>JAUJEM010000348.1:0-58837 GCA_030448935.1 Citrus cavaleriei | reverse complement strand
TAGTTAAAATTACTAGAATTCTAGTGATGTTTGCTAGAAATTATAGTAAATGCCGAAGCACCTCTATTCTTACTATAATTTGTGGTAAATATCACTATAATTCTAGTGATTTTAACTAGAAATTATTGCGTTTATATACGGCTAGAAATTCTAGTACACTTTTTCTTTTCCATTTTTTTTTCCGTGTTCAAAATTTAAAAACATCAAAAATTTGTGATTAAAATTCTTCAGATTATTTGTGAGTTTTTATTTATATTTTAATTGAAACTATAGATTAGTTTAAATTCTGAAAACAGAAGTTTTTAAAAATTCATTTAAAAATAAATGTTTAAATTTTCAAAATTCAGATTTTTTTTTGCAAATTTGATTAAAGAAAAACTCAAAAAAATGTTGAATTGTTATTGAATGCATCATAAATGTAATAAAATGATTTGAAAGTGAAAATTTCAAAAATAAATTGTTTTGCTAAAAAATTTAATGAAATTTTTTTAAAATTTGTTTAGAAAATTCAAAAAAAATGGATTTGAAAAAAAATCTTTAAATTTTTGCAAAAATAAGAATAAAATTTTTTAAAATTTATTATTTTTTAATTAACTTCTTTATTTTTTGTAACAGGAATGATTTCTAAATTTTTTTTTCAAATTTTTTTAAAAGTTTTTAAAAAATTTAGATTGACATTGCCTTTAAAAACAATGCGAAAATTTTTAAAATTTTTAAAAATTCTTTAATTAACCGACTCATTTTAACTTTTGAAAAAAAAAAAAAAATTTTTTATTTTAATAAACTTTTCTCCATTAAAAAAATTTCGTTTTTTTTAATTTTTGTATTATTGGAAAATTTTTAAAATTAAATTTCTAAATTGATTTGAAAAATTCCTGACGTTGAATTGTTTCAAAATTCAAAAAATTTAAAAAAGCCATAATGCCTTAAAATTATTAATTTGTTACAGAAATTTTTTGGATCCGTAAACATTTTGTTATTTTCAGTTAAATTTGTTTTCTTTGTTTTTTAAAAAAACTTTTTTTCATGTTTTGGTAACGATTTATTTGAAAATTCTGCGTTGTTTGGTAAGAATTGAATCAACAGTTTTTTATACATTTTCTTCAAATGCATGAAAAAAAAAAAAATTTAAATTTTGAATATTTACTTTCTTTTTAACATTTTTTTAAAAAATTTTAAGCTTTGTTTGAGTTCAGAAAATATCGAAAAATCATGAAAATTTTATTTTGAAATTTTTTCAAAATTTTTAAAAAAAATTTTGCAAAAAAAATTTTCAAAATTCAGTTTTTTCAAAAATCATGATATGTTTAAATCAACTTTAAAAATTTTTCATTTGAATTGTTTTTTTTTTGTTTTTATGATCAACGGTTTTCTGAATTTTTCAAAAATCTATTTTCTTGTTTGCAAAAAAATTTTTTTGTTTTTTATAAAATCATAAATTCATTGCTCAAAACTCTGATTTAAAAAGATCCCATTTTTTTTTTTTCAATTTGGTTCCAAAGAAAATTTTTTCATTTTATTTCGTTCTTTTTTTATTTTTTAATTTGAAGTTAAAAGTGACTTGGTTAATCTTGCAAAATAAAAAATTAAAAAAAAATTTAGTCTTTTTTTTGAAAATTTTTGGTTTGTCATTCCAAATTTTAAAATTTCATTTTTTTAAAAAAAATAAAAAATGACTTAGACAAAATCAAAAATGGGTTTTTTTTTTTTTTTGAGATTTTGAAAATTTTTTTCTAGAAAATTTTGATTAAATTTTTCTTTGAAAATTTTTCTTTTTTGAACTTTTGAATTGGAGAATCAAAAAGTTGAACAGCATTGAATTGAATTTTAAAAAAACGATTGAAAGACATTTTCACTTTACTTTAATGTTATAATTTTATAAAAAAAAACTGTTTTAAAACAATTTTAATCGGAAAAATTTAAAATTTAAAAAAATATTTTACCTTCAGAATTTTTAAAAATTGACTTTTATTTTTTGTTTTTCAAAATTCACTAACTTTTTTTAAACAAAATAATCTTCTCATTTTTTTCTGAAAAATTTGTCTCATTTTTTTTCAAATTTTAAAAGTCAATAATGATATAATTAAAAATTTATAGTTGCCAAAAAAAATGGAAATTGAAAACAAAAAATTTTTTGAAGTTATTTTTTTTACATTTGTTTTAAAAAAATAAAATTTCACGAATTGAATGAATTACAGTTAAAAGTTGATTTTTACCAGAAAATTAGAAATGCGTCGATTTACATGAAAATTTCGGTGATTTTTCTTCAGACCACAGACAAAAGTCAGTGAAACTTTCATGAAAATTGGTGCGATGGTTTGTCTGCAAAAAAATCAAGTGTTGGCGGAAATTTTGAAGCAAAAACTTTCATCAAATAGACTTTCAATGGTTTGAAACTGAAATTTTGATCGAGGCCAAAACAAGACAGTTCAAAAAACGAACTTCCACCTTATTTTTTAAACCAATTTTCGTCTAAAATTTCTTAAATTAAAATACTTTAAAAACTGATGGGTGGAAAAATGTATTTATTTTTTTATTCCAAGAGTTCGATTCAAGAGACAAATTTCTTTTTGCTGAACAGTTTTAGAATTTCACCTACTAATTTAAACATTTTTCAGAGTTAAAAATGGTTCTCCAAGAATTTACCATTCGTATAAAATTTTTAGAATTTTTGGAATTTGGTTTCCATTTAGATTTTTAAAGACAAATTGAATTTCCAATTTTGATTTAAAATTGCAAAAACAGACCGAAAATTTTCCAATGTCAAAAAACGTTCAATATTTAAAAAATTTAATAAAATAATGCGATTTCCACTTTTAAAAAACTGGACGAAATTAAACCAGAAAACGCAAGATAAATAATTTTAAAACATTTCCGTTTACATTAAAGATAATTTTGTTTGGTTCAACAATCTATTTTCTCAATTCAAAAATTTTGTGGTTTTGTTACATATTCAAACAGATTCTGTTTGATTCGGAGGCGTGCGCTGTTGAGTTTAGGCCCTAGAAAACGCGCCAATGGCGAGCGCGGATTCGGCCGTTCGCCTTCTCTCGCTCGCGATTGGCGCGAAAACGACAGCGTCCCCCGTATTGCGAGCGACGCGAATCAAGCTCGCGGCGAATTTGGCGAACTTTGACGGCCGAAAGCTCGGAAACGGTAAGAGATAGGGAAACGGACGACCTGTGGTCGTTCGTATCTTACGAAAAGCTCTCAAACGAGCGCAAGCGGAGCTCGATCGGTCAATCCGTCGAGGAGCTGGGTCGGGCGGGGTCGGGCTTTGAGAGCCCGTAGCTGGCTAAATAAGGGTCGTAGAGCGTTCCCGTGTTATTTTACATATGGTTCGAGACGTCGGATCGGTCCGAAATTTTGCAGGGAGGTAGCCCATATACGATTTACTGAGACTTAGTCTAATTTTCCAAAAAAAATCCACAAAAGGGGAGGCCGCCGCAGGCGGCCTCCCCTTTTGTGGATTTTGGAGCGAGGCGTGCGTTGGAGGTTCGGTCGAGCCGGCGTTCGAAAGCCTAGGAACAGGGCTTTCGAATGTAAAAAAAAAAAAAAAAAACCACAAAGAAAAACCGAAATCAAAAGCGAGATGAATGGGGGGTTTCTGACGTTGTGGAGCGAGGGGCCTGGGGTAAGCGTGCGTATGTTTGGGCATAGGACTTTGGGGGAGGTGGGGCGCGGGGTGGGGGAGTTGCGATAGGGGTGGGTGGCGCGCGGTTCAAAAATTTCAGAGGTCATGGTTGCCTACGCGTGGGACTAAAGGGGCAAGCAGACCGGGGGTGTCGGGACGAGTCGGCGTGACATCCGGATGGCCGGGACATGTTGAAAAAAGGTAAAATAGCCAGGAAAATGAAGGTGGATGTTGAAGAATGGCTGCGTAACTGGGAAAATGAAGGGGCAAATGCGATTCTTGTCCGAAATTGTTGCCTAATCGCTGAATTTAAGGGGCATACGACCAGAGTGCCCGAACGAGTTGGCGTGACCTCGGGATGGCCGGGGTTTGTTGAAAAGCCACGATAATGAAGGGGCATTTTAAAAAATGGCTGCCTAACCAGGGAAATGAAGGGGGAAATGCGGGTATTGTCCGGAATTGTTGCCTACTCGCTGGATGGAAGGGGCAAGTGACCGGGAACGTTCGGACGAGGTAACACGACCTCGAGATTGAAGAGGCATGTTTAATAAATGTAACATAACCACGGAAATGAAGGGGCTGAACATCCAAATTGCCCGAACGGTTGCCTAGGCATGAAGCTTGTTGCGTACACGTAAAATTGAAGGCACTTCTGCACGGGACATTGAAGCCACTGCCCGCTACGAATGAAGATTATGTTTAAGGACAGGTTGCATTTGGAGGACAATGAAGGCGCCGTGGCCCTTCTGTATGCATGACAGTCTAGGTTGATTCGATCGAAAGACGATTTCAGAATGGCCTGCCGCGGCGTGCGCGTTACGTTCAGAACAAGAGCGTGGTTGCCTAACTTCCGGGGGCCACAGCGTGAGCTGCGGATCGAATACATACAGCAAACAAAATTGTTGCCTACCCACCAGGCGCCATTGCGTGAGCTGTGGATTGAATGCGAACCAAACTAGAAAAAGTGGTTGCCTACCTTCCAGGGACAAAAGCGTGAACTGCGGAGTGAATGTATACCGCACAAAAGTGGTAGCATACCTACCAGGAGCCCTAGCGTGAGCTGAATAGTGAAAGCATAACAAAATTAAATAAGTGGTTGCCAACCATCCAGGGGCAGGAACGTGAGCTGAGGAGTGAATGTAAACCGCTTAAATAATTGGTTGCCTACCTACCAGGCACCATGACGTGAGCAGTGGAGCGCATGCAAACCAATCTAAAAAAGTGGTTGCCTACCTTCCAGAGGCAAGAGCGTGAGCTGAGGAGTGAATAGGGTAAGCTCACACTCGTGTACCTAGAAAAGGTGAATAAAATATTGCCTACCTTCCAGGGGCAATTTTAGCGTGACGTCACAAGCGTGTACTTCCCATAAGCAAAAACAATATTGCATACCTTCAAGGGGCAACTTTAGCGTGACGTCACAAGCGTGTACTTCCCATAAAACCAAAAAAATATAGCATACCTTCAAGGGGCAATATTAGCGTGACGTCACAAGCGTGTACTTCCCGTAAGCAAATATAATATTGCATACCTTCAAGGGGCAATTTTAGCGTGACGTCACAAGCGTGTTTTTTCAATAAATAAATTAAATATTGCATACCTTCAAGGGGCAATTTTAGCGTGACGTCACAAGCGTGTTCTTTCCAATAAATAAATAAAATATTGCATACCTTCAAGGGGCAATATTAGCGTGACGTCACAAGCGTGTACTTCCCGTAAGCAAATATAATATTGCATACCTTCAAGGGGCAACTTTAGCGTGACGTCACAAGCGTGTTCTTTCCAATTAATAAATAAAATATTGCATACCTTCAGGGGCAATTTTAGCGTGACGTCACAAGCGTGTTTTTCAATAAATAAATTTTGCGGCGACGTCAAATAAAATATTGCATACCTTCCAGGGGCCATTTTAGCGTGACGTCACAAGCGTGTTTTTTCAATAAATAAATAAAATATTGCATACCTTCCAGGGGCCATTTTAGCGTGACGTAACACGCGTGTACTTCCAATAAATAAAAAAAATATTGCATACCTTCCAGGGGCAATTTTAGAGTGACGTCACAAGCGTGTACTTCCAATAAATAAATAAAATATTGCATACCTTCAAGGGGACATTTTGGCGTACACGCTTGTACACGCTTGTGACGTCACAGGCGTGTACTTCCCATAAGCAGATATAATATTGCATACCTTCAAGGGGCAATATTAGCGTGACGTCACAAGCGTGTACTTCCCGTAAGCAAATATAATATTGCATACCTTCAAGGGGCAGTTTTAGCGTGACGTCACAAGAGTGTACTTCCCATAAGCAAATATAATATTGCATACCTTCAAAAGGCAACTTTAGCGTGACGTCACAAGCGTGTTCTTTCCAATAAATAAATAAAATATTGGTTACCTTCAAGGGGCAATATTAGCGTGACGTCACAAGCGTGTACTTCCCATCAGCAAAAAAATATTGCATACCTTTAAGGGGCAATTTTAGCGTGACGTCACAAGCGTGTTCTTTCCAATTAATAAATAAAATATTGCATACCTTCAAGGGGCAATATTAGCGTGACGTCACAAGCTTGTACTTCTCATAAGCAAAAAAATATTGCATACCTTCAAGGGGCAATATTAGCGTGACGTCACAAGCGTGTACTTCTTATCCGCAAAAAATATTGCATACCTTCAAGGGGCAACTTTAGCGTGACGTCACAAGCGTGTTTTTTCAATAAATAAATTAAATATTGCATACCTTCAAGGGGCAATATTAGCGTGACGTCACAAGCGTGTACTTCCCGTAAGCAAATATAATATTGCATACCTTCAAGGGGCAACTTTAGCGTGACGTCACAAGCGTGTTCTTTCCAATAAATAAATAAAATATTGCATACCTTCAAGGGGCAATATTAGCGTGACGTCACAAGCTTGTACTTCTCATAAGCAAAAAAATATTGCATACATTCAAGGGGCAATATTAGCGTGACGTCACAAGCGTGTACTTCCAATAAATAAATAAAATATTGCATACCTTCAAGGGGCAATTTTAGCGTGACGTCACAAGCGTGTACTTCCCATAAAAAAACGTCAATTGCATACCTTTATACCTTCAATGGGCAACTTTAGCGTGACGTCACAAGCGTGTTCTTTCCAATAAATAAATAAAATATTGCATACCTTCAAGGGGCAATATTAGCGTGACGTCACAAGCGTGTACTTCCCATAAGCAAATATAATATTGCATACCTTCCAGGGGCCATTTTAGCGTGACGTCACAAGCGTGTACTTCCAATAAATAAATAAAATATTGCATACCTTCCAGGGGCCATTTTAGCGTGACGTCACAAGCGTGTACTTCCAATAAATAAATAAAATATTGCATACCTTCCAGGGGCAATTTTAGCGTGACGTCACAAGCGTGTACTTGCCATAAGCAAAAAAAATATTGCATACCTTCAAGGGGCAATTTTAGCGTGACGTCACAAGCGTGTACTTCCAATAAATAAAAAAAATATTGCATACCTTCCCGTGGCAATTTTAGCGTGACGTCACAAGCGTGTACTTCCAATAAATAAATAAAATATTGCATACCTTCCAGGGGCAATTTTAGCGTGACGTCACAAGCGTGTACTTCCAATAAATAAATAAAATATTGCATACCTTCCAGGGGCCATTTTAGCGTGACGTCACAAGCGTGTACTTCCAATAAATAAAAAAATATTGCATACCTTCCAGGGGCAATTTTAGAGTGACGTCACAAGCGTGTACTTCCATAAAGCAAATATAATATTGCATACCTTCAAGGGGCAATATTAGCGTGACGTCACAAGCGTGTACTTAGAATCCGCAAAAAATATTGCATACCTTCAAGGGGCAACTATATCGGGACGACACAAGCGTGTACTTTCAATAAATAAAAAATATTGCATACCTTCAAGGGGCAATATTAGCGTGACGTCACAAGAGTGTACTTCCCATAAATAAATATAATATTGCATACCTTCAAGGGGCAATTTTAGCGTGACGTCACAAGCGTGTTTTTCCAATAAATAAATAAAATATTGCATACCTTCAAGGGGCAATATTAGCGTGACGTCACAAGCGTGTACTTCCCATAAGCAAAAAAATATTGCATACCTTCAAGGGGCAATATTAAAGTGACGTCACAAGTGTGTTTTTCCAATAAATTAATAAAATATTGCATACCTTCAAGGGGCAATATTAAAGTGACGTCACAAGAGTGTACTTCCCATAAGCAAATATAATATTGCATACCTTCTAGGGGCAACTTTAGCGTGACGTCACAAGCGTGTTTTTCCAATTAATTAATAAAATATTGCATACCTTCAAGGGGCAATATTAAAGTGACGTCACAAGAGTGTACTTCCCATAAGCAAATATAATATTGCATACCTTCAAGGGGCAATATTAGCGTGACGTCACAAGCGTGTACTTCTTATACAAAAAAAATATTGCATACCTTCTAGGGGCAACTTTAGCGTGACGTCACAAGCGTGTTTTTCCAATAAATAAATAAAATATTGCATACCTTCAAGGGGCAACTTTAGCGTGACGTCACAAGAGTGTACTTCCCATAAGCAAATATAATATTGCATACCTTCAAGGGGCAACTTTGGCGTGACGTCACAAGCGTGTACTTCCCATAAGCAAGAAAATATTGCATACCTTCAAGGGGCAACTTTAGCGTGACGTCACAAGCGTGTTTTTTCAATAAATAAATTAAATCTTGCATACCTTCAAGGGGCAATTTTAGTGACGTCACAAGCGTGTACTTCCCATAAATAAAAAAATAATATTGCATACCTTCAAGGGGCAATATTAGCGTGACGTCACAAGCGTGTAATTCCCTTAAGCAAATATAATATTGCATACCTTCAAGGGGCAACCTTCAAGGGGCAACTTTAGCGTGACGTCACAAGCGTGTTTTTCCAATAAATAAATAAAATATTGCATACCTTCAAGGGGCAATATTAGCGTGACGTCACAAGAGTGTACTTCCATAAGCAAATATAATATTGCATACCTTCAAGGGGCAATTTTAGCGTGACGTCACAAGCGTGTACTTCCCATAAATAAATAAAATATTGCATACCTTCAAGGGGCAATTTTAGCGTGACGTCACAAGAGTGTACTTCCCAAAGCAAATAAAATATTGCATACCTTCAAGGGCAATATTCACGTCACAAGGTGTATTTATAGTGACGTCACAAGCGTGTTTTTCAATAAATAAATTAAATATTGCATACCTTCAAGGGGCAATTTTAGCGTGACGTCACAAGAGTGTACTTCCCATAAATAAATAAAATATTGCATACCTTCAAGGGGCAACTTTAGCGTGACGTCACAAGCGTGTACTTCCAATAAATAAAAAATATTGCATACCTTCAAGGGCAATTTTAGCGTGACGTCACAAGCGTGTTTTTCAATAAATAAATAAAATATTGCATACCTTCAAGGGCAATATTAGCGTGACGTCACAAGAGTGTACTTCCATAAGCAAATATAATATTGCATACCTTCAAGGGGCAACTTTAGCGTGACGTCACAAGCGTGTTTTTCAATAAATAAATAAAATATTGCATACCTTCAAGGGGCAATATTAGCGTGACGTCACAAGAGTGTACTTCCCATAAATAAATAAAATATTGCATACCTTCAAGGGGCAATTTTAGCGTGACGTCACAAGAGTGTACTTCCAATAAATAAATATTATATTGCATACCTTCAAGGGGCAATTTTAGCGTGACGTCACAAGCGTGTTCTTCCCATAAATAAATAAATTGCATACCTTCAGGGGCAATTATTGCATACCTTCAAGGGGCAACTTTAGTGACGTCACAAGCGTGTTTTTCAATAAATAAATAAAATATTGCATACCTTCAAGGGGCAATATTAAAGTGACGTCACAAGAGTGTACTTCCCATAAGCAAATAAAATATTGCATACCTTCAAGGCAATTTAGCGTGACGTCACAAGCGTGTTTTTCCATAAATAAATAAAATATTGCATACCTTCAAGGGGCAATTTTAGCGTGACGTCACAAGCGTGTACTTGCCATAAGCAAAAAAAATATTGCATACCTTCAAGGGGCAATTTTAGCGTGACGTCACAAGCGTGTACTTCCAATAAAAAAAGAAATATTGCATACCTTCCAGGGGCAATTTAAGCGTGACGTCACAAGCGTGTTTTCCAATAAATAAATAAAATATTGCATACCTTCAAGGGGCAATATTAGCGTGACGTCACAAGCGTGTTGTTCACATAATGAAATAAAATATTGCATAGCTAAAAGGGGCAATATTTGCGTGACGTCACAAGCTTGTACTTCAATAAATAAATAATATTGCATACCTTCAAGGGGCAACTTTAGCGTGACGCCACAAGCGTGTTTTTCCAATAAATAAATAAAATATAGCATACCTTCAAGGGGCAATATTAGCGTGACGTCACAAGAGTGTACTTCCCATAAGCATATATGATATTGCATACCATCAAGGGGCCGTTTTGACGTGAGCTCACAGGCGTGTATTTACCATAAAAAAAATATTGCATACCTTCAAGGGGCAACTTTAGCCTGACGTCACAAGCGTGTACTTCTTATACAAAAAAAATATTGCATACCTTCTAGGGGCAACTTAAGCGTGACGTCACAAGCGTGTACTTCCTATAAAAAAAAATATTGCATACCTTTAAGGGGCAATTTTAGCGTGACGTCACAAGCGCGTATTTCCCATAAGCATATATGATATTGCATACCATCAAGGGGCCATTTTGACGTGAGCTCACAGGCGTGTATTTCCCATAAAAAAAATATTGCATACCTTCAAGGGGCAACATTAGCGTGACGTCACAAGCGTGTTTTTTCCAATAAATAAATAAAATATTGCATACCTTCAAGGGGCAATATTAAAGTGACGTCACAAGAGTGTACTTCCATAAATAAATAAAATATTGCATACCTTCCAGGGGCCATTTTAGACTGACGTCACAAGCGTGTACTTCCAATAAATAAATAAAATATTGCATACCTTCCAGGGGCAATTTTAGCGTGACGTCACAAGCGTGTACTTCCAATAAATAAATAAAATATTGCATACCTTCTAGGGGCAACTTTAGCGTGACGTCACAAGAGTGTACTTCCCATAAGCAAATATAATATTGCATACCTTCAAGGGGCAACTTTAGCCTGACGTCACAAGCGTGTACTTCTTATACAAAAAAAATATTGCATACCTTCTAGGGGCAACTTTAGCGTGACGTCACAAGCGTGTTTTTCCAATAAATTAATAAAATATTGCATACCTTCAAGGGGCAATATTAAAGTGACGTCACAAGAGTGTACTTCCCATAAGCAAATATACTATTGCATACCTTTAAGGGGCAATTTTAGCGTGACGTCACAAGCGTGTTCTTTCCAATAAATAAATAAAATATTGCATACCTTCAAGGGGCAATATTTGCGTGACGTCACAAGCTTGTACTTCCCATAAGCAAATATAATATTGCATACCTTCAAGGGGCAATATTTGCGTGACGTCACAAGCGTGTACTTCCCAATAAATAAATAAAATATTGCATACCTTCAAGGGGCAATATTAGCGTGACGTCACAAGCGTGTACTTCCCATAAGCAAAAAAATATTGCATACCTTCAAGGGGCAATATTAAAGTGACGTCACAAGAGTGTACTTCCCATAAGCAAATATAATATTGCATACCTTCAAGGGGCAACTTTAGCGTGACGTCACATGTGTGTTTTTCCAATAAATTAATAAAATATTGCATACCTTCAAGGGGCAATATTAAAGTGACGTCACAAGAGTGTACTTCCCATAAGCAAATATAATATTGCATACCTTCAAGGGGCAATATTAGCGTGACGTCAGAAGCGTGTACTTCGCATAAGCAAATATAATATTGCATACCTTCAAGGGGCAACTTTAGCGTGACGTCACAAGCGTGTACTTCCCATAAGCAAAAAAATATTGCATACCTTCAAGGGGCAATATTAAAGTGACGTCACAAGAGTGTACTTCCCATAAGCAAATATAATATTGCATACCTTCAAGGGGCAATATTAGCGTGACGTCACAAGCGTGTACTTCGCATAAGCAAATATAATATTGCATACCTTCAAGGGGCAACTTTAGCGTGACGTCACAAGCGTGTACTTCCCATAAGCAAAAAAATATTGCATACCTTCAAGGGGCAATATTAAAGTGACGTCACAAGAGTGTACTTCCCATAAGCAAATATAATATTGCATACCTTCAAGGGGCAACTTTATTGTGACGTCACAAGTGTGTTTTTCCAATAAATTAATAAAATATTGCATACCTTCAAGGGGCAATATTAAAGTGACGTCACAAGAGTGTACTTCCCATAAATTAATAAAATATTGCATACCTTCAAGGGGCAATATTAAAGTGACGTCACAAGAGTGTACTTCCCATAAGCAAATATAATATTGCATACCTTCAAGGGGCAATATTAGCGTGACGTCACAAGAGTGTACTTCCCATAAGCAAATATAATATTGCATACCTTCAAGGGGCAACTTTAGCGTGACGCCACAAGCGTGTTTTTCCAATAAATAAATAAAATATTGCATACCTTCAAGGGGCAATATTAGCGTGACGTCACAAGAGTGTACTTCCCATAAGCAAATATAATATTGCATACCTTCAAGGTGCCATTTTAGCGTGACGTCACAAGCGTGTACATCCCATAAAAAAAATATTGCATACCTTTAAGGGGCAATATAAGCGTGACGTCACAAGCGTGTACTTCAAATAAATAAATAAAATATTGCATACCTTCAAGGGGCAACTTTGGCGTGACCTCACAAGCGTGTACTTCCAATAAGCAAATAAAATATTGCATACCTTCAAGGGGCAATTTTAGCGTGACGTCACAAGCGTGTACTTCCCATAAATAAAAAAATATTGCATACCTTCCAGGGGCAACTTTAGCGTGACGTCACAAGCGTGTTTTTCCAATAAATAAATAAAATATAGCATACCTTCAAGGGGCAACTTTAGCGTGACGTCACAAGCGTGTACTTCCCATAAGCAAAAAAATATTGCATACCTTCAAGGGGCAATATTAAAGTGACGTCACAAGAGTGTACTTCCATAAATAAATAAAATATTGCATACCTTCAAGGGGCAACTTTAGCGTGACGTCACAAGCGTGTTTTTCAATAAATAAATAAATTAAATAATGCATACCTTCAAGGGGCAATATTAGCGTGACGTCACAAGAGTGTACTTCCCTTAAGCAAATATAATATTGCATACCTTCCAGGGGCCATTTTAGCGTGACGTCACAAGCGTGTACTTGCCATAAGCAAAAAAAATATTGCATACCTTCAAGGGGCAATTTTAGCGTGACGTCACAAGCGTGTACTTCCCATAAATAAATAAAATATTGCATACCTTCCAGGGGCCATTTTAGACTGACGTCACAAGCGTGTACTTCCAATAAATAAATAAAATATTGCATACCTTCCAGGGGCAATTTTAGCGTGACGTCACAAGCGTGTACTTCCAATAAATAAATAAAATAATGCATACCTTCAAGGGGCAATTTTAGCGTGACGTCACAAGACGTGTACTTCCCATAAAAAAAAAATATTGCATACCTTCAAGGGGCAACTTTAGCGTGACGTCACAAGCGTGTTTTTCAATAAATAAATAAAATATTGCATACCTTCAAGGGGCAATATTAGCGTGACGTCACAAGAGTGTACTTCCCATAAATAAATAAATATTGCATACCTTCAAGGGGCAACTTTAGCGTGACGCCACAAGCGTGTTTTTCCAATAAATAAATAAAATATTGCATACCTTCAAGGGGCAATATTAGCGTGACGTCACAAGAGTGTACTTCCCATAAGCAAATATAATATTGCATACCTTCAAGGGGCAGTTTTAGCGTGACGTCACAAGAGTGCACTTCCCATAAGCAAATATTATATTGCATACCTTCAAGGGGCAACTTTAGCGTGACGTCACAAGAGTGTTCTTCCCATAAGCAAATATTATATTGCATACCTTCAAGGGGCAACTTTATTGTGACGTCACAAGCGTGTTTTTCCAATAAATTAATTAAATATTGCATACCTTCAAGGGGCAATATTAAAGTGACGTCACAAGAGTGTACTTCCCATAAGCAAATATAATATTGCATACCTTCAAGGGGCAATATTCAAGTGACGTCACAAGAGTGTGCTTCCCATAAGCAAATATAATATTGCATACCTTCAAGGGGCAACTTTAGCGTGACGTCACAAGAGTGTACTTCCCATAAGCAAATATAATATTGCATACCTTCAAGTGGAAATATTAGCGTGTCGTCACAAGTTAAGCAAATACTATTGCATACCTTCAAGTCACAAGCGTGTACTTCCCATAAATAAAAAAATATTGCATACCTTCAAGGGGCAATTTAAGCGTGACGTCACAAGCGTGTTTTTCAATAAATAAATAAATTATTGCATACCTTCAAGGGGCAATATTAGCGTGACGTCACAAGCGTGTACTTCCCATAAGCAAATATAATATTGCATACCTTCAAGGGGCAATATTAGCGTGACGTCACAAGCGTGTACTTCCCATCAGCAAAAAAATATTGCATACCTTTAAGGGGCAATTTTAGCGTGACGTCACAAGCGTGTTCTTTCCAATAAATAAATAAAATATTGCATACCTTCAAGGGGCAATATTTGCGTGACGTCACAAGCTTGTTCTTTCCAATAAATAAATAAAATATTGCATACCATCAAGGGGCAAATTGACGTGACGTCACAAGCGTGTACTTCCCATAAATAAATATAATATTGCATACCTTCAAGGGGCAAAAAAATATTGCATACCTTCAAAAATATTGGGCAACTTTAGCCTGACGTCACAAGCGTGTTCTTGCAATAATCAATATATATTTTGCATACCTTCAAGGGGCTATTTTAGCTTGACGTCACAAGCGTGTACTTCCAATCAATAAAAAAAATATTGCATACCTTCCAGGGGCAATTTTAGAGTGACGTCACAAGCGTGTACTTCCAATAAATAAATATGATATTGCATACCTTCAAGGGGCAATTTTAGCGTGACGTCACAAGCGTGTACTTCCCAAAATAAATAAAATATTGCATACCTTCAAGGGGCAACATTAGCGTGACGTCACAAGCGTGTTTTTTCCAATAAATAAATAAAATATTGCATACCTTCAAGGGGCAATTTTAGCGTGACGTCACAAGAGTGTACTTCCCATAAGCAAATATAATATTGCATACCTTCAAGGGGCAGTTTTAGCGTGACGTCACAAGCGTGTACTTCCTATAAAAAAAATATTGCATACCTTCAAGGCAACTTTAGCGTGACGTCACAAGCGTGTACTTCCCATAAGCAAAAAAATATTGCATACCTTCAAGGGCAACTTTTAGCGTGACGTCCCACGCTTGTACTTCCCATAAACTTAAAAAAATATTGCATACCTTCAAGGGGCAATTTTAGCGTGACGTCACAAGCGTGTACTTCCCATAAGCAAAAAAATATTGCATACCTTTAAGGGGCAATTTTGGCGTGACGTCACAAGCGTGCACTTCCCTAATCAAAAAAAAATATTGCATACCTTCCAGGGGCAATTTTAGCGTGACGTCACAAGCGTGTACTTCCAATAAATAAATAAAATATTGCATACCTTCAAGGGGCAATATTAGCGTGACGTCACAAGAGTGTACTTCCCATAAGCAAAATATAATATTGCATACCTTCAAGGGGCAATTTTAGCGTGACGTCACAAGCGTGTACTTCCCATAAATAAATAAAATATTGCATACCTTCAAGGGGCAATTTTAGCGTGACGTCACAAGCGTGTACTTCAATAAATAAATATAAAATTTGCATACCTTCAAGGGGCAATTTTAGCGTGACGTCACAAGCGTGTACTTCCAATAAATAAAAAAATATTGCATACCTTCAGGGGCAATTTTAAAGTGACGTCACAAGCGTGTACTTCCCATAAGCAAATAAAATATTGCATACCTTTAAGGGGCAATTTTAGCGTGACGTCACAAGCGTGTTCTTACCAATAAACAAATAAAATATTGCATACCTTCAAGGGGCAATATTTAAGTGACGTCACAAGAGTGTACTTCCCATAAGCAAATATAATATTGCATACCTTCAAGGGGCCATATTAGCGTGAAGTCACAAGCGTGTAATTACAATAAATAAATATAATATTGCATACCTTCAAGGGGCAACTTTAGCGTGACGTCACAAGCGTGTACTTCCCATCAGCAAAAAATATTGCATACCTTTAAGGGGCAATTTTAGCGTGACGTCACAAGCGTGTTCTTTCCAATAAATAAATAAAATATTGCATACCTTCAAGGGGCAATATTAGCGTGACGTCACAAGCGTGTACTTCCCATAAGCAAATATAATATTGCATACCTTCAAGGGGCAACTTTAGCGTGACGTCACAAGCGTGTACTTCCCATCAGCAAAAAATATTGCATACATTTAAGGGGCAATTTTAGCGTGACGTCACAAGCGTGTACTTCCCGTAAGCAAATATAATATTGCATACCTTCAAGGGGCAATTTTAGCGTGACGTCACAAGCGTGTTTTTCCAATAAATTAAAAAATATTGCATACCTTCAAGGGGCAATTTTAGCGTGACGTCACAAGCGTGTACTTCCCATAAATAAATATAATATTGCATACCTTCAAGGGCAATATTAAAGTGACGTCACAAGCGTGTACTTCCAATAAATAAATAAAATATTGCATACCATCAAGGGGCAATATTAGCGTGACGTCACAAGCGTGTTTTCCAATAAATAAATAAAACCTTCAAGGGGCAATTGCATACCTTCAAGGGGCAACTTTTAGCGTGACGTCACAAGCGTGTATTTCCAATAAATAAATAAAATATTGCATACCTTCAAGGGGCAATATTAAAGCGTGACGTCACAAGCGTGTACTTCCAATAAATAAATAAAATATTGCATACCTTCAAGGGGCAATTTTAGCGTGACGTCACAAATAAATAAATAAATACTTCCAAATATAAAAAAAAAAATATTGCATACCCTCAAGGGGCCATTTTAGCGTGACGTCACAAGCGTGTCCTTCCAATAAATAAATAAAATATTGCATACATTCCAGGGGCAATATTAGCGTGACGTCACAAGCGTGTACTTCCCATAAATAAATAAAATATTGCATACCTTCAAGGGGCAATTTTAGTGTGACGTCACAAGCGTGTACTTCCCATAAACTTAAAAAAATATTGCATACCTTCCAGGGGCAATTTTAGTGTGACGTCACAAGCGTGTTTTTTCAATAAATAAATTAAATATTGCATACCCTCACGGGGCCATTTTAGCGTTACGTCACACGCTTGTACTTCCCATAAGCGAAAAAAATATTGCATACCCTCAAGGGGCAATTTTAGCGTGACGTCACAAGCGTGTACTTCCAATAAATAAATAAAATATTGCATACCTTCAAGGGGCAACTTTAGCGTGACGTCACAAGCGTGTTTTTCCAATAAATAAATAAAATATTGCATACCTTCAAGGGCAATATTAGCGTGACGTCACAAGAGTGTACTTCCCATAAATAAATATAATATTGCTTACCTTAAAGGGGAAATTTTTGCGTGAGTTCACATGCGTGTAATTCCCTTAACTAAATATAATATTGCATACCTTCAAGGGGCAATTTTAGCGTGACGTCACAAGCGTGTACTTCCAAATAAATATTGCATACCTTTCAGGGGCAATTTAGCGCAAATAAAATAAATAAATAAAATATTGCATACCTTCAAGGGGCCATTTTAGCGTGACGTCACAAGCGTGTTTTTTCAATAAATAAATTAAATATTGCATACCCTCAAGGGGCAATATTAGCGTGACGTCACAAGCGTGTTTTTCCAATAAATAAATAAAATATTGCATAGCTTCAAGGGGCAATATTTGCGTGACGTCACAAGCGTGTACTTCCCATAGCAAAAAAATATTGCATACCTTCAAGGGCAATTTTAGCGTGACGTCACAAGCTTTTCATTTCAATAAATATATTAAATATTGCATTCCTTCAAGGGGCAATATTAGCGTGACGTCACAAGCGTGTACTTCCAATAAATAAAAAAATACTGCATACCTTCCAGGGGCAATTTAAGCGTGAGCTCACAGGCGTGTATTTCCAATAAGTAAATAAAATATTGCATACCTTCCAGGGGCAATTTTAGAGTGACGTCACAAGCGTGTACTTCCAATAAATAAATAAAATATTGCATACCTTCCAGGGGCCATTTTAGCGTGACGTCACAAGCGTGTACTTCCAATAAATAAATAAAATATTGCATACCTTCCAGGGGCCATTTTAGCGTGACGTCACAAGCGTGTACTTCCAATAAATAAATAAAATATTGCATACCTTCCAGGGGCCATTTTAGCGTGACGTCACAAGCGTGTATTTCCAATAAATAAATAAAATATTGCATACCTTCAAGGGGCAATTTTAGCGTGACGTCACAAGCGTGTACTTCCAATAAATAAATAAAATATTGCATACCTTCCAGGGGCAATTTTAGCGTGACGTCACAAGCGTGTACTTCCAATAAATAAATAAAATATTGCATACCTTCCAGGGGCAATTTTAGCGTGACGTCACAAGCGTGTACTTCCAATAAATAAATAAAATATTGCATACCTTCCAGGGGCAATTTTAGCGTGACGTCACAAGCGTGTACTTCCCAATAAACAAAAAAATATTGCATACCTTCTAGGGGCAATTTTAGCGTGACGTCACAAGCGTGTTTTTCAATAAATAAAAAAATATTGCATACCTTCAAGGGGCAATATTAAAGTGACGTCACAAGCGTGTACTTCCATAAATAAATAAATATAATATTGCATACCTTCAAGGGCAATTTAGCGTGACGTCACAGGCGTGTACTTGCCATAAGCAAAAAAAATATTGCATACCTTCCAGGGGCCATTTTAGCGTGACGTCACAAGCGTGTAATTCCAATAAATAAATAAAATATTGCATACCTTCAAGGGGCAATATTAGCGTGACGTCACAAGCGTGTACTTCCAATAATAAATAAAAATATTGCATACCATCAAAGGGGCAAATAAAATATTTTGACGTGACGTCACAAGCGTGTACTTCCAATAAATAAAAAAATATTGCATACCTTCAAGGGGCAATATTAGCGTGACGTCACAAGCGTGTACTTCTTATCCGCAAAAAATATTGCATACCTTCAAGGGGCAACTTTAGCGTGACGTCACAAGCGTGTTTTTTCAATAAATAAATTAAATATTGCATACCTTCAAGGGGCAATATTAAAGTGACGTCACAAGAGTGTACTTCCCATAAGCAAATAAAATATTGCATACCTTCAAGGGGCAATTTTGGCGTGACGTCACAAGCGTGTTTTTCCAATAAATTTATAAAATATTGCATACCTTCAAGGGGCAATATTAGCGTGACGTCACAAGCGTCTACTTCCCATAAAAAATATAATATTGCATACCTTCTAGGGGCAACTTTAAAAAATATTGACGTCACACGCGTGTATTTAAAATAAATAAATATAATATTGCATACCTTCAAGGGGCCATTTTAGCGTGAGCTCACACGCGTGTATTTCCCATAAGCAAATAAAATATTGCATACCTTCAAGGGGCCATTCTAGCGTGAGCTCACACGCGTGTGTTTCCCATAAGCAAATAAAATATTGCATACCTTCCAGGGGCCATTCTAGCGTGACGTCACAAGCGTGTACTTCCCATAAATAAAAAAAATATTGCATACCTTCAAGGCAATTTTAGCGTGACGTCACAAGCGTGTTTTTCCAATAAATTTATAAAAAATATTGCATACCTTCAAGGGGCAATTTTAGCGTGACGTCACAAGAGTGTACTTCCCATAAGCAAATAAAATATTGCATACCTTCAGGGGCAATTTTAGCGTGACGTCACAAGCGTGTTTTTCCAATAAATTAATAAAATATTGCATACCTTCAAGGGCAATATTAGCGTGACGTCACAAGAGTGTACTTCCCATAAATAAATAAAATATTGCATACCTTCAAGGGCAATTTTAGCGTGACGTCACAAGCGTGTACTTCCCATAAGCAAATAAAATATTGCATACCTTCAAGGGGCAATTTAGCGTGACGTCACAAGCGTGTTCTTCCCAATAAATAAATAAATATTGCATACCTTCAAGGGGCAATTTTATTGCGTGACGTCACAAGCGTGTTTTCCAATAAATAAAAAAATATTGCATACCTTCAAGGGGCAATTTTAAAGTGACGTCACAAGAGTGTACTTCCATAAGCAAATATAATATTGCATACCTTCAAGGGGCAATTTTAGCGTGACGTCACAAGCGTGTACTTCCCATAAATAAATATAATATTGCATACCTTCAAGGGGCAACTTTAGCGTGACGTCACAAGCGTGTACTTCCCATAAATAAATAAAATATTGCATACCTTCAAGGGGCAACTTTAGCCTGACGTCACAAGCGTGTACTTCTTATACAAAAAAAATATTTCATACCTTCTAGGGGCAACTTTAGCGTGACGTCACAAGCGTGTTTTTCCAATAAATAAATAAAATATTGCATACCTTCAAGGGGCAATATTAGCGTGACGTCACAAGAGTGTACTTCCCATAAGCAAATATAATATTGCATACCTTCAAGGGGCAGTTTTAGCGTGACGTCACAAGAGTGTACTTCCATAAATAAATAAAATATTGCATACCTTCAAGGGGCAACTTTAGCGTGACGTCACAAGCGTGTTTTCATACCTTCAATAAATAAATAATAAATAATTGCATACCTTCAAGGGGCAATTTTAGCGTGACGTAACAAGCGTGTTTTTTCAATAAATAAATTAAATATTGCATGCCTTCAAGGGGCAATATTAGCGTGACGTCACAAGCGTGTACTTACCGTAAGCAAATAAAATATTGAATACCTTAAAGGGGCAAATTTAGCGTGAAGTCACAAGCGTGTACTTCTCCAATAAATAAATAAAATTTTGCATACCTTCTAGGGGCCATTTTAGCGTGACGTCACAAGCGTGTACTTCCCATAAATAAATATAATATTGCATACCTTCAAGGGCAATATTAGCGTGACGTCACAAGCGTGACGTACTTCGTGTAAATAAATATAATATTGCATACCTTCAAGGGGCCATTTTAGCGTGACGTCACAAGCGTGTACTTCCAATAAATAAATAAAATATTGCATACCTTCAAGGGGCAATATTAAAGTGACGTCACAAGAGTGTACTTCCATAAGCAAATATAATATTGCATACCTTCAAGGGCAATTTTAGCGTGACGTCACAAGCGTGTTTTTCAATAAATAAATAAAATATTGCATACCTTCAAGGGCAATATTAGCGTGACGTCACAAGCGTGTGTACTTCCCATAAATAAATAAAATATTGCATACCTTCAAGGGGCAATTTTAGCGTGACGTCACAAATACGCCTGTACTTCCCATAAATAAATAAAATATTGCATACCTTCACGGGAAAACCTGAGTGACGTCACAAGCGTGTACTTCCAATAAATAAATAAAATATTGCATACCTTCAGGGACGTCATTTTCCCAGCGTGACGTCACAAGCGTGTACGTTCCATAAATAAAAAAAAATATTGCATACCTTCCAAAATTTTAGCGTGACGTCACAAGCGTGTACTTTCAATAAATAAATAAAATATTGCATACCTTCAGGGGCCATTTAGCGTGACGTCACAAGCGTGTACTTCCCGTAAGGTAAATAAAATATTGCATACCTTCAGGGGCCATTTTAGCGTGACGTCACAAGCGTGTTTTCAATAAATAAATAAAATATTGCAATTAATTCCAAAACACGCTTTTAGCGTGACGTCACAAGTTGTACTTCAATAAATAAATAAAATTTTGCATACCTTCCCCCTTCAGGCCATTTTAGCGTGACGTCACAAGCGTGTTTTCAATAAATAAATAAAAATATTGCATACCTTCAAGAGGCCATTTGGCAATTTTTGCGTGACGTCACAGCGTGTACAGGTTTGCATACCTTCATTAATTTTTGACCGACGTGTGACGTCGCAAATAAAATATTGCATACCTTCCGGGGGCAATTTTAGCGTGACGTCACAAGCGTGTTTTTCCTAAAAAAAAATATTGCATACCTTCCAGGGGAAAATGATGACGATACAGCACGTACTTTCAATAAATAAATAAAATATTGAGGTATGAGGGCAATTTATTGAAATACCGTCACAAATAAAATATTGCCCAAGAAGGCCCGGCAAATATTGCACCAGTCCGGTGACGTCACGCGTGAATTGGTTAGGGAAGGTATGCAATAAATAAATCTGCGGTACACTCTTGTGACGTCACGAGAAGCGTGTTGAAGGTCCTGATTTGGGGACGGCAAACACTCATGACGTCACGCTAATATTTCCCTTGAAGGTATGCAATATTATATTTGCTTCATCCGGACGTCACTTTAATCTTGTTGCCGACCAATATTTTGCTTGCCTTTGCTCCACAATTTAGTGGTTGCCGCTCGTGTATTTCAATAAAGTAAAAATTGATGCACTGTCTTCTTTTTCTTTATTTATTGGAAAAACACGACTGAACATAAAATTTGCCATGAGTATGCTCGTATTAATGAGGCGCAAATGTAATATTGCGCGACCTGTCGTCATTTGTTGCATTTTTGCAATATATGGCTTATGGAACTTGCTCTGATCGAAATCCTTTTCTATTATTTGCCATTAACGTTGTTTTAATTGAAATGGAAAAATACGCCGCCACCTCACGCTAAAGTTGCCTTGAAGGTATGCAATATTATTTTGTATAAAGAATGCATGGACGAGCTAAAATGATGCATTGCAATGATTATGGTTTAACATCAGGACACTCCGTGACATCACTCCCATACGATAAAATGCAATATTTTTTTGCTTATGGGAGAACACACTTGTGACGTCACCTCGACCGCGGTTGAAGGTATGCAGCGATTTTTTCCGAACGCACTCTTGTGACACTCACTCTAAAACTGCCCCTTGAAGGTATGAATGCATCGGGTTGCTTATCATAAATCTTGTGCAACGAGGAAACTGTCTGCCGAAGGAACGCAATATTATGAGTCCGGAGCAACTGTGTTGTAACGTCGGCGACTTCGTCTGGAAAGTTCCAATATTTTATTAAGTATTGGAAAAACCGCTTGTGACGTCAACGCTAATGTTGTCCCAAGAAGGTATGCAATATTTTTTTTTGGAAAGTACACGCTTGTGACGTCGTCTAAAGCTGGAAAGCTCCAAGGTATGCATATTTTTGATGGCAGCACGGTGACGTCAGGCTAAAACTTGCCCCGTGAAGAATGCAATATTTTCTTACGACGCGCGGGAGCTAAGTTTTTGACTCGAAGGCCGTTATTCTTAGATTTTAGAAGTGTCACGCGTTATCGAACGGCTTGGAAGTATCTCTCTAAAGATCAAGTTGATGGGAATGTCAGTCTTGTGACGGGGACGGTAATATTGCCCCTTGGTCCCAAGGTATGCAATATTTTTATTATGGTTAATAGTTGTGGTTCACGGGTTGTTGCTCCTGGAGAATTCGTCAATACTGTTTTTATTGGATGCTTCGTGACGTCGCTGTTGAAAATTGATATTGATGGTATGCAAAATTTCATTGCTTATTGGCAAACCGTCAAGAGCTGTTCGCTCGCCTTGCCCCTTCTGGTATGTTCAATATTTTTCGCCGGAACCCGGACCTGTCTGTGACGTCAGCACTGGTGTTGCCCTTCTGCTGCTGCTGTGCAATTGTTTTTTTGTATAAATGATGTTGATGTTGCTGTTGAAATCACCTCTGCTGGTCCGCTGCGGAAGGTTGAAATATTTTTGGCTCCAGACTGTACACGCCTGTGGTCACCTTGTCCTGAAGGTTTCAATGTTTATTTTAACGTTGCATTCTCTGGACTCAACGCTAATGAGATGTTAAACAGCAGATCTTATCCTTCGGCTGCTGGTCTTGCAACGTCAAATTGCTGCTCTTCTGATTTCTTGCGGGTCACGTGTTTATTGGAAAAACCTGTGACGTCATAGTTGGTGCCCCTTGAAGGTATGCAATATTGCCATGACACGCTTGTGTCGTCTTTTAATCAAGTTTTCGAAGTGCAATGTTTTCTAAAAGATACAAAGATTTCGTCATTTTAATGTAATGGAAGGGGATACTAGTAGAGATTTTGTTTTAACCCGCGAAAGAACCTAAAGTTGCCCCTTGAAGACCTGCAATATATTTCCCATGACGTCATAGAAGTTGCCATCGAAGGTATGCAATGTTAACCTGAACAACGAGAGAAAAAGAATGCATTTGTCCTGTGGTGTTGAAGAATGTCATTTGGGGCGGTTGCATACACCTAAAAATGAAGGGGCCACATGCAAACTAGGGCGCCTAAGCGCAATGCAGTTTTTCACAGCTGCGCCTAACCGCACGTAACCAACAACCTAACCAAACCTAACCAGCGCCTTTTTTTACGTAACCGGTTAGATGCCGGTTACTAGCGCTCAGACGCCGCACCTGACCGTCGGTGCTTGCCGGTTACTTGCCGGTTACCACCCGGCCACTTGCCGGTTACTTGCCGGCATCGTGTCCGTCCATAAGATATACAATGTGGTTAGGCTCGGCCCCTGACCTCGGTTAGGTGCCGGACCTATCTGGCGGTTTTAGGTTAGGTGCCGCGAGGGTCCATTAGGTTAGGTGCGGTTGGGGTGGTTAGGTTGATCCTTTCTGGTTAGGTTGTGATTTTTGTTGTCGCAATTGGCGATATTTCCCCTTGCCCCTTTCGTTATAATGATCCCCTAAACACCAAGTAAATAAGTAAATAAATAAATAAATAAATAAATAAATAAATAAATAAATAAATAAATAAATAAATAAATAAATAAATAAATAAATAAATAAATAAATAAATAAATAAATAAATAAATAAATAAATAAATAAATAAATAAATAAATAAATAAATAAATAAAACAAAAAATTAATAAATAAATAAATAAAACAAAAAATTAATGGATAAATAAACAGTCAAAAATTTAAAAAAAATAATTACAAAATAAGTAAGTAGCTGAAAAAATAAAAAATAATTAATAAACTGAAACTAATGTTGTATTGGAAATTATTTATTAAAAGTCCCCAAATTAATTTAATAACAAATAATACATCATGAAAACATTGTTGAAGTATTTTATTTTGTAATTTAAAGAATGCAAATTTTGTTCAAAAAAACCAACAAAAGTTGAAGAAGCAAAAAGCAATCTGACATATCGCGTTCAAAAACATTTGTAAAATTCCCGCCAATCAAAAGTCTCACTTCAATTTTCAAATAATTTCTCAAAACAAATTTAGCCAGTTGTGGCCTGTGATTAAATTATTATTTACCAGCGATCGTTTAACGAATCTCTGATTGGGTACTTTTCAGGATTAGTCAAAAAATAAATATATGCGAAACTCGTCTTTTGAACTTCAGATATCACGCATTCATTTGCTTGCTTCTCCGTCAGATTTGGCGCTCTTTTTACAGACAAGTTGTTTGGTTTTCGAGATATAACAGGAAAAACGAACATCACATTTTCATTACTTATTTCATAGTTCAAAACTGGTAAATAAGGAATCTATTTGGGAAAGCCTTCAACACACGTCGAAAAAAAAATAAAACAAACACTTTTAAAAATAGTAAGTGTCATTAAAATAAAACTTCAATCGCATTAAAAAACAAGTGAACTCGATGTGACAATTGGAATTAAAACATTCCCAATATTCAAATTTAGGAAAAACTTATAATTTTAACATTAGCTAAAAACCTTGTCGGGCCGTAGATAGAAAAAAGTTAATAGATCCACTATTTTGAACTGAAAAAAGTCTAGTTGAAGCAAGAAGACAAATTAGTCAAATAAACTCTAGACTTTATAGTTGCACCAACTAGACTGTCTTGTTGCCAAAACTAGACCTTTTTTTAGCTCAACTAAATCTAGTTATCCCGACCAAACGTCCAGCTTATTTAACTAAATTCTAGTTAAGAAAATCAAGGCAGTGAAGTTGGTTAGTAAAATCAAAAGTCAAGGAAAGTTAATGTACAAGTCTAGACTGTCTTGTTGCCGTAACTAGACTTTTTTCCCGTGTGGGTGGCTCACATTTTTGTAATAAGCGAATTCACCAAAATATAGCTATGCGTAACAAAGTAGTGACTTTATGAGCAATTCTTCTGCCTAAAAAAAATCACCTGGATTTTTTTCTTCCGCTCATATTTTATTTTATTACAGACGAAACATTGGAGGGATTCGAGTGAAAATTTTACCAAATTTCATTGGTAATGTAAAGAAAATTCAGTGAAATTTTCATTTAAATTCGTCCAAAGGCTCGCCTGTAAAAAAATAATAAGTGGGAGGAAATTTGCAACGTAAGACATGAAATTTTTTTTTTTTTTTTTTTTTTTTATTTTTTAAATTAAATTCAAAATTCAAAATTGAAAAATTTCAAACTATTTTTTTTTTTCAAAAAATTATTTTTAATTTTCAAGTAAAATTTTTTTGAAAAAAAATTTTTAAAATTTAACTCAGTAAATTTTTTTTTGAAATTCATTCCAATAGGTTAAGGATTTTTGAAATTACGTTGTTTTTTTTTGAAAAAAAAATATAAAATTTTTTCAAAAATTTTTGCAAAAATTTTAAAATTTTTTTTTTTTTTTAAAATTTTTTTTTGAAAAAATGAAAAAATGAAAAAATTTTTCAAATCATTTTTTTTTTTTGAAAAATTTTTTAACATTTGACTAAATGGAAATTAAATCAATGAACCAAATTAAAAAAATTTAAAAAAAAAAAACCAATTCAATTATTAAAAATTGAAAATTTGTTTAAAAATTTTTTATGGATCCTTTTTTAAATTTTTCTTGATTTGTTTTTTAATTTTTTTCAAATCATGAAATTTTTTGTTTTTTTTAGAAAATTATTTTGAAATTTTTTTTTTGAAATAAATTAATTCAAAAGAATTAAAATTTTTCAAAAAAAATGTGATTTCTTAAAGTTTTTGTTTAAAATTTTGGATTTTTTCAAATTTTGATAATAAAAATTGATTTTTTTTTCGTTTTTAAATCAAAAAAATTTCAAATAAAAAAAAATTTTTTGTTGCAATTTTCAAAAATTTGAAATATTAAAAATCTCAAATTTTTTTCAAAAAATTCAAAATGGATCATTTTTCAGAATTTTTGATTTTTGAATTTTTTGAAAAAATAAATGTTTTTTTTTGATTTTCAAGAAAATTTTATTTTTTTTTTTCTTTTTTATTTGTTTAAATTTAAATTTTTTTAATGTTGGAGTTTTAAAAATTGAAACTGATTTTCATGAATTTAAATTTTTCATTGCTGTTTTCTTTCAGTTCAATCTGAAAAATCAAATACTTTTTTATTGAAGAAAATGTTCATTCATTTAAATTAAGCTTTGAATTTTGATGCAAACGAAATTTCAAAAACCAATAAATCAAAAATCATATTTATTTTGAAAAAAAATGGAAAGTTTTTTTTCCAAAAATGATCAGAATTTTTAAAACTTTCACAAAAAATCATTTGAAAATCATCAAATTTTAGTTTGTAAAAAAAAATTTTTTAATTTCAAATTTTTTCTGTTTTTTTTTGATCAAATTTTTATCCAAAAACTTAAAAATTTTTAATTTTTTTTACCATTTTATTTTTGTTCATTTTTTTTTCAGCTTTTTTTCTTTGATGGAAATCTCTTTTTTTCTTTTTTAATTTTCATTCACTTTTTGAAAAAATTTAAATAATTATTTATCCAATAAAAACATTTGTTCAATTTTCTTTGAAAAAAAAATTTTTGAAAAAAAAAAAAAAAAAGAAAAAAAAAAAAAATAAAATTTTTTACAGTTTTTTTCTCATCAATAAAATTTTGTTGAAAATTTTTGAAATTTTTTTTAATTTTTGCAAAAACCAAGTTTTTTTTTTTAGAAAAATTCAAAAAAAATTTTTTTTAATTTTTTTTTTTTCAAAAATGTATTTTCATTTTTTTTCAAAAAAATTTGAATTTAAAAAAGTTCAAAAATGTCTTTTTATTTTTTAATAAATTTCAAAAGAAATTTCCATTTTTTCAGACATCTGAAAATTGTTTTTTTTGTCAAAAAATTTAATTTTCAAAAAAAAAAGAAATTCAATTTTCTTTGAAAATTTCAAATTTTTTTTTTGAAATTTTCTCATAATTTTAAAAAAACAATTTTAAAATTACTGCAAAAAAAAGAATTTTATTTTTTTTTCTAAAATTTTCTGATTTTTTTTTTTTTTTCTCCATTTTAGTGGCAAAAATTTTTCAAAAAATTAATTTTTTTCAAAAAAAAAATCTTTAATTCAATCTTTTTTTTTTTTCATTTTTTCCAAATTTTTTGAAAATTAAAAAAATTATTTTTTTTGAAATTTTCGATAAAAAATTTTTTTAAAATAATTTTTTTTTTTTAAAAAATTTAAAAATCAAAAAATTTTTTTTCAAATTTTTTTTAAATGAAAAAAAAAAATTTGCTTTGCGACGTTTCAAAATTTCCGCCAACATTTTATTTTTTTACAGACGAACTATTGCGTGGATTTACATGAAAATTTCGGTGATTTTTCTTCAGACTACAGACAAAAATCAGTGAAATTTTCATGAAAATTCGTGCAATGGTTTGTCTGTAAAAAAATAAAATGTTGGCGGAAATTTTGAAACGTCGCAAGTTTAACATCTTTTTTTAACAGAAAATCTGATTTTTGGTTTATTCGTCGATCATTTTTATTTTTATTTCTGTTTTTTTTTGCCGAAATTTCGAGCGCTGTGATTGTTGTTGGCACTTCTACAAATTATGAAAAAAGCGAGTCAAAAAATATACCTGCCGCGTCAGGAAATTTTAAAATCAAAAAAATTCGGAAAAACAAACATTTGGTGATTATTTAAAATCCTTTTCTTGCTTAAATTTTTATGCTGAAAGACAATAAATCGATCAGAATTTTTCGTTTAACAAAGAATTAAAAAGGGAACGGGAAAAAGTTTGTCTGGATGAAAATCAAATCTCTGTTAAAAAATAAAAAAAAAATTGACTTTTTGGTTTTTGCAAGATTGAATTGCCGTCGCATTTCCGGTGGAAATGCAGAAAACTTTTGTCAATTTGATTCAACATTGAAATTATCCAGGAAGAACTTGCGATTGGGTGGACGAAACTGGGTTTTACTGGTTAAACATCCGTCTGTTTAATTTTAAAACATTTCCGTTTACATTAAAGATAATTTTGTTTGGTTCAACAATATATTCAAAAATACATGCTCACTGTGCCTAAAGAGGCCGTTAGCAGACATTTATGTATCTGCTACATTTTCGATGCGGACCGCGGTCGTTCACAGTCTGAAAATTAAACTTTTTAATTTTTCCTTCTCTTTTTGCGTTTGGACGCAAATTTACTCGAAATCAATCTCATCGCACGGTTTCGGTGGACGAATTTTTGTTTTTGATTCTAAGGGAAGAGCCAAAATGAGCAAATCGGTCACTATATTGGCGGGAAACGTTTCGATTGGAGATGCTTAAAATCGGAAACGACCAGTCAGAGTGCGAGGCCGTTCTGTCGCCTTCGGAGGCGTGCGCTGTTGAGTTTAGGCCCTAGAAAACGCGCCAATGGCGAGCGCGGATTCGGCCGTTCGCCTAATTCTCGCTCGCGATTGGCGCGAAACGACAGCGTCCCCGTATTGCGAGAGCGACGCGAATCAAGCTCGCGGCGAATTTGGCGAACTTTGACGGCCGAAAGCTCGGAAACGGTAAGAGATAGGGAAACGGACGACCTGTGGTCGTTCGTATCTTACGAAAAGCTCTCAAACGAGCGCAAGCGGAGCTCGATCGGTCAATCCGTCGAGGAGCTGGGTCGGGCGGGGTCGGGCTTTGAGAGCCCGCAGCTGGCTAAATAAGGGTCGTAGAGCGTTCCCGTGTTATTTTACATATGGTTCGAGACGTCCGATCGGGCCGAAACTTTGCAGGGAGGTAGCCCACATACGATTTTGTGAGACTTAGAAAAATTTTCATGAAAAATCCACAAAAGGGGAGGCCCCCTGCGGGGGCCTCCCCTTTTGTGCATTTTTTTGGAGCGAGGGGCGTGCGTTGGAGGTTCGGTCGAGCCGGCGTTCGAAAGCCTAGGACCAGGGCTTTGGAATGTAAAAAAAAAAAAAAAAACCCACAAAGAAAAACGGAGGTGAAAAGCGAGAAAAATGGGGGGTTTCTGACGGTGTGGAGCGAGGGGCCTGGGGAATGCGTGCGTAGGCTTGGGCATAGGACTTGAGGGGTGGTGGGGGCGGGGTGGGGGGAGTGCGAAAGGGGTGGGTTGCGCTCGGTTAAAAATTTCAGAGGTCACGGTTGCCTATGCGTGGGATTGAAGGGGCGAGGAGACCGAAGGTGTTGGGACGAGTCGGCGTGACATCCGGATGGCCGGGACATGTTGAAAAAAGGTAAAATAGCCAGGAAAATGAAGGTGGATGTTGAAGAATGGCTGCCTAACTGGGAAAATGAAGGAGCAAATGCGATTCTTGTCCGAAATTGTTGCCTAATCGCTGAATTTAAGGGGCATACGACCAGAGTGCCCGAACGAGTTGGCGTGACCTCCATGGCCGGGGTTTGTTGAAAAGCCACGATAATGAAGGGGCATTTTAAAAAATGGCTGCCTAACCAGGGAAATGAAGGGGGAAATGCGGGTATTGTCCGGAATTGTTGCCTACTCGCTGGATGGAAGGGGCAAGTGACCGGGAACGTTCGGACGAGGTAACACGACCTCGAGATTGAAGAGTCATGTTTAATAAATGAAACATAACCACGGAAATGAAGGGGCTGAACATCCAAATCGCCCGAACGGTTGCCTTGGCATGAAGCTTGTTGCGTACACGTAAAATTGAAGGCACTTCTGCACGGGACATTGAAGCCACTGCCCGCTAGCAAAAATGAAGATTATGTTTAAGGACAGGTTGCATTTGAGGACAATGAAGGCGCCGTGGCCCTTCTGTATGCATGACAGTCTGGGTTGATTCGATCGAAAGACGATTTCAGAATGGCCTGCCGCGGCGTGCGCGTTACGTTCAGAACAAGAGCGTGGTTGCCTAACGGGGCCACAGCGTGAGCTGCGGATCGAATACATACAGCAAACAAAGTTGTTGCCACTACCCACCAGGCGCCATTGCGTGAGCTGTGGATTGAATGCGAACCAAACTAGAAAAAGTGGTTGTGCAACCTTCCAGGGACAATAGCGTGAACTGCGGAGTGAATGCATACGTCGCACAAAAGTGGTAGCATACCTACCAAGGGGCAATATTAGCGTGAGCTGAATAGTGAAAGCATAACAAAATTAAATAAGTGGTTGCCAACCATCCAGGGGCAGGAACGTGAGCTGAGGAGTGAATGTAAACCGCTTAAATAATTGGTTGCCACAAGGAGACCAGGCACCATGACGTGAGCAGTGGAGCGCATGCAAACCAATCTAAAAAGGGTTGCCTACCTTCCAGAGCAAAAACGAGAGCGTGAGCAAAAAAATCATTGAATAGGGTAAGCTCACACTCATGTACCTAGAAAAGGTGAATAAAATATTATTGCCTACCTTCAGTTTGTACAGGGGCAATTTTGCAGCGTGACGTCACAAGCGTGTACTTCCCATAAGCAAAAACAATATTGCATACCTTCAAGATTGTTGACATTTTAGCGTGACGTCACAAGCGTGTACTTCCCATAAAACCAAAAAAATTGCATACCTTCAAGGGGCAATATTAGCGTGACGTCACAAGCGTGTACTTCCAATAAGCAAATATAATATTGCATACCTTCAAGGGCATACCTTCAAGGGGCAACATACCTTCCAGGGGCAGCGTGACGTCACAAGCGTGTACTTCCATAAGCAAAAAATATTGCATACCTTCAAGGGGCAATATTAAAGTGACGTCACAAGAGTGTACTTCCCATAAATAAATATAATATTGCATACCTTCAAATAACACAATTTTAGCGTGACGTCACAAGTTGTTTTTCCAATAAATTAATAAAATATTGCATACCTTCAAGGGGCAATATTAAATGTGACGTCACAAGAGTGCACTTCCATAAACAAATATAATATTGCATACCTTCAAGGGGCAAAATTAGCGTGACGTCAGAAGCGTGTACTTCGCATAAGCAAATGCATAATAAAATAGAGACGTCACAAGGTATTACCTTGACGTCACAAGCGTGTTTTTCCAATAAATAAAATATTGCATACCTTCAAGGGGACATTTTAGCGTCACAAGCGTGTACTTCCCATAAGCAAAAAAATATTGCATACCTTCAAGGGGCACTAGGGTTTCAGGTAGTGAAAGTGACGTCACAAGCGTGTACTTCCCATAAGCAAATATAAATATTGCATACCTTCAAGGGGCAATATTAAAGTGAGTCGTGACGTCACAAAGCAAATAAAATGTACTTCAAGGGGCAACTTTAGCGTGATAAGCAAAAATATAATATTGCATACCTTCAAGGGGCATCTTTAGCGTGACGTCACAAGCGTGTACTTCCCATAAGCAAAAAAATATTGCATACCTTCAAGGGGCAATATTAAAGTGACGTCACAAGAGTGTACTTCCCATAAGCAAATATAATATTGCATACCTTCAAGGGGCAACTTTAGCGTGACGTCACAAGTGTGTTTTTCCAATAAATTAATAAAATATTGCATACCTTCAAGGGGCAATATTAAAGTGACGTCACAAGAGTGTACTTCCCATAAGCAAATATAATATTGCATACCTTCAAGGGGCAATATTAAAGTGACGTCACAAGAGTGTACTTCCCATAAGCAAATATAATATTGCATACCTTCAAGGGGCAATATTAAAGTGACGTCACAAGAGTGTACTTCCCATAAGCAAATATAATATTGCATACCTTCAAGGGGCAACTTTAGCGTGACGTCACAAGCGTGTTTTTCCAATAAATAAATAAAATATTGCATACCTTCAAGGGGCAATATTAAAGTGACGTCACAAGAGTGTACTTCCCATAAGCAAATATAATATTGCATACCTCCTAGGGGCATCTTTAGCGTGACGTCACAAGCGTGTACTTCCTATAAAAAAAATATTGCATACCTTTAAGGGGCAATTTTAGCGTGACGTCACAAGAGTGTACTTCCCATAAGCAAATATAATATTGCATACCTTCAAGGGGCAACTTTAGCGTGACGTCACAAGAGTGTACTTCCCATAAGCAAATATAATATTGCATACCTTCAAGGGGCAACTTTAGCCTGACGTCACAAGCGTGTACTTCTTATACAAAAAAAAATATTGCATACCTTCAAGGGGCAATATTAGCGTGACGTCACAAGCGTGTTTTTCCAATAAATTTATAAAATATTGCATACCTTCAAGGGGCAATTTTAGCGTGACGTCACAAGCGTGTACTTCCATAAGCAAAAAAATATTGCATACCTTCAAGGGGCATATTTAGCGACGTCACAAGCGTGTATTTCCCATAAGCAAATATAATATTGCATACCTTCAAGGGGCAATATTAAAGTGACGTCACAAGAGTGTACTTCCCATAAGCAAATATAATATTGCATACCTTCAAGGGGCAACTTTAGCCTGACGTCACAAGCGTGTACTTCTTATACAAAAAAAAATATTGCATACCTTCTAGGGGCAACTTTAGCGTGACGTCACAAGCGTGTTTTTCCAATTAATTAATAAAATATTGCATACCTTCAAGGGGCAATATTAGCGTGACGTCACAAGCGTGTACTTCCCATAAGCAAATATAATATTGCATACCTTCAAGGGGCAACTTTAGCGTGACGTCACAAGCGTGTACTTCCCATAAGCAAATATAATATTGCATACCTTCAAGGGGCAACTTTAGCGTGACGTCACAAGCGTGTACTTCTTATACAAAAAAAAATATTGCATACCTTCTAGGGGCAATATTAAAGTGACGTCACAAGCTTATACTTCCCATAAGCAAATATAATATTGCATACCTTCAAGGGGCAATATTTGCGTGACGTCACAAGCTTATACTTCCCATAAGCAAATATAATATTGCATACCTTCAAGGAGCAACTAAAGCGTGACGCCACAAGCGTGTACTTCCCATAAGCAAGAAAATATTGCATACCTTCAAGGGGCAATATTAGCGTGACGTCACAAGAGTGTACTTCCCATAAGCAAATATAATATTGCATACCTTCAAGGGGCAGTTTTAGCGTGACGTCACAAGAGTGTACTTCCCATAAGCAAATATAATATTGCATACCTTCAAGGGGCAATATTAGCGTGACGTCACAAGCGTGTACTTCGCATAAGCAAATATAATATTGCATACCTTCAAGGGGCAACTTTAGCGTGACGTCACAAGCGTGTACTTCCCATAAATAAATATAATATTGCATACCTTCAAGGGGCAATTTTAGTGACGTCACAAGAGTGTACTTCCCATAAATATTGCAAATATAATATTGCATACCTTCAAGGGGCAACTTTAGCGTGACGTCACAAGCGTGTTTTTCCAATAAATAAATAAAATATTGCATACCTTCAAGGGGCAATATTAAAACTGACGTCACAAGAGTGTACTTCCCATAAGCAAATAAAATATTGCATACCTTCTAGGGGCAATATTAGCGTGACGTCACAAGCGTGTACTTCCCATAAAAAAAAATATTGCATACCTTCGAGGGGCAACTTTAGCGTGACGTCACAAATAAAATATTGCATACTTTAGCCAATAACAAAAAAATATTGCATACCTTCAAGGGGCAATTTTAGCGTGACGTCACAAGCGTGTACTTCCCAATAAATAAATAAAATATTGCATACCTTCAAGGGGCAACTTTTAGCGTGACGTCACAAGAGTGTACTTTCCCATAAGCAAATAAAATATTGCATACCTTCAAGGGGCAAAAGCGTTTTAGCGTGACGTCACAAGCGTGTGACTTCCAATAAATAAAATAAAATATTGCATACCTTTAAGGGGCAATTTTAGCGTGACGTCACAAGCGTGTACTTCCAATAAATAAATAAATATTGCATACCTTCAAGGGGCAATATTAGCGTGACGTCACAAGAGTGTACTTCCATAAGCAAATAAAATATTGCATACCTTCAAGGGGCAATATTAGCGTGACGTCACAAGCGTACTTCCTATAAAAAAAAAATATTGCATACCTTCAAGGGGCAACATTAGCGTGACGTCACAAGAGTGTACTTCCCATAAGGAAATATAATATTGCATACCTTCAAGGGGCAATAAATAAAAAAAAATATTGCATACGGGCACGTCACAAGAGTACTTTCCATAAGCAAAAAAATATTGCATACCTTCAAGGGGCAATATTAGCGTGACGTCACAAGCGTGTTTTTCCATAAAAAAAAAAATATTGCATACCTTCAAGGGGCAACTTTAGCGTGACGTCACAAGCGTGTACTTCCAATAAATTTATAAAATATTGCATACCTTCAAGGGGCAATTTTATTAGCGTGACGTCACAAGGTGTACAGCTTCCCATAAGCAAATAAAATATTGCATACCTTCAAGGGGCAACTTTAGCGTGACGTCACAAGCGTGTTTTTCCAATAAATAAATAAAATATTGCATACCTTCAAGGGGCAATATTAGTTTTTCGTCACAAGATTAATAAAATAAATGCATATTGCATACCTTCAAGGGGCAACTTTAGCGTGACGTCACAAGAGTGTACTTCCCATAAGCAAAAATAATATTGCATACCTTCAAGGGGCAATTTTAGCGTGACGTCACAAGAGTGCATTTCCCAATAGCAAATAAAATATTGCATACCTTCAAGGGGCAACTTTAGCGTGACGTCACAAGCGTGTACTTCCAATAAATAAAAAAATAATATTGCATACCTTCAAGGGGCAATATTAAAGTGACGTCACAAGAGTGTACTTCCCATAAGCAAATATAATATTGCATACCTTCAAGGGGCAACTTTAGCGTGACGTCACAAGCGTGTTTTTCCAATAAATAAATAAAATATTGCATACCTTCAAGGGGCAATATTAGCGTGACGTCACAAGCGTGTACTTCCCGTAAGCAAATATAATATTGCATACCTTCAAGGGGCAACTTTAGCGTGACGTCACAAGCGTGTTTTTTCAATAAATAAATTAAATATTGCATACCTTCAAGGGGCAATATTAGCGTGACGTCACAATCGTGATCTTTCCAAAAAAAAAAAAAAATATTGCATACCTTCAAGGGGCAATATTAGCGTGACGTCACAAGCTTGTACTTCTCATAAGCAAAAAAATATTGCATACATTCAAGGGGCAATATTAGCGTGACGTCACAAGCGTGTACTTCCCATCAGCAAAAAAAAATTGCATACCTTCAAGGGGCAATTTTAGCGTGACGTCACAAGCGTGTTTTTTCAATAAATAAATTAAATATTGCATACCTTCAAGGGGCAATATTAGCGTGACGTCACAAGCGTGTACTTCCCGTAAGCAAATATAATATTGCATACCTTCAAGGGGCAATATTAGCGTGACGTCACAAGCGTGTACTTCCCATCAGCAAAAAAATATTGCATACCTTCCAGGGGCAATTTAAGCGTGACGTCACAAGCGTGTAATTCCCATAAGATAAAAAAATATTGCATACCTTAAAGGGGCAAGTATAGCGTGACTTCACAAGAGAGTACTTCCAATAAATAAATAAAATATTGCATAAAGGGGCAAATTAGCGTGACGTCATATTGCATACCTTCAAGGGGCAACTTTAGCGTGACGTCACAAGCGTGTACTTCCAATAAATAAAAAATATTGCATACCTTCAAGCGTGACGTCACAAGCTTTTTTTCCAATAAATAAATAAAATATTGCATACCTTCCAGGGGCAATTTAAGCGTGAGCTCACAGGCGTGTGTTTCCAATAAGTAAATAAAATATTGCATACCTTCCAGGGGCAATTTTAGCGTGACGTCACAAGCGTGTACTTCCCATAAGCAAAAAAATATTGCATACCTTCAAGGGGCAATTTTAGCGTGACGTCACAAGCGTGTACTTCCCATAAGCGAAAAAAATATTGCATACCTTCAAGGGGCAAGTTTAGCGTGACGTCACAAGCGTGTTTTTGCATACCTCCAATAAATAAATAAAATATTGCATACCTTCCAGGGGCAATTTTAGCGTGACGTCACAAGCGTGTACTTGCCAAAAGCAAAAAAAATATTGCATACCTTCAAGGGGCAATTTTAGCGTGACGTCACAAGCGTGTACTTCCAATAAATAAAAAAAATATTGCATACCTTCCAGGGGCAATTTTAGAGTGACGTCACAAGCGTGTATTTCCAATAAATAAATAAAATATTGCATACCTTCCAGGGGCAATTTTAGCGTGACGTCACAAGCGTGTACTTGCCATAAGCAAAAAAAATATTGCATACCTTCAAGGGGCAATTTTAGCGTGACGTCACAAGCGTGTACTTCCAATAAATAAATAAAATATTGCATACCTTCCAGGGGCAATTTTAGCGTGACGTCACAAGCGTGTACTTGCCATAAGCAAAAAAAATATTGCATACCTTCAAGGGGCAATTTTAGACGTCACAAGAGTGTACTTCCCATAATGCATACCTTCAAGGGGCAATTTTAGCGTGACGTCACAAGCGTGTACTTCCAATAAATAAATAAAATATTGCATACCTTCCAGGGGCAATTTTAGCGTGACGTCACAAGCGTGTACTTCCAATAAATAAATAAAATATTGCATACCTTCCAGGGGCAATTTAAGCGTGAGCTCACAGGCGTGTATTTCCAATAAGTAAATAAAATATTGCATACCTTCAAGGGGCAATTTTAGAGTGACGTCACAAGCGTGTATTTCCAATAAATAAATAAAATATTGCATACCTTCAAGGGGCAATTTTAGGTGACGTCACAAGCGTGTTAAATAAAAAAATATTGCATACCTTCAAGGGGCACGTTTAGCGTGACATTGTACTTCCCATAAATAAAAAAATATTGCATACCTTCCAGGGGCAATTTTAGCGTGACGTCACAAGCGTGTACTTCCAATAAATAAATAAAATATTGCATACCTTCCAGGGGCCATTTTAGCGTGACGTCACAAGCGTGTACTTGCCATAAGCAAAAAAAATATTGCATACCTTCAAGGGGCAATTTTAGCGTGACGTCACAAGCGTGTACTTCCCATAAATAAATAAAATATTGCATACCTTCCAGGGGCAATTTGGACGTCACAAGCGTGTACTTCCATCAGAGCCTCAATTTCCTATAAGCTGACGTCAAATATAATATTGCATACCTTCAAGGGCAGTTTTAGCGTGACGTCACAAGCGTGTTTTTCAATAAATAAATAAAATATTGCATACCTTCCAGGGGCAATTTTTAGCGTGACGTCACAAGCGTGTTTCCTATAAGCAAATAAAATATTGCATACCTTCAAGGCAATATTAGCGTGACGTCATGTTTGTACTTCCCAAGTTAATTTGCATACCTTCCAGGATCGTCATTTTTAAAAAAATATTGCATACCTTCAAAGGGCATTTTTAGCGTGACGTCACAAGCGTGTACTTCCATCAAGTTAATTTCCAGGGCATTTTTAGAACCAAATTATTTGCCATAAATAAAATATTGCATTTTCAGGCGCAGCTCACAAGCGTGTATTGTAGCTGGCTTATTAAAAATACATTGAATTCACAAGCGTCAGAAACTTTCAGGTGCATTTTTGCAGTTTTAGCTTGACGAAAGCTTAAGAAATAAAATTATTAGGATAAGTTGACTCTGGTGAAGAAGAAAGAAAAAAACAACAATTAATCGATTGAAAGAAAAACAATATCTGCATATAATATCAGGTTTACACCACCAGAGAAGGGTTGATTGACGTTCGTAACGTAAAGAGATTACTAGAAGAAATTACTAATGAGAATGATTCCTGCATGTAGTACATTGATAAAAAATTACTCATAATTATACATTTGTTTTTAATAAGAACCATTTTAATAAATGGCAATAATATTTACGTGAAGTTCTTCACCAAATAATGAGTCGTCATCCAAAATGGAAAGTTAAAACTAAAACAACACCTACATTAGGAGCATCAAAACAGAATTCCTCCAAAATGAGATTTCATGTAGACTGATGAGAACTATATGGACAGTAAGTACATTTTTTTCAAAATGACATAAAATAAAAAAAGTATTTAAAAAACGAGAGCAGAACCATATATACATAAAGTACATCAATGGAATGGATCGTCTGATTAATAAAATAACATTTTTACGTGGAGAACAATATTTACATTAAGAAAATAATTTGAAAATTACTCAAAATCATTAAAATTGTATGTACACACGGGATTGATATCTTTATCAAAAACAAAAATATGAAGTTACTCGCAGCTATAAAAGCATGCTGTTGAGATCGATATTTCCAGTAGGCGCATCAATCCGAAATTACAAATATTTTTAAAGTTACTAACAAAAATTAGAGCCATGTCTTCATGAATTAAATCAATAAAAATTAATTACAATTATAAAAGTATTTAGCCGAATAAGTTTGGTTCCCAATATATTTTAAAGCAATTGAAAGGTTTTTAAATCCCAACTCGTTATCAGTAGGAAGTTTTGAAAGTCGTGGTGCATTTTGCCCGAGGTTGGTTATTCTAGGATTCAAAACAATGATGTGAAAAGACGGATCGAAAAGAAGAAAAAGACAAAATAAAACCCAGGACAAAAATAAAGCTACAGGATTAAGAGGAGGGCTCCTTTTTGGACTCTTTAATAAGGTTGATTACTCTTTGGCGCAGGGCTTCTGGTGACCTACCAGGTATGCCTCCTGTTCTTTGAATAATGGCCGCGACCTCATCTCTGGTTGGTGTTCTGCCAGCTTGAAAATGTTCAGCGAAGATGATCATCAGTCTTGACGATTCTTCTTCAGTCCAATAACGAAAGCCGGACGTACTCTGTGTGGTGGACGTAACGGTGGGAGGCATTTGTTTTTCATCGACCAGCAGGGAATTAGGTTTTGCGAAAAAAGCCCGTGTCACCTCTGTTGCCCGTTGAATGAAGTCACCAGCGCACGGTTGGTGTGAATCCGATTGCTTCTGTAAGCCTTCCCACCCCGCGAAAAATGCGCGGGTCTCCTTGGCAGCATATTCCAAAAACGTATCAGGTCTTTGTTGCTGCGGCTTATCAGGAATTGAAGGTGAATAAACAGGAGCCCAAGAAGGCCCGGCACTGGACCCGGGGTGGGCGCCAACTGCGTGAAGCTGCTCTGCCACTCTTGCAACCTGATCGCCTTGTAACCGAGTCGACACATAATGTCGACGGTGCGTACCATCCGAGTGGTTCATATGGCTGTTAAGAAATGCTCCATCCGCACCAAGATTTGCTGCTTTGGTAGCGAGATGGTGTCGAAGACCGTTTGTGGTGAGGAGCTCCGGTCTGTTTAATGAAAGTTTCTTCTTGTAACGATTCAAAAGGGAAGGAACATCATACCGTTGGCTTGAGTTAAGGCGCGGGAACAGCAGTTCGTTTTTGGCTTCAGGGCTGGTTCCAGAAACCACCACTCTTCGCCTCCCATTCCCTACATCCAGTCCCCTCTTTGGGTCTGGCACGCCGAGTTGCCGGCGTGTGCGTATTATGAGCCGAATGCATGGAAGCATTGATCCAGGAATGATTATGGTTACAGGGCGCTTTGTCTTGGTCCCAACGACAAACATTTCCTCGGCCAGCTGTGCATCCTCGTGCCAGTGGTCCGGCAGGCTTTGCTGAGAAGCGGAACGCACCTTGAACTGTCCTCACTCAGTTGCGATGGACGGCCTCGAAAAGCCTCGTAGGTAGCCGAGGGAACGTCTGCGGCTCGGCACCGGTTGTAAACCGTCAAGAAGAGCAAGACAGCGGTAACCAGCCCGATGAAATTGGCTGGTGTAACGATCTGCTGCAGTCTTGCGCGGAAGTTGTCAACCTCTTCCAGCAGCGCACTGTACAGTGTGGAAACGTCTTGATCGTCGGGGACCTGACCTGCCGACTCACACCATCTGCTCAGCTCGGCCGCGCGGGCCCGATTCCCCACCTCGATGGGCCAGCGGCGATCCAGCAGCCTGGTGTAATCGTCCGTGTCGACACGGACCTGATCCCTCTCCTCCTCGCCCAAAGTGGACACACCGGTGATGGCTTCTTCATACCGCAGGGCCACTGCGTTTCTAAGCAGGGCCAGAAGACGTTTAGGCAGGCTCACAATGGTGACCTCGTCGCTGGTTAGGTCAAATCCAGCCAGGTTCCGTGTTGCTGCAATTATGGAGGGAAAGTTGCGAGGCCTTAAGCAGTCTTCGAGGGCGGTCACCGATGCATCCACTTCACGAACGGCAATGAGTAGCCTCCCGATTAACCGGAGCCTTGTGCACGCTCCGTCCGTGGCGTACTGGCCACTATGCCCCGCGATATGTTGCCCAGCGAGCCGTACCGCGAACGGATCACTCAGGGCCACTGCAGCCACATCGTCCTGAATCAGTGATTGTCGCAAGAGGCCAGCAATGTCCAATTCCTGATTTCTTGTGAGTCTCGGCTGTCCTAAGTTCTGCTGTGGTCTTTCGTGCTCGGATGCGTTATGATGCTTAGGGTGTGACTTTCTAGAATGTTTTCCCTGCTCGCGAATCTTCTGTAAGATTTTTTGTCGTTCCTCACGCTGCTGGCGCGGGTCTCCCGGAAATGTAATTTCTTCTATATTTTGAACGGCAGTCTCGGTTTTGTGTTTTCTGCGTAAATGTCTCATGAAGTTGCCCGTGAGGGTCACCTTGCAAAAAGGGCATCTGGTCCGGTGGCCGTCCTGACGCTTGCCCTTGGAGGTACACGGCTCTTCATCAGAGGATGATGATTGTGAGGACGAAGCCATTTGCCTGGAAAAAATCAGACCGGAAAATAGATATCAAGCATTAGAATGAAAGTCACAATAGGTTCTCGTATCAGCGTATACAACTGAAAAACGCACGATCAGTGAAAAGCAGGTTAAGTTAAATAACTTCGGATTGACAGGTGATACTACCATTGAAGTTGTTACTGGCACAAAATCGTTCCTGAGGGAAGACACTAAGAATGGACTCATAAGGCAAAAATGGCTAAAATTTATTAATAATAATAATAATAATAATAATAATAATAATAATAATAATAATAATAATAATAGAAATCAGGTAACCAACAACCTAACCAGGTAACCAACAACCTAACCAGCGCCTAATCTCACGTAACCGGTTAGATGCCGGTTACCTGCGGTCAGGCGCCCCGGTGCTCACCGGTTACATGCCGGTTACATGCCCGCTGGATGCCGGTGAGATGCCGGTGCTAACCGGTTACACGCCGGCATCGTGTCAGGCCATAAGAAATGCATTAGCGGTTAGGCGCGGCGCCTGACCGCGGTTAGGCGCCGCGCCTAACCGACGGTCGGAGGTTAGGCGCCGCAAGGGACCATTAGGTTAGGTTAGGTGCGGTTAGGGTGGTTAGGTTGATCCTTTCTGGTTAGGTTGTGATTTCTTGCGGATTCAGAGTGCGAAAGGTCAGCGTTGGGAAATTAAGGTTATTTTTGCGAATATTTGAAAGATTCGATGACTATTTATCAGGTAAAAAATATAATTGAAAAGTATAAATTTGCAAAATGGAATGAAAGGGAATGAATAAGTAAGTAAATAATGAAATAAATAAATGGATAAATAAACAGTCAAAAATTAAAAAAAAAAAAAATTAAAAAATAAGCAAGTAGCTGAAAGAACAGCTGCCGCGCTTCTTCTTCTTGACTTTTTCTTCTTGGCTTCTTCTTCTTGGCTTCTTGTTGTCGCAATTGGCGATGTTCCTCTGGCCCTTGCCGGCTTTCTTGCCGGTTTTCTGGCCCTTGCCGGGAAGGGAATGGATAAATAAGTAAATAAATAAATAAATAAATAAATAAATAAATAAATAAATAAATAAATAAATAAATAAATAAATAAATAAATAAATAAATAAATAAATAAATAAATAAATAAATAAATAAATAAATAAATAAATAAATAAATAAATAAATAAATAAATAAATAAATAAATATATAAATAAATAAAACAAAAAAATTAATGGATAAATAAACAGTCAAAAATTTAAAAAAAATAATTACAAAATAAGTAAGTAGCTGAAAAAATAGAATATAGTTAAGCACTGAAACTAATGTTGTATTGGAATTATTTATTAAAAGTCCCTTTCGATTCAATAATAACAAATAATACATCATGAAAACATTGTTGAAGTATTTTATTTTGTAATTTAAAGAATGCAAATTTTGTTCAAAAACCCAACAAAAGTTGAAGAAGCAAAAAGCAATCTGACATATCGCGTTCAGAAGTACATTTGTAAAATTCCCGCCAATCAAAAGTCTCACTTCAACTGAGAAGCAATTTCTCCAAGTGATTTAGCCAGTTGTGGCCTGTGATTGGTTATTATTTACCAGCGATCGTTTAACGAATCTCTGATTGGGTACTTTTCAGGATTAGTCGAGCCTTATAATGCGAGCTCGTCTTTTGAACTTCAGATATCACGCATTCATTTGCTTGCTTCTCCGTCAGATTTGGCGCTCTTTTTACCAGACAAGTTGTTTGGTTTTCGAGATATAACAGGAAAAACGAACATCACATTTTCATTACTTATTTCATAGTTCAAAACTGGTAAATAAGGAATCTATTTGGGAAAGCCTTCCAACACACGTCGAGCAAAAAACAGTCCAAACACTTTTAAAAATAGTAAGTGTCATTAAAATAAAACTTCAATCGCATTAAAAATTGTTGTGAACTCGATGTGACAATTGGAATTAAAACATTCCCAATATTCATACGGGAAAACTTATAATTTTAACATTAGCTAAAAGCCTGCCTGTCGGGCCGTAGATAGAAAAACAGTTAATAGATCCACTATTTTGAACTGAAAAAAAGTCTAGTTGCCGCAAGAAGACAGTTTAGTCGTATAAACTCTCGACTTTATAGTTGCAGCAACTAGACTTTCTTTTTAGCTCAACTAGAATCTAGTTATCCCGACCAAACGTCCAGCTTATTTAACTAAATTCTAGTTAAGAAAACAAGGCAGTGTAGTTAGTGCAATCATAAAGTCAAGAGTTAATGTACAGCTAGACTGTCGTGTTGCCGTAACTAGACTTTTTTCGCGTGTGGGTGGCTCAGCTTTTGTAATGTAAAATTCACCAAAATATAGCTAGGCGTAACAAAGTAGTGACTTTATGAGCAATTCTTCTGCCTAAAGCCAAATCACGTGGATTTTTTTCCGTGTTTATTTCCCACCAATTTTCATACGATGTGTCGATTGCGGAGTCACTCAGTGTGAGTTTTGGTTAGCAATTTTCTCCCGTTATTTTTATATGTAAAACATATATTTATGAACTCGTGGGATTTTCTGGCCCACTCATCAATTTTAATTTTTTTCCAAGGTGTAAATAGAGAGTAAGAGGACCGAGCACAGGAAAGTTAGGTAAAATTAAAAAACGCACCTTTATTTATCTATATTTCCATTTGATAGTTAATATTCTAATCTCTTGACATTTGTCAGGTTCTGTGTAGCAATGCTTCAAAGCTAGGTATCGAGGGTCAACCAGAGCGTTAGAAAACTCTACAGAGGGGTTGAAGATTGCGTTTTGGGTGGAAAAGAATATTTAATTTACTTTTCCCTTAAGCTTCACATGCAAACCTTGGCATTTTGCCTTTCATAGACTGATTTTTGGCAAAATGAAGCAGATCCTCGTAAAGTTCACCTTAAGCGAAGTTCATTTCACTAAAAGGCAAAAAAACAAACAAACGAATTATTACAAACAAACAAACAAACAAACAAACAAGGAAGCAAGCAAATAAAGTAGCAAACGAACAAACAAACAAAGTAGCTGATTAACTGACGAATTGGAGTCAAGGCTGTGGAAAATTAGTTCAACTCATTTCTGTAAATCAAGCCATGATTATGAACAAACCATATTAGTGCACTGCTCCGGGCACATTTGCCAATCCGCGCTTAAAATATTTTTGCCTGTAAAAAAATAATAAGTGGGAGGAAATTTGCAACGTCGCAATTGGAGATATTCCGTTTTCGAGTTTAGCACCAAAGAAAATTTAAAATTATCATCGTTTTTTTGTTTTGGTGGAAAATTCTCACCTTCATTTTAACAATAACTTTATTATTTTTTCCGTGTTACAAACCTGAATTTATTATTCTTGTCTACAAACCCTAAAATCACAAGGTGACTTCACATTTTGGTTTTTTGAAATTTTTTGCCAGGCCCGGTAGAAGCCGAGAAAAAATGTCTAAAAAATAACGAGCTATAGGAGTGTCCCGAAATTACAATGTTTTAAAATTTAAAACTGTACAAAGTAAATCTCTTAGAAAGCCGTGCCAACTTATTTGTCATTTTGAAGCTCTTGCCCTTAGCTTCTAAACAAAGCGCAGGTTGATGTGACTTTTTTTACAGAAATTGTTTCTGTACCTTGATCAGTTGCTCGTTCAAACGACACGGTGGAAACCGGAGTGCTGCCTGCTCTTTCTACATTTCACTGCATGTTGGCTTGAACAGTCTATGAGTCTGAAACAAATGAAACATAAAAATACAGCGTGAACATGTTCGGAAGATTTCCCAATCGCTGTGCAAGTGTGCTGATTGTTGCACTTGCGAGAAACCAAGAGTTTCAGCGGATCTGTCCGGAATGACCAATTATGCCAATTTTATGCAACCTGAACCTTTAAAGGGCAGATTTGTTTCCTCCCACAGAGTCTGAATCGGAAATGCTGGCTCGGGTAACTATTTGTTCACCCTCTGAAAGAGTGAAAAAGGTGATAAAATGTCGGGACTGGCCTTTTTGACCAGATTCAACTCTCTACAGAAGGAGGAAAATGAAAACCTCAAACGCGTTCCAAAGTTTTTTTTTTGCTTATTTTTTTTTTTTTTTTTTTTAGCAAAACCAGCGTATGAACGTTGCCCCTTAAGGAACACACGTTATATCCTGTGGCCATGAAAAAAATTGGTCTCGTGCACAGGGGAAATTTAAGAAATTACAGGAACGGCTTTAAAAACTTTTGCCGGACCCACTTTCGAGGAACAGAATTTATAGCTGCCCAAAATTGTTTTGCAAAAACTGCATATCTTGATTTTACGTGATGTCACTATGTAAACTTCTGTGTCAAACAAAGGAATTCGCCTACTTTGAAAAAATTGGCGTGTAACATAGGTTAGACGAGTAGCCGCGCTAATTTTTCAATTTTTTAGGAGGTTATCCAAAATAAAAAAAAGAATAATTTATGTAATTTATGTATTACTGAGTATTTACGAGTAATTTATGTAAGTACCTCGTCAATATTTGGTTTCACATTTTTTGTCTTACATTACTTTCTCATTTTGCAAAAGCTGCATTCCTTGAATCTACGTGACGTCACTATGTAAACTTCTGTGTCAAACAAAGGAGTTCTCCTACTTTGAAGAAAAATTGCGTCTAACATAGGTTTTACGCATTCCCGCTAAATTTTCCATTTTTTTTTTTGGAGGTTAAAAAAAATTGAAACGGATAAAATTAAGTAACTTTAGTATTTACCTCCTGAATATTTGGTCTGTCTGTAGGGCTGGAACACTATAAGAAGGTCACATTCGCACAGCGGACTTTACCGAACATAGGTTTTACGCGTTCCCGCTAAATTTTCCATTTTTTTTGGAGGTTAAAAAAAATTGAAACGGATAAAATTAAGTAACTTTAGTATTTACCTCCTGAATATTTGGTCTGTCTGTAGGGCTGGAACACTATAAGAAGGTCACATTCGCACAGCGGACTTTACCGAACATAGGTTTTACGATAATCCCAGCTAAATTTTCCATTTTTTTTTTATTTTAAAAAAAAGAAACGGATAAAATTAAGTAACTTTAAGATTTACCTCCTGAATATTTGGTCTGTCTGTAGGGCTGGAACACTCGTTAAATGAAGGTCAAGAAGACTTTCATTTAATTTTTACGAGTTCCCAAAAATTTTTTTTTAGTTGGAGAAAAAATTTTAAAATTTAATATTTATTTCTTCCTGGATATTGAGTCAACTTTTTATTTTGGAAGGTCGTAAAATTTTTGATTATGGTTTTTAAAAATTTTAAAAATTTTTTACGGATTGAAACTTTAGTATTTACCTCCTGAATATTTGGTCTTGTCTTTATTTTTTATTTTTTTATTTATTTATTTATTTATTCTTTTTTAGCGATTGTTTATTGAACATTTGGTTTTTTCAATAGTTTTTTATTTTTTTACAAAATTTTTTTACCAAAAAAAGTATTCAAGGTTCTGAAAATTTTCAAATGTTCAAAATTTTTCCAGATATGGCAACAGTTTTCTCACTTAAATATTTAAGGCATTTTCCGAAAAAATTATGATTTGTCAATTTTCACAGGTCAGTCTGACTAACCGCACTTGTTTGTTTGTTTGTTTGTTTGTTTGTTTGTTTGTTTATTTATTTATTTATTCATTTATTCATTTATTCATTTATTCATTTATTCATTTATTCATTTATTCATTTATTCATTTATTCATTTATTCATTTATTCATTTATTCATTTATTTATTTATTTATTTATTTATTTATTTATTTATTTATTTATTTATTTATTTATTTATTTATTTATTTATTTATTTATTTATTTATTTATTTATTTATTTATTTATTCCAATTCTGACCTTTTGTTTGAAAAAGGTTCTCCATTTCGTTGATGAAATAACTTTATTTTTTCTTCGTCAGTCTTTGATTTTTTTTTTGTTTTTTAATTTTTTTTTATTTTATCAAAAATTTTTAGTCTGGTTAAAACGTTAAATTAGTTATTTTTTATTTTTTATTTATTTATTTATTTGCAACCCATTTTTTGTATTTGACTCACAAATTTTTTCCTTAATTTATTTTCATTTCGAAATTTTTATTCGGGAAAATTTTTCTAAAATTAAAAATTCCATTTCATTTAACAGAAGGTTCTTTGTTTTCGTTTATTCGTTTTTTTGAAAAAATTTTACCAATTTTTTCGTTTGTTCAGACAGGAAATAAAAATTTAAAATAAAATAATTCGTCTTTTTCAAATTTAAAAAATTTTCGAACTAAAAATGGGGATTCAAAAAGTGATTTTATTTTGTACCATTGTCAAATTTGGTTTTTTCGTTGTTTTTAGAAATTTTTAACCGTTTGCTCGTTTCTTCGTTTATTCGTTTTTCTTTTATTTAAATTTTAAGTTTTTATTCAAAACATTGAAAAATTGTTTGAAACGTTTACAGATTTTATTTTATTCGAATTTATTTTTTCGTTCTTTTTATTCCTTTCAAATATTTTATTTTTTTACAGACGAACTATTGCGTGGATTTACATGAAAATTTCGGTGATTTTTCTTCAGACTACAGACAAAAATCAGTGAAATTTTCATGAAAATTCGTGCAATGGTTTGTCTGTAAAAAAATAAAATGTTGGCGGAAATTTTGTCCACCCTGTTATTCAGCCTGCTAGTTTTTTAAAAAATACGACTTTGAGCATCAACTCCCTAAACAATGGGCCATTCAAGCCTCAGCTTTTTAGCATTTCCGTCAATTTCCGTTAAGCTTATAAAACCATTTAAATTCATTATCTTTTTGAACTTTTACGGATTTTTTTTCTTAAAAATAAACTTTTTTTTCAATTTTGAAAAAAAATGATTCGAGATAAATTAAGTTTTTTGAAATTTTTTTCAAAACCTTGAAGGAGTTAATAATGGTTTCTGCTAATTAAAAAGATTTTGTTCACCAAATACATTTATTAAAATGTTGAAAAGCTCACTTGAAAAGAAAAAATTTGAAACACTCATTTGAATCGAGGCCAAATTCAAAAGATTGAAAATTTCGGTCAAATAATAGCGTTGTGATTCGTTTTGAGCACTTTTCATTCTGATGCGATTGGGCGAATTACTTTTAAAAAATATACTGCCGCGTCTCTGCCCAACTTCATTCATTCGGATTTTTGGCAAAAAAAAGTTTTGACGTCCTTATTGCTTTGTTTCCATTTCTGACTGATTAAAATCAATCAGAAGATGCTCGAAAAAAAAGAGCCTAAAATGACTGTTAAAAATCGTTTGTCCAATTCTTGCAAAGAGTTCCCGAAATTCAAATCTCTCCGTAAAAAATTTTTTAAGAAAATTTTTGGTAGGTAAATTTAAAAAAAAAAATCTCAATAACCGGTTTTTAATGCGCAAAACGTTTGACGTCCAATTCGAAATTATCCAGGAAAACTTGCGAATTCTCAAAAATTTGGGCAAAATTGTTCCCCCAATCTAAAATCTTTTTGAATTTAACATTTTCCAATAAATATTTTCAAAATGAAAAAAAAAAAAGAAACGAATGAATAAATAAAAGTGCTTTTTAACAGCATAATGGATGAATAACGATCTTTAAAACATGTTTTAAATAATTTTCTTAAATTGAATTATCCGTCTGTTTAATTTTAAAACATTTCCGTTTACATTAAAGATAATTTTGTTTGGTTCAACAATCTATTTTCTCAATTCAAAAATTTTGTGGTTTTGTTACATTTTCAAACAGATTCTGTTTGATTGTATTCTTAATTGCTTTTGTTTCAGATTAATTTACACCAATGATATTGAACTTGCACCAGAGTCAGTTTTTAAAGTACAGTACGCTGCGAGAAAATATGCGATTCTCACGGTAGAAAGTCTCTGCACTCCTCCTGATGTGAAAAACAACACGGAACATGTGAAAATTAGAACTTTTGACTTTCTGAAATTCTTTTATTCATGCATGCCGAAAACTCGTCGAATGAAACCAAAAATACATGCTCACTGTGCCTAAAGAGGCCGTTAGCAGACATTTATGTATCTGCTACATTTTCGATGCGGACCGCGGTCGTTCGCAGTCTGAAAATTCAACTTTTTATTTTTTCCTTCTCTTTTTGCGTTCGGACGCAAATTTACTCGAAATCAATCTCATCGCACGGTTTCGGTGGACGAATTTTTGTTTTTGATTCTAAGGGAAGAGCCAAAATGAGCAAATCGGTCACTATATTGGCGGGAAACGTTTCGATTGGAGATGCTTAAAATCGGAAACGACCAGTCAGAGTGCGAGGCCGTTCTGTCGCCTTCGGAGGCGTGCGCTGTTGAGTTTAGGCCCTAGAAAACGCGCCAATGGCGAGCGCGGATTCGGCCGTTCGCCTAATTCTCGCTCGCGATTGGCGCGAAACGACAGCGTCCCCGTATTGCGAGCGACGCGAATCAAGCTCGCGGCGAATTTGGCGAACTTTGACGGCCGAAAGCTCGGAAACGGTAAGAGATAGGGAAACGGACGACCTGTGGTCGTTCGTATCTTACAGTGAAAAGCTCTCAAACGAGCGCAAGCGGAAGCTCGATCGGTCAATCCGTCGAGGAGCTGTCAAACGGGGTCGGGCTTTGAGAGCCCGCAGCTGGCTAAATAAGGGTCGTGGAGCGTTCCCGTGTTATTTTACATATGGTTCGAGTCGTCCGATCGGGCCGAAACTTTGCAGGGAGGTAGCCCACATACGATTTTGTGAGACTTAGAAAAATTTTCATGAAAAATCCACAAAAGGGGAGGTTGCATTTAAAATCCCTTTGTGGATTTTTGGAGCGAGGGCGTGCGTTGAGGTTCAATGTCGAGTCGGCGTTCGAAAGCCTAGGACCAGGGCTGTGGAATGTAAAAAAAAAAAAAAAAAAACCAAAAACAAAAACGGAGCTGAAAATCGAGAAAAATGGGGGGTTTATGACGGTGTGGAGCGAGGGCCTGGGGAATGCGTGCGTATGTTTGGGCATAGGACTTGAGGGGTGGTGGGGGCGGGGCAGGGGAGTTGCGAAGGGGTGGGTGGCGCGCGGTTAAAAATTTCAGAGGTCACGGTTGCCTTTTTATCAATGGGATTGAAGGGGCGAGGAGACCGATGGTGTTGGGTCGAGTCGGCGTGACATCCGGATGGCCGTGACATTTTGAAAAAAGGTAAAATAGCCAGGAAAATGAGGTGGATGTTGAAGAATGGCTGCCTAACTGGGAAAATGAAGGAGCAAATGCGATTCTTGTCCGAAATTGTTGCCTAATCGCTGAATTTAAGGGGCATACGACCAGAGTGCCCGAACGAGTTGGCGTGACCTCGGGATGGCCGGGGTTTGTTGAAAAGCCACGATAATGAAGGGGCATTTTAAAAATGGCCATTAACCAGGGAAATGAAGGGGGAAATGCGGGTATTGTCCGGAATTGTTGCCTACTCGCTGGATGGAAGGGAAGAGTGACCGAAACGTTCGGACGAGGTAACACGACCTCGAGATTGAAGAGTCATGTTTAATAAATGTAACATAACCACGGAAATGAAGGGGCTGAACATCCAAATTGCCCGAACGGTTGCCTAGGCATGAAGCTTGTTGCGTACACGTAAAATTGAAGGCACTTCTGCACGGGACATTGAAGCCACTGCCCGCTACGAATGAAGATTATGTTTAAGGACAGGTTGCATTTGAGGACAATGAACGCGCCGTGGCCCTTCTGTATGCATGACAGTCTAGGTTGATTCGATCGAAAGACGATTTCAGAATGGCCTGCCGCGGCGTGCGCGTTACGTTCAGAACAAGAGCGTGGTTGCCTTGTCTTCCGGGGGCCACAGCGTGAGCTGCGGATCGAATACATACAGCAAACAAAGTTGTTGCCTACCCACCAGGCGCCATTGCGTGAGCTGTGGAGTGAATGCAAAAAATCTGCTAGAAAAAGTGGTTGCCTACCTTCCAGGGACAAAAGCGTGAACTGGGCTTAGTGAATATAAATACAGCAAATAAGTGTTTTGCTTTACCAACCAGGAGCGATTAGCGTGAGCTGAATAGTGAAAGCATAACCAAATTAAATAAAGTGGTTGCCAACCATCCAGGGCTAGGAACGTGAGCTGAGGAGTGAATGTATACCGCTTAAATAGTGGTTTATACCTACCAGGCACCATGACGTGAGCAGTGGAGCGCATGCAAAACAAAATTAAAAAGTGGTTGCCTACCATCCAGAGGCAAGAACGTGAGCTGAGGAGTGAATAGGGTAAGCTCACACTCGTGTACCTTTAAAAGGTAATAAAATATTGCCTACCTTCCAGGGGCAATTTTAGCGTGACGTCACAAGCATGTACTTCCATATCAAAAACAATATTGCATACCTTCAAGGCAACTTTAGCGTGACGTCAATAGCGTGTAACCTTCAATAAAAGTTGAAAAAATATTGCATACCTTCAAGGGGCAATTTTAGCGTGACGTCACAAGCGTGTACTTGCCATAAGCAAATATAATATTGCATACCTTCAAGGGGCAACTTTAGCGTGACGTTGACAAGCGTGTACTTCCCATAAATAAAAGAAATATTGCATACCTTCAAGGGGCATATTAAAGTGACGTCAAAGAGTACTTCCATAAGCAAATAAAATATTGCATACCTTCAAGGGGCAACTTTAGCGTGACGTCACAAGTAGTGTACTTCCAATAAATTAATAAAATATTGCATACCTTCAAGGGCAATTTTAAAGTGACGTCACAAGAGTGTACTTCCCATAAATAAAAATAATATTGCATACCTTCAAGGGGCAATTTTAGGTGACGTCACAAGCGTGTACTTCCATAAGCAAATATAATATTGCATACCTTCAAGGGGCAACTTTAGCGTGACGTCACAAGCGTGTACTTCCAATAAATAAAAAATATTGCATACCTTCCAGGGGGATATTAAAGTGACGTCACAAGCGTGTACTTCCATAAGCAAATAAATATTGCATACCTTCCGGGGCAATTTTAAGCGTGACGTCACAAGCGTGTACTTCCCATAAATATTGCATACCTTCAAGGGGCAACTTTAGCGTGACGTCACAAGAGTGTTATTCCAATAATAAAATAAAATATTGCATTCCTTCAGGGGGAAAGATTATAGTGACGTCACAAGAGTGTACTTCCCATAAGCAAATATAATATTGCATACCTTCAAGGGGCAACTTTAGCGTGACGTCACAAGAAACTACTTTCCAAAAAATAAAAAAATATTGCATACCTTCAAGGCAATTTTAAAATGACGTCACAAGAGTGTAATTCCAATAAATAAAATAAATATTGCATACCTTCCAGGGGCAATTTAGCGTGACGTCACAAAGCGTACTTCCCAATAAATAAATAAAATATTGCATACCTTTAAATAAAATTAGCGTGACGTCACAAGAGTGTACTTCCATAAGCAAAAAATATTGCATACCTTCCTGGGGCAACTTTAGCGTGACGTCACAAGAGTGTATTTCCAATAAATAAATAAAATATTGCATACCTTCAAGGGGCAATTTTAGCCTGACGTCACAAGCGTGTACTTCATAAAAAAAAAATTGCATACCTTCAAGGGGCAATTTTAGCGTGACGTCACAAGCGTGTACTTCCAATAAATAAATAAAATATTGCATACCTTCAGGGGCAACTTTAGCGTGACGTCACAAGCGTGTACTTTCAATAAAAAAAAAAATTGCATACCTTCAAGGGGCAATTTAGCGTGACGTCACAAGCGTGTACTTCCCATAAATAAATAAAATATTGCATACCTTCAAGGCAATTTAGCGTGACGTCACAAGAGTGTACTTCCCATAAGCAAATATAATATTGCATACCTTCAAGGGGCAACTTTAGCCTGACGTCACAAGCTTGTACTTCTTATACAAAAAAAAATATTGCATACCTTCTAGGGGCAACTTTAGCGTGACGTCACAAGCGTGTTTTTCCAATAAATTTATAAAATATTGCATACCTTCAAGGGGCAATATTAGCGTGACGTCACAAGAGTGTACTTCCCATAAGCAAATATAATATTGCATACCTTCTAGGGGCAACTTTAGCGTGACGTCACAAGCGTGTTTTTCCAATAAATTAATAAAATATTGCATACCTTCAAGGGGCAATATTAGCGTGACGTCACAAGAGTGTACTTCCCATAAGCAAATATAATATTGCATACCTTCAAGGGGCAGTTTTAGCGTGACGTCACAAGAGTGCACTTCCCATAAGCAAATATTATATTGCATACCTTCAAGGGGCAACTTTAGCGTGACGTCACAAGCGTGTACTTCCCATAAGCAAAAAAATATTGCATACCTTCAAGGGGCAATATTAAAGTGACGTCACAAGAGTGTACTTCCCATAAGCAAATATAATATTGCATACCTTCAAGGGGCAACTTTAGCGTGACGCCACAAGCTTGTTTTTCACATAAATAATTTCAATATTGCATTCCATCAAGGGGCAATATTAGCGTGACGTCACAAGAGTGTACTTCCCATAAGCAAATATAATAGTGCATACCTTCAAGGGGCAGTTTTAGCGTGACGTCACAAGAGTGTACTTCAATAAATAAAAATAAAATATTGCATACCTTCAAGGGGCAACTTTAGCGTGACGTCACAAGCGTGTACTTCCCATAAGCAAGAAAATATTGCATACCTTCAAGGGGCAATATTAGCGTGACGTCACAAGCGTGTACTTCCCATCAGCAAAAAAATATTGCATACCTTCCAGGGGCCATTTTAGCGTGACGTCACAAGCGTGTACTTCCAATAAATAAAAAAATATTGCATACCTTCCAGGGGCAATTTTAGAGTGACGTCACAAGCGTGTATTTCCAATAAATAAATAAAATATTGCATACCTTCAAGGGGCAATTTTAGCGTGACGTCACAAGAGTGTACTTCAAATAATTAAATAAATATTGCATACCTTCCAGGGGCAATTTTAGCGTGACGTCACAAGCGTGTACTTGCCATAAGCAAAAAAAATATTGCATACCTTCCAGGGGCCATTTTAGCGTGACGTCACAAGCGTGTACTTCCAATAAATAAATAAAATATTGCATACCTTCCAGGGGCCATTTTAGCGTGACGTCACAAGCGTGTACTTCATAAATAAATATAATATTTCATACCTTCCAGGGGCAAATTAGGCGTGAGCTCACAGGCGTGTATTTCCAATAAGTAAATAAAATATTGCATACCTTCCAGGGGCCATTTCAGCGTGACGTCACAAGCGTGTAATTCCAATAAATAAATAAAATATTGCATACCTTCAGAGGAGCAATTTTAGCGTGACGTCACAAGAGTGTACTTCCCATAAGCAAATATTATATTGCATACCTTCAAGGGCAATTTTAGCGTGACGTCACAAGCGTGTACTTCCATAAATAAATAAAATATTGCATACCTTCAAGGGCAATATTAAAGTGACGTCACAAGAGTGTACTTCTTAAGCAAATAAATATTGCATACCTTCAAGGGGCAATTTTAGCGTGACGTCACAAGCGTGTTTTTCCAATAAATAAATAAAATATTGCATACCTTCAAGGGGCAATTTTAGCATGACGTCACAAGAGTGTACTTCCATAAATAAATATAATATTGCATACCTTCAAGGGGCAGTTTTAGCGTGACGTCACAAGAGTGTACTTCCCATAAGCAAATAATATTGCATACCTTCCAGGGGCAATTTAGCGTGACGTCACAAGAGTGTACTTCCCATAAGCAAATATAATATTGCATACCTTCAAGGGCAGTTTTAGCGTGACGTCACAAGAGTGTACTTCCAATAAATAAATAAATATTGCATATTTAAGGGGCAATTTTAGCGTGACGTCACAAGAGTGTACTTCCCATACAAAAATAATATTGCATACCTTCAAGGGGCAACTTTACGTGACGTCACAAGAGTGTACTTCCTATAAGCAAATATAATATTGCATACCTTCAGGGGCAACTTTAGCGTGACGTCACAAGCGTGTACTTCCAATAAATAAAAAAAATTGCATACCTTCAAAGGGCAATTTAGCGTGACGCTCGCGAGCGTGTACTTCATAAGCAAATATAATATTGCATACCTTCAAGGGGCAATTTAGCGTGACGTCACAAGCGTGTATTTCCCATCAAGCAAAAAATATTGCATACCTTCAAGGGGCAATTTTAGCGTGACGTCACAAGTGAGTGTACTTCCCATAAATAAATAATATTGCATACCTTCAAGGGGGCATTCTAAAGTGACGTCACAAGAGTGTACTTCCCATAAGCAATAAAATATTGCATACCCAAGGGGCAATTTTAGCCTGACGTCACAAGCTTGTACTTCCAATAAATAAAAAATATTGCATACCTTCTAGGGGCAACTTTAGCGTGACGTCACAAGCGTGTTTTTCCAATAAATAAATAAAATATTGCATACCTTCCAGGGCAATTTTAGCGTGACGTCACAAGAGTGTACTTCCCATAAATAAATATAATATTGCATACTTCAGGGGCAATTTTAGCGTGACGTCACAAGCTTGTACTTCCAATAAAATTAAAAAATATTGCATACCTTCCAGGGGCAATTTAGCGTGACGTCACAAGAGTACTAATCAAAAAATATTGCATACCTTCCAGGCAAAGCGTGACGTCACAAGAGTGCACTTCCAATAAGCAAATATAATATTGCATACCTTCAAGGGGGCAACTTTAGCGTGACGTCACAAGTGTACTTCCATAAGTAAAATGTATTGCATACCTTCAAGGGGCAGTTTTAGAGTGACGTCACAAGAGTGTACTTCCATAAGCAAATATAATATTGCATACCTTCAAGGGGCAACTTTAGCGTGACGTCACAAGCGTGTACTTACATAAATAAATAAAATATTGCATACCTTTCCATCAGCAAACAAATATTGCATACCTTCAAGTCACAAGCGTGACGTCACGTGTTTTTCCAATAAATAAAATATTGCATACCTCCAGGGGCCATTTAGTGTGACGTCACAAGAGTGTACTTCCCATAACCAAATAAAATATTGCATACCTTCCAGGGGCATTTTTTGCGTGACGTCACAAGAGTATACTTCTATAAAAAAAATATTGCATAAGCAAAATATTCAAGAAGGCAATTTTAGCGTGACGTCACAAGCGTGTACTTCCCATAAAATAAAAATATTGCATACCTTCATGTGCAATTTTAGCGTGACGTCACAAGAGTGTACTTCCCATAAGCAAATATAATATTGCATACCTTCAAGGGGCAACTTTAGCGTGACGTCACAAGCGTGTTTTCAATAAATAAAAAAATATTGCATACCTTCTAATATTAAAGTGACGTCACAAGAGTGTATTTCCCATAAATAAATAAAATATTGCATACCTTCCAGGAGCCATTTTTAGCGTGACGTCACAAGTTGTTTCCAATAAATAAATAAAATATTGCATACCTTCCAGGGGCAATATTAGTGTGACGTCACAAGCGTGTACTTTATAAGCAAAAATATTGCATACCTTCAAGGGGCAAGGGACGTCACAAGAGGTACTCCCGTGACGTCACAAGCGTGTACGCCACAAGCGTGTTTTTCCAAAAATAAAATATTGCATACCTTCCAGGGGCAATTTTAGCGTGACGTCACAAGAGGTACTTCTAATAAATAAATAAAATATTGCAAACCTTCCAGGGGCCATTTTAGCGTGACGTCACAAGATACTTCCAATAAATAAAATATTGCATAAATTCAAGGGGCAATTTTAGCGTGACGTCACAGGCGTGTACTTCCATAAGCAAATAAATATTGCATACCTTCAAGGGGCAATTTTAGAGTGACGTCACAAGCGTGTTCTTTCCAATAAATAAATAAAATATTGCATACCTTCAAGGGGCAATAGCGTGACGTCACAAGAGTGTACTTCCATAAATAAATAAAATATTGCATACCTTCCAGGGCAATTTTAGCGTGACGTCACAAGCGTGTGTACTTTATACAAAAAAAAATAAAATATTGCATACCTTCTAGGGGCAATTTTTTAAAAGATCACAAGCGCCAATAAATTTATAAAATATTGCATACCTTCCAGGGGTTGAGGTTTAGCGTGACGTCACAAGAGTGTACGCTATAAAAATATACATTGCATACCTTCACCGGCAATTTAGCGTGACGTCACAAGCGTGTACTTAAAATAAATAAATAAAATATTGCATACCTTCCAGGGCCATTTTAGACTGACGTCACAAGCGTAATAAATAAAATATTGCATACCTTCAGGAGCAATTTAGCGACGTCAGCGCGTCTAGTTTCCCATCAGCAAAAAAATATTGCATACCTTCCAGGGCAATTTTAGCGTGACGTCACAAGCGTGTATTTCCAATAAATAAATAAATATTGCATACCTTCAAGGGGCTTCTAGTGACGTCACAAGCGTGTTTTTCAATAAAAAAATAAAATATTGCATACCTTCCAGGCGTGACGTCACAAGCGTGTTTTTCCAATAAATAAATTATTGCATACCTTCCAGATAGGGGCAATTTAGCGTGACGTCACAAGCGTGTATCAATAAATAAATAAAATATTGCATACCTTCAAGGGGCAATTTTAGCGCGTGACGCTCACCAAGCGTATATCTCAATAAATAAATAAAATATTGCATACCTTCCAGGGGCAATTTTAGCGTGACGTCACAAGGTGTTTTTTCAATAAATAAAAATATTAGATACTCTTCAAGGGGCAATTTTAGCTGACGTCACAAAGGGTATTTCCATCAAATAAATAAATATTGCATACCTCCAGGGGCAACTTTAGCGTGACGTCACAAGCGTAAACTTGCCATAAGCAAAAAAATATTGCACATCAAGGGGCAACTTTAGCGACGTCACAAGCGTATCTTCCATAAATAAAATAAAATATTGCATACCTTCCAGGGGCAGTTTTACGTGACGTCACAAAGAGTGTACTTCCAATAAATAAATAAAATATTGCATACCCAGGGGCAGTTTAGCGTGACGTCACAAGAGTACTTCCAATAACAAAAATATTGCATACCTTCCAGGGGCAATTTTAGAGTGCCGTCAAGCGTGTATTTCTAAATAAATAAAATATTGCATACCTTCAAGGGGGCAATATTAGCGTGACGTCACAAGCGTGTACTTCCCATCACAAAAATATTGCATACCTTCAAGGGGCAATTTTAGCGTGACGTCACAAGCGTGTACTTCCATAAATAAATAAAATATTGCATACCTTCAAGGGCAATTTAGCGTGACGTC
>JAUJEM010000347.1:0-19361 GCA_030448935.1 Citrus cavaleriei | reverse complement strand
AGACTCTGGAAGCGGTTTTTGCTAGGATGAATGCTACTTCTATGTATTTCCCATCGCATTTTCACTTGGGTTTCCTTATCCTTCTTTCAATCTTTTAACGATGCTTGCCAATTCTAATCCAGGGAGCACTTAGATCGCAGATTTTCGCAAAACGACCTCGCGTAACCGGTTCAATTATAAATTTGAATAGGTTTACCAAAAGTTTCCCTATTTTTAGAGAAAACTTCACTGTCGAAGTACTCAATAGGGAGCTCAGGTAAACGGATCCAAAGCCACATTTAGTGACCGGTTACTTAAGGGAAGGCCTAAAATCAGGGTGCTTCGAAAAGTGAGATAATGGTTTGCTATCATCAAGGTCCCCAGTAAGAGCTCTTTTTGTAATCCTCCCATCAGTTAAGGATGGTCGTGGCCCAGGTCGTGAAGTCCAAACTCCCCACTTGGTCTCCACATTTTCAAATTTTCTCATGGATAAATTTGTACTAAACTTTCTGCAGAACCTTAACTATAAGAAAGACTTCCTCCATGGTTGAAAAATTCTCCTTTTCTTTTAGTTTTCCCATTACCATTAATGTTGATCACAAGGGGACAATTCGAAGGGCCCTGGTTATGGATTGCTGCTGCTGCTCATCTTCTTCCCCACTCGTCTGATTTAAAGCCTTCAGACTCCGGTTCCGAGATCTCAAGATAGTATGAGCCCCTTGTGCTGTACCTGCATGAGAACGAACATCACGAAAGGACAGTGGTTGATTACCGTCTTCCTTTGATCGCTTCCATGGTGGGACTCTTCCCAAGGTCGGAGGTAGCTCACAAAGGTCGCCATTAACTGTTTCAGTCGTCACAGGTCGCCATTCCTTAGCCTCATTGGTTGTTAGGCATTTGTCACTTCTTCTATTTCATTTCCATAGCGATTCCTCCCAACATGAAAAGCAACTAGAGCAGAGCTCGTATCCGGCCTAAAGCTCTTGAACTATGGGAGGGTCTAGCATACTGAAACATAAATGTAGCTATAAAGCCTTTTGAGCATCTTCCTTGCGATCTCTTTATCCTATATCAGAACACTTTTTCACTTTTTTTGCTATCACAATAAAATTGCCATAGATCGAAAGTCCAGGCTTAGTGCTTCCGCCTATCCGGCAGCCGTTACCAGCTGTTCACCACTCTCCTCTCTATGCTCCGTGGGTCCTTTGTTACCTAATTCCCTTAAACACGGAATTGCTCCTAGTCTTTACCAAGAGATGTCCCTGAGACTCAATAAGAAAATTGTCTCTTTGCTTAGCTTAAGCACAAGATTCGACAGTTGTGATTCCAGTCTTGGATTGAGCTTTCTCACTCTTTATACCTCTTCCTAAGTGAACAGGCCATCTCTTTCTGAAGTGAATGAACGCGATTCTCTAATAAGACCCAATCTTATTGAGTCAAGTAGAAGATTCTTGTAGAAATTTTTTTTGATTGACTTACTCCAGCATCAAGGTGGATTTAGCTTGGATTAATAGAGATTAATAGAACAGACGGGAACTAAACAGATAGGAATGCCTGACACAATGCGGCTACTAGAAAAACGTACCTTAGATACACCATTTCTTTGTCACGTGCATAGCCCTGCTCCTTGTCTTTGAAAGTCCGAAGCAATGGACACTATATAATTCCTTGTCGCTCTCGTATGCACCATTGTCTCTCGAACCCTTGCTTCTCTTGTGCTCCCTAGAGCTAAGTAAGCAATTCTCTCTTCTCTAGCCGTGGCCGCTAGGAATTGCTTTCCTCTTCTTCTCTGGGGTGCTGGTGGTCGATAGTTGTATAATGTTGAGGAAGATTCGATGAAAGAGGTACGACGGGATATTCCTCCCGGTTCGGAACTAAACGTTGAGCGGCGGATCCAAGTAAAAGCTGGCAATCCTCCACCTAACAACTCCTCCTTTTACAGTATCAGCTGTTAATAGGCTCTAATAGACAACCAACCCCATCTATTCTTGATAAACCGGGGCACCTTTCCTATGTGTCAGTGCCATTTTTCTCTAAGGCTTAAAGTGAATCCTGTCATAGCTTGTTGCCAGCAGAGCTGGCCCACGGCTTCCGAAAAGGTTTGAGGTTCCCACATGAACACTGCAAGAAAGGCACGATCTTTGGGAAAACGAGTTATAGGATCCATAGGATTTTTCATGCGAGAAGACCTACGTACCTCAGTAGAGGGTAGATAGGATCTGGAGACAAGGAAGATGATGTAGAGGTAGTAGGTTGGCCAGCCTGATCCATCTCAGATGCCTTGCACTTTTTTAGCGCCTAGTGTAAACCGGAGTGGCAGGTCGGCTAGAAGGAGACGGCTCCTCAGTGGGACCAGATGAAGAAAGCTCCCCTTACTAGTAAAGGGGGTCCGAGGTTCAGGATATGAAATAGAGCAACTTGACGTAACAGAAAAAAGCGTAAACCGAGTTGAATCATAAAATCGAGTTTCATCCCCAACTGAGGAAATGTAATTGTTAAGGTCGGTAACCTGTGGCTACCTCAGGACTATCTGGCTACACTACTTGCGTTAAGGCGCTGAAGCCGGAGTTTGCTTATAGGGGTTAGCTTATTCCCAGACGAACCAGCCCAGTAAGAGAGATTCCCCCAGACACCAATACCTGCGGGAACTAGTAGCCACACTACGGCGTATGAGAAATTCCCTGACGGCTTCCCTTAACCGTAGGCCACAGTTGCTTCCTTCGCTCTTGAATCTAAAACCATATCTGGTTTCGCCTCCCCTTGGAGCGACCCTTCCGAAACAGCATTCTAGCAACTTCGTTTTCATCCAGCGTTCTCACCAACCAGTGAGCCGTCACAGAGTCTCCCGCTAACTCATGCCAAACCCTTATATGAAGGTATCCGACTTTTTCCAATTCTTTGTGACTTCATCAGTCGAGCAAGAGCAGCATGCCAGTATTTTGCCCTAACTACGAAGCTTGAGTCCTGTCTTCGCCCGTGAACGCAACAGGACGCGGTCGTCTAACTCGACTTCCGCAGCGAGTCTCATTGCAGCTCTCTCCTGCAGTAGTGAATTTTTTTTTATTTTACTTCAAAGATTTTTTTCTCACAAGATGCTTGTTTTGCAGAGGGGTGAAAGTTTTGAAGAAATAGAAGAAGAAAGAAAGAGTAGTAGCCATGATCGATGTCCTCTGCAGGAGCTTGGGATTTGAGAGTAAGCATGACTCTGAGAAGATCTCTGATTGTGATCAATTGGGTCTCACTCAAATCTTGGTAATAACGAATGACTTGCTTGATTTCTCTGCATCGGCTCGTGAAATCTTGGATGATCTTATCAAGTTCAATTGAACTAAGAATGTCGATTGCTCTGTCGTAATAGTTTGTGGTCACTCCAAAGCTTCCATGGCGGAATCAGTACCCCTCCACTGAACTACGGATGCCTGTACGCAACCCCATGAAGCAACCGAAGGTCCATTGATCGCTTTTCGACACCCCCTAAAAAAGAAAGAAAATCCGGAAACTCAGATTCTTCACTGTTGAAAAATCTTATAAAAATAAGTTATTTAGAAATTTTCATTACAGGGAACGCATCGCTAGCCTAAGGCGAGCTTCGCTATCCTCCCGAAGCTGGTATTTTCAATGTAATGGTTTTGACCACTCACTTATATGAGTACAAGGGCTTGACTATATTTTTTACTTTATGTAATTAAGTTTAGCTGGAGGGTCCATCTAGCCACCCTAATTAACCCGGTTGAGGATAACACATTATTAAATCCGAATGATGATTTCATAATCAATCATAGAGGTGTGAAATGGCGTCTTTTCAGAAGTCAGATAGCCCTTGAAGGTGTTAGCGCACACCCTTTTTCTATCATATAAATTTAGCTCCGAAGGCAACCCGTCGCGTCCTCGTCACGGCGTTAGCAGCCATGACGATTATTGAAGACTAAGCTAGTTGGCCTGAATGGAGCGCATACTACTTCTTTGAAATCGCGAACATCTTACTCTTACCTTTCTTCTTAGTCTGATCCGGGCACTCAAGACCTCGGTTCTTGGCTTTGATCCACCCCCTGAAGCTCGTTTTCTCACTCGCCGATGTCATTTTTAAATTCACTTAGTTAGAAAAATGATGGGGATAGCGTACCGTCTTAAACAAGCGCCAGGAAAATGGAACCGCGCTGAATTACGTCGTAGGCAAAGCTTTTGATTCGACAAATGGTTGCTGCTCCCACTTTTGAAATTGTTGGCTCGTGTTTTTATTTTTAGGGTCAGCAGGTCAGGCCGGGCCTGCGGTTCTAATGATTCCGTAGATACAGAAAGAGTCAGTCTCGGCTTTAGATTATTTTCTTAAATATATATATACTATATAAAATACAACTTTAGGCTTTGCTTTGTGCATTAAGTAGGACTCATATGATTCGTCTTCCTCGACTTCGGTTTTGTGTCTTAGTTTTGAATAACCCAGTTACTCGATTGGTCAGGTATTCCTTCCTTTTTTATGTGAATTCGTAGAGTAGGCAGAGACCCTTATATACGAATGTTAAACACGTAAACCATGGGTCCCTCGAATATCCATCATCAGCCAACCCCCTTCCTGGTTTTGTTCCACTAGCAGTAAGCTCTGCTCTCTCTCTTCTGTAATAATAAGGGAATTGCTCGTCAGCAAGATGAATTCGCTATCCCTGGCCCACTTAAATAAGGCTGAGAAACTAACTTCCTACTTACTCCAATTGCGATAAACTTCCAACTGAGAAAGCAACCCTCCTTCATGTCTAACCGAGAACTGGTAATCGAGAGGGTCTTTCTTCCCTTCCCCGACTGTCTGAAAGGGGAGCAGCAGAGCGTAATCAGGTCTCGATTACCCAAATCATAGTCCCGTCTGTCCTTTAGTTTGACTATGGGATGCTGGACAAAGTGGGTGCGCGATTGGATCCGAATCTATAAGTCATAAGAAAGCCTGTTCAAGCCGGGAAGGTGGGCGAAGAAGTTTCATCTCAATCCGGCTCATTAGTTAGAGATTGTGGAAGGTCTCATGGGCAATGCAATAAAATAAGCCGATTCCATCCCAATCTCTGTTCCCGACTCAATCCTGCTAGTTTGATACCTCACTGCTTCTATCTCTGTCTCACAGGCCTATGACAGGCAAGACTAAACAAACCTTCATTCACTCGGCTCGGTCAATCCATTCGTGAGCCAATTAAGTGTTTTTTCCCTCAGGTACGACAAGTCCATTCAATGATCATTCTTCCCATTCCAATAGGCCCCGACATGAGAATTTCAATAGGGAAGGTGACGGCAGTGAATGAGAAAGATCGAATCTCAGGCTAGGTTGTAAGCGTAAGCTAAGTTTCTCATTTGATCACTTGTTTGAGGCGGGTGTACCATCCCATCGGTCAAAGACATGAGAATAATCAGCATGAAAATTGGCGCTTTAACGACATTCGAATAGAACGACTTGTTGCTCACTTAAGGCCGGTTTAAAGTTTAAATCATTTTCGTAGGCACGGGATGCTAGCTTCAGGTTGCTTTTCCTTCGCACAGAAGAAGAAGTTCCATCCTCCTCTCTCCGCTCCAGCCAGTGATCCACTTCGAATAGAACGCAATGTTGTGCGCTAGGTTTCAAGGTCAGATAGGGCTTTGAAGATAGGGGTTGGCAGAAGAAGTAAAGGTTGCTTCCCGATCTCCTATGTAACCGCCTGCGGAACAGAACTATGTCTACAATTTTATGAGGAAGCCCTCCTCTACAATAAAAAGAGAGAAAATAAACGAAAGGGTAGATCGAAAGTGAAAGTAAAGAGGAGAAGAGCTATATAAGAAAACCTGTCCTCGTGACTTTCTGCTTTTATTATGAGAATTCTGGTTAACTTGATGAGAGAAAGACCAGTCATAAGAAATCCAACCAAAAACCATGGATTCGATATCCTGCTATACTCAGGAAGGTGCATTCTGACTAAACCATTAGGAACATAAAGATGCAGAAAGCGCAACTACATGAAGTTGAATTTCCTCTTCATCTACCTTAAGGTTAAGGAGGTGGTTATACTTTCAACTAAATATAAATAGAATGCATACCATTAAAAGAATTGAATGTATCCCTAATTACAATTTCATTTTAGAATCAACCTTTGGAACAGAAGAATGAGCTCGCTTTGGCTCAGACAACCATATCCGTACTGGCCGGGAAGAAGGGTGCTTTTGGCCCATTGTCTCTAACTAAGTGGTCTATATAACTTGGGGACTCCCCGAACTATCTAACCGATCTCCCTCTCCGTAAACAGACAGGGGACAGACTATGAATCAGGGATGCGCTTGATAGATGGGCTTGGCTTGGTCTGACTTCACCGTCAAGAGAGGAAAGAGGAGGGATCACCAGCTCGCAAGAAAGTCACATGTAGGCCCGGAGCACTTAAAGATGGTATTTGGACACCTTTTCTTGAGAACGTGTCTCCTAAGCACAGAGTACTCTATTAAATCAAAGGGGAAGGAGAAGGATAGTGATTCAACCGGGTGTATCACCCCAAATCCAAGGGAAGGGGAGCGATCTTCATTGATTCTACAAGAAAGAGTAGTCCCGCTTCCGATGAGCATAATGATCCAGGAGAGGTAGAAGCTATGGCCTATGCTTTTTAACCTGCCTCGAAGCGAGCGGTTGTCCCTAATCGTTTTGATTCGAACAGCAGGAAGAGATGCTATCTTTTATAGATAATAAAATAAGACCACCAAGCCCCTTCCTTTAGTGACTGCAGGCAGCCGCCTCCCTTCAAAACTTGGATTGCTGGTTTTGTATGTCTCCTGATTGGCTCTCCAAGAAGATGGGTGTCTATTTTCTTTCTATTTGAATTGAGCCAACCAGCTCTTTCTGAGTAGTTCAAGTGCTCTACTCATGGATCAAGAGAGCGCCTATTGTCTATAGTTCCACAGCCCTTTATCTATTAGTCAATGATCAACCAGAAGCGGAAAGCGAGGGGTGACATGATTCCCGAACCAGAGCGAGGGTGACAGGGCGAGCTTACGTGGTGAAGAATCGATTGGTTATAAGCCTCATTTCCCTAAAGTGAGTTCACCTAAAATCCCGGGGTGGAGCTTGAAGATGGTTATGCTCACTTCTTTTTGTCTTAAATAAGATCTATTTCCAAGCCTTGAAACCCTGGAATGAGCATCGCTTTCGAATGATTAAAGCAAGCTTAGATCTTTTATTTCTATCTCTGGCGATTGAGTAGCCGGATTCCTTTTAGGCCTAGGTCGATCGAGAGCATATGCAATTCAAAATTTCTATTCATAGCACCCCCTTCCCTTCCCCTTTTTTAGTAAAAGAACTGAGTCAGTAAACTACTTACCTCCGCGTGCTGGTGAACCCATTCCATAAAGGAAGTGACTGGGCTAATGCAAAGAGGGAGAAAGCTCAATAGATACCTCTAGTGATGCTTCAGTCTTTGTCTTTGCTGCTCCTGCTAGGTATAAACAACAAGGCGATGCATCCAGGATAACATCTTGCTTTGTCACGATATGCTAAAAAAATCCACCTTCCGCAAGGAAAGCCAGGATGTGTGTGCAAATTTACCTGAGGAAAGCGTTCGACAGTGTTGACTGGGGATTCCGGGAAGCTGCCATGCTGGCTATGTGAGTCCCTCAGAAGTGGATCGAATGGATATGGGTCTGCATTACTAACCTAAAATATTCCATTGTTATCAATTACCCTCCACGGCAGTAGTAGAGTCTCAGGCAAAGGCAACCCCGTGCTCATGAACATTTATCAACTAGATATTCAGATCAATTCCTTTTGAATAAGGAGGGAATGCAAGAAGGGATCCTTGCTACTTTGTAAGGAAGTAAGAAGCATATCAAAGTCAAAATGGTAGTTATACCGGGTATGAGGCAAAGCCAGAAAATTGCTTTTTGACCAATCCGCTTCAGCTGACCTCTGGTGGAGGAACCGAACCAACATGGAATTAAACCTTTTCAGAGCATGATGAGCAGAAAGGCAAGGGATAAAAAAACCAGCTTTCACTGGAAAATTCTCATTCGATGTCTCATCCATCCCTACTTGGAATTTGATAGATGAATAGGGCTCTACTCCGCCAAAGAAAGCAAGAAAAATAGAAAAGTCGAGCAAGAGACTCTCGCCCTATTTTAAGATGAGTAGCGATCACTTACCTGATCTACGACCTACTATCTACGCGTACCAGCCTTCCTTTGTTTTGCATCACGAGATGGACTCTTCGCCCATCCCTAAGGTCTTTCAAATTATACCTAATTGGGAGAGGACCCACCAGGAGTCCAACTCCAGATTGCGTGGCTAATGGGCCTCGCGTATCCTGCCTTTTCGTAGAATGCAACGCTTATACGTTCACTGAGGAATGAAATCCTATCTTTTATCCGAGCTAGGGATCAGAAAGCAAGAAGGTGGGGGTCAGAAATGAGTAGCGTAGGTGATACCGATAGGGTGGTTGGATACGCGACAGCAACGGCAAGGCACTCTTGACCCCGTCCGTAGAGGGTCGGTACAGGTGAGACTGTGCTAGAGATCGCAGCAGTGAGCAAGTATGCCTTGTTGACTGGGTGTTGGTTTTGAAACAAGGATGAGTCCCTCAGGGAGTCCGTCCAAGCTTCAGCTACTAATGCCTGGGCTAACTTCTTGGGGGTGAACAAAGTGCTCTGAGTCTGAGATCGATACTGGTTAACGCCACAAGTGCTCTGCCATTGGTCTACACACAGAGTCATCAGGTAAAGTCAGAGCTTGGACTGGGAATGAGATCAGAAGAGGCTAGGCTACTAGGGAAGATAGAAGCGATCCACAAATCAAACCACTATCCCATTGGCCGCTTCATGCGCCGAACACTCTTAATAAGAAGCTTTATTTTATAAGGTATGTGCCTATGCTCTCGATACACGGCTTGAGAAGGCGGCTCCTTTTTATTCTTCCTATAGGAGCTACTCCTGATTCAGTCAATCAGAACAAGCCTTCGGACCCACCAACCAATCAAACTAGCTTGATGCGGAGGCAAATACCCAGGGATACTATAGCTCAACACACGCCTGGCCGGGGGGAAGGAAGCCCTCGAAGCGAGCTCCGTACCAAATAGCTGTGGAGAGAGAGAAGCCAAACTCTACCGCACTGAAGAGCGAGATATAAATAACTGACATCCTTGGTTGATGATCCTCGTCGGTGGAAGGGAAAGCGCGATGAAAGGCAAGTCGGTAGTAGGTCCAATGGAGAGAGGAATTGAGAAGAGATAGGGTCCGCTTTCTAGGCTGACGTTGGACAGCTGTTGGATAGCCCCGACCTACACAAGTGGTTTTAGAATGAACTCACATTTTGAAATGTTCTGTTAGGTTCTTAGTAGCAGTCGGCGATCTTTTCTTCTTTTACTTCACATAGCTTTCGTCTCCTTGATAGCTGGAAGTTCTCCAAAAGTATGAAAAGCTGGAGGACTTTGTACCATCCATTCCGGTGTGGTTGGATTCTGTTCAACAGCCCAAGGACTTGGAGCACATCTTTTGTTATTTCCACTGCTTGAAGTGATTGTTACGACCACGAAGAAACGACGAATCCCAACTACGGATATATAAGAGCCAAAACTGCTAAGGGCATTCCATCCAGCGTAAGCATCTGGATAATCTGGAATGCGACGTGGCATACCCGAAAGCCCTAAGAAATGCATGGGAAAGAAGGTCAGATTAACCCCGAAAAAGTGATCCAAAAATGGATTTGCCTTAAAGTTTCAGGGTTTGTCCGACAAACGATTTTACCCACCCATTATTGAAATCCTGCAATAACAGCAAAAACGGCTCCCATAGAAAGTACATAATGGAAATGTGCAACCACTTAATAAGTATCATGTAGAGCAAATGTCTAGCCCAGAATTTGCCGGGACTATTCCAGTGAGTCCTCCTATAGTGAACAAAAAGATGAACCCTACAGCAAATAACATGGGTGTTTTGTATTGTATCGAACCCCCACATGGTAGCGATCAACTAAAGATTTTGATTCCAGTGGGGACAGCTATGATCATGGTAGCTGCGGTGAAGTAGGCACGGGTATCAACGTCTAAGCCCACAGTAAACATATGATGAGCCCAAACAAGAAATCCAAGAACACCTATACTGATCATGGCATAAACCATGCCTAGATACCCGAAGACCGGTTTTCCCGAAAAAGTCGAAACGATATGACTTATGATACCGGATCCAGGCAGAATGGGAATATACACCTCTGGATGACCGAAAAACCAAAAGAGATGCTGGTATAATATGGGGTCTCCCCCTCCAGCGGGATCAGAAAGGTTGTATTAAAGTTTCGATCGGTTAATAACATGGTAATTGCCCCCGCCAGTACCGGAAGTGATAATAAAAGTGGGAATGCTGTCACTAGAACGGACCACACAAATAGGGGTGATCTATGCATAGTCATTCCAGGTCCACGCATGTTGAGATTGTTGTTATAAAATTGATAGAACCTAAAATGGATGGAAACACCAGATAGATGAAGACTAGAAATTGCTGAATCAACTGCTCCTCCAGAATGGCTGGTAATACCACTTAAGGGCGGATAGACCGTCCACCCAGTGCCGCTACCCACTTCTACTAAGGCTGAGCTTAATAGGAGCAAGAGACTTGGTGGCAACAACCAGAATGAAATATTATTTAATCGTGGAAATGCCATGTCAGGTGCACCTATCAGAATCGGAACAGACCAATTACCAGATCCACCTATCATCGCCGGCATAACCATAAAAGATCATTAAAAAAAGCGTGAGCCGTTATTAAAACATTATAAAGTTGATGATTCCCACCAAGAATTTGATCGCCGGGACGTGCTAATTCCATACGAATCAGTACTGAGAAGCATGTGCCCATCACTCCAGCAATGGCACCGAAGATGAAATAGAGAGTCCCTATATCCTTGTGGTTAGTGGAGAACAGCCATCGAACCGGATTTGTCATAAAATTGAGATTCTTTCGTTTCCTTCCTTATCAGAGAGGCCCTTAGGGAGCGGGGCTTCTTTATTGAAAAGGGGAGTGAGGGGGAAGGAGCGAAGCGAAAGCGGGGGCCCGGAAAGCCCTTACTTTATTGATGGGACATTTTGATCCTTTTTCCTCTCACCCCCGTTCTGGTTCAGGATTCAGGAAAGGGTCAACGCAAGGATCTTACTTCGAAGCAATCTCTGAGTTTTCCTTATCCGAACGGGTCTTGCAAGAAAATAGGATTTCATATTGAGCTCCAAATATACGCTATTGGGATAGGATGGCTCCTACTATATCTCCCCCTAAGAACCGCACGTGCGAGTTCCCCCGCATACGGCTCAAGTGGCGAAGGCACTTTCCTTCGCGCTTGATAAGCGCTTCGCTGTAGCCAAGCTTACTGCTAGCCTATCGGCTAGAGCCAAGCTTCGACCGCGACTGCTCGTCGCTTCTGGCCGCCTTATTCCGTCACCCGAGATCCAAGTCAGCACCGGAAAAAAGATCTTGATTCCTCGCGGCCGGGCCGGCTTGGAAGCAAGCTGCTTGTCGCCTATCTCACCTTTTCTTATTATTAGTAAGATAGGGTGCCCTTTCTCTAATAATAAGGTAAGCTTCCTGAATTCCGCTGGGTGAGCCTTCGCTTTTGGATCGTCTTCTGCCCAATGCGGTTTCTCCCGTTTGTTTTTAGGTTCCCATTGGGTTTACCTTGTTTACAGGTCGATCCCATGGCAGCAAGAAAGGTGATGTTGTGCTTTACTCCGGTGATCTCTTTCCTACCGAGGCACGCAAACTCCCATCGTGTCCCAGATCACATTTCGTGAATCGAAAGGGGAAGCCTCCTCATCCATCAGCTCCTCTCGTAGATCAGTGCGGTTTTACGAAGCGTCTAAGCACAGTTCACTCGCGTAGATCAATCAAGAGCATTGCCGCCACTCTTAAGGTTACCTGTTGTATCATACACTTCTTGCATTCTTTCCCACGCTTCATACCCCCTCTAGCTTCCCCACGGAGCGGTAAGGTAAAGGCCAGGCATGGTGGGGTAGGAGCATCCTGTCAGCAATCTTTTGGCTTGACCAAGAAGTCTTATGTCCTCCGAGTCGCGCGGCGTTTTAACCGAAAGAACTTCTTGCGCAATTCATGCCTTTCTGTTTTATGACCAGAAATTTTTCTTGATTTCCATTTCAAATTGATCTCTGCACTTTTTATCAATATGAGGTGATCGTAACACAGTATATAAGACTCGTGATTCAGGCAATCCAATCTTTCGTGTGTAAGGCGGAAGCGCCTGGTTTTCAAAAATGGGTGATCAAAAGATCGAATCACTATGCGTATCTTGGTGGTCGTTACTTTTGGTGGTCTTTCTTTTCTTTTTGGCTGACTCCTCCTACTCCTCCTTCTCTTATCCTCTATATAGCTCGTCGTTGGTCCTTTTTTTTACATAACATTCTCAGCCGCTCAAGAGTCAAGAGACTGACTATCTCTCTCTTTACGCAATTTCAAAAATGAAGTAGCAGAGTGACTACTGATTTTGGACGCGCTGAGTTATTTAAGCAAAGCCATTTTTGATCTTGTTATTCTAAATTATTTTATTGTCTTTGCTCAACTTCGTCGAGCCTTGTACCCAGGTACACGGAACACTAACAGAATCTCTGTTCAAACAAAAACGACAAGCAAACCCGAAAACTAAAGGGTCACCTTCTCTAGCAAGCAAGTAGACTTTTCTCTGAGCCCCAGGGTAGCAAAGCTAGCTCTTCGTATCATTGGCATTGGGCAGGTGAACGGGAACCTGGCTACACAACTACTCTTACTCTAGCAGAGGATCTAGTTCCACACCAATCTGCTTATCTTATATAAGATAAAATATATAAACTTAGCGTACCTACAACCGCTTGTGCCCTCTTGCTTTAGCTACTTACTCGGGAACTAGCTTCGCACCTCACCCAGGGAACTCAAGGGTGCGTAGCTTGCTTGTTAAAGGGGTGTTTCCGTTCCTCCGTTGTGGGATAGTTTTCCCTAGTTCGGTCCTATAAGAAGAGTTCTCTAGACATCAACTCATGGTACTCCCCGGGCCCCTAACAACAAAACTCCTAGGTTAGCTACAGCAGTTCTAGCATCAGCTTCTCGAGGGCCTAAAAGAACCTCTTTCGTCATTCGAAAGTGGCATTTTAGCTCCTTTTCGTGAAACAGATCGGAGATCAGGTCTTATCGATTCATACGATTTTCATACGTCTTTTTCCCACATTAATAAACCCCTTTTTTCTTTAACATGCTAGTGCCCAGATCTTCTTCTTTTGTCTTTGAGCCTGCCTTTAGGTAGCGGCATGGAAGTCCCCCTTCTTCTCAAGCAGGAAAGCCCGCGTATTCTTATTCTAATGTCCATTGGAGCTTCTCTTTTCTTCCCGCTATCTGGCTGTTCTATTTAGACGTCTGTTCCCCAGTCTTACTTTCTCATGCCCTTTCGCTTCGCTCCTTTCTACTTCTGTTACAGTAGCTATAGTTGTAATGGCGGTTATGCAGGTCCCCTTCTCATTGAGTAGCCTATACTCTGGAATTGAAGTAGCGAAATCGGCCTTAGCATAGAACGTTTACCGCTTGCCTTACTATTACTAATAATCGGGAATCAGAACAGGCAACTATGAGACTAATTTATCATTGCCCCGAGCAAGTTACTGCGTACCTGAAGTGAGTGTGCCCATCTTGGTCTCCTTTCTTTTTTCTTTGCAGCTGCCATAAAAGTAAAGCCTTAGATTCTAACAGGAATCTCACCGCCTGCTCCCCTTATAATTATAAGATACTCGCTACTAAGGTTCTGAAAGAAGGCAGCTAAATCAGCAATAGAAGAGAACTCCAGATCTATGAATAGCCAACAAAGAGCCTAGCTTTATTACTGGAACTAAACAGCAAGCTGCTCCTACCTTACTTATCGAGAAGGAGTACTTGGACTGAGTAGACTTCTTGTAGTTCTCTTTCCCCAGCAACCTTTCTGCTTTCCCGGTTGCAAGGTTTCGAGCTAACTACAGGATTTGCTTCCTAGCTAATAATACTAATTAGTAGTATTGAACTTCGAACTAAAGATTTTTTTTAGTTAACGGGCGGGTAAGGGCAATGAAGGAAGCCGTTAGGCTTGAGACGAAACGGATTCTATGGATTGAGTCTGGCAGTGATGTTAGTTAAGTCCACTACCTGGGGCTTGTCTTGCTTGAGAACCCGTTTGGAACAATCTGGATTTTCCCCTTGTGAGTCACTCGAATTCTTCTATTTATCATTCTTTCATGAATAGAAAGAAAGATCTCCGCTTCGTCTTTCTTCCAAGAAAAGATCCCAAGCCATTGATATTGGTCATGCGTGGGCTTTCACTCAATCTTTCACTATGATATGAAAGGCAAGCAGGAATTTCACCACTAATGGGCCAGCGCTTGGCGCTTACTCTAGCCCGTGTTTCTAGGATACACCTATTATATAATATATATAAGAGTTTCCCCGATATTCGTGGCTTTCCCCTTACTTATTACTTATAAGTAGATCGGTTGAGATAAGTAGATTGGTTGAGGCCCGACCCTTTCCTTTGGGGTTGCCGACCTTGATGCCATAGTGTTTAGGGGGGCTGAGCGGGAAACCAACACGTTGTGGAAACGGAATAGAGCTTTTCCCTTGATGGATGTTATCCAATAAAAGCACACAATCAGTGAGATGAGCCTGCCAGCTCAGCCTTGGCCCTATGCCTTTTGGCCAGCTTGACTTCTGACCGGTCGATCCCGCCCCCTCTTGCAACGATTCGGCGCCTCCACTTGATGCTGACGCCCACGCTTCGTTCAGGCAGCGCTCCTCGGATATGTCTTGCCAATCGCCAGAGCGGTGCCACTTCAGGATTTGGTGCGGCCAGCTCAGGAACCTTCCCTGGAGTTAAAGGGTACATACCATACCAGGACGAACAGAAAAGAGGGGAACACCAAGTACGAGATCACAGGGATCGGGCTGGAGCTCTTGGTCCGAATCCTTCTTCGTATGCTTCCACACGGATTTGAAGAATGCCTATGCCGTAACCCACCTAGCCGTCCCTCCCATTAGATGAAAGAGGAGCAAATAACGTGGTATTCTGTCGGGACAGGATCAACCGCTCTTTCGTCCTTCACGCTCTTCTGCCTACTTCTTCCTATTTCTAGACTTCTCCTGCTACCCGGATCGATGGTTTCTTGCTGGCTTAGCTTGCTTTATAGTTTGAAAGGAAATGGCCTTTCCAGGATTTGGAAATGAGACTAAAGGTTGGTTACCAGGTCCATGTCCCTTCAAGAGGACTTCTTCGCGCACTAACCTACTCGAGATCAACACCTAGTGACACACGAAAGAAAAGACGTAGTTTGATAGTGACAGTGAGGGCCTATCCGTGGAATGGTTGTTTGGTCTAGAAATGGAGATTTTGTTCGTGCATGGTCTGGCTGGAGCCATCGTAGGAGTATAACCGCTAGCTATTGGGCCTTGCCCTCCCATTTCTGCCAGGCGACCCGACCGAGAAAGAAAGGAAGGCCAAATGCCATGAGAACTAGAGAACTGGGATGAATGGCTGTGCTACTAAGTTAAGTAAAAGGGCTTGATGAATGTGTCACCTATATTCGATGGACGGAAACGGCCCCTGCCCACTCGAGTTCTCAGCCATCCTCCAAGACCGAACCAACCAGTCCTTGCCATAGGAAGTTGCCATTCATTACCCGACCATCTGTATCAGTCCCCGCTGTCCAAGGTTTTCTAGTTCAAGCAAGGATGAGAATCAGGCCTTACTTACTGTCAATGTCAAGGTCAAGGGGCGGGCAAGCGCAGATTATGATAAAGAAGATGGGGAAGAGAGAACAAGACGGGGTGAAGTGGGCTCAGGCCACAAATTCACCAAATGTAGGGTTTTTTACGTTTTATGGCATGTGATTATGATGATAATGGAGGAGTACATGATCTGCGTGAAACGAAAGATTCTTCTAAACTTACTTTGCATAGAAGAGATGGACTTCCAATTCAATTTAGGCTCACTTTTCACACCAGGTAAATTATTTCAACACGCGAAAGACGAAGGACAAGATTCGTCGAATCGATGATATCTACACCCTTACGAGAGGGAAGACCAGCTCGTCATGGGGAAAGGATTTTTTTGAAAGGTCAGTAATAATGCGATATTCCATAGATAAGCATGAAACTGAAGCTTCTCTTTTTCGTTATGATTGATGTACCGGCTTGAATTCACTTTAGGAAAGTATTTGATTTCTTTCTCCTCAAAGTAGGTGTTTGCTCCGCAGCACGAACAGGTCGAGGTAAGAAAAGAAGAAGGGGTATAATAGCAAATGCCTAGAGCCCCGAAGGCGCTACGGCGCGGAAGTCACCCATGCAATACTCCCCCACGACCTTCAATAAAAAGGTACCTTTATCCGAAACCGACACAGGTCGGTAGGTATAGACGGGACGAGAGACCACTCTCTAACTAACATATTCTAGTTTTCGGCGGTCGACAGAGCTACACGTTAGAATATTCACTTAGAAAGAACAACAATATCTTACTTATTAATAAAGCCTGACAGCCTGCCGGTAAGAGGTAAGAGGTAAGAAGTGAGGCGAGCGGAACCTATTCTAGTAGAGGAACCAACCCCCAGAAAACCTGACCAAAAGATAGCTACGTTCCCGTCACTAACGTTACTTCGGAGTATGCGGCTGATCCGCTGAGAAAAGACGGGAAGGCAAACAGAAAGTACCACTTTTCTTAAGTTAAGATGACTCTATTGAAGAGTCAAGGTTTCCAATGAGCACGGATGAGGCGAAGCATCGATCCCTAACAAGCGAGGTAAGCGCCCGGATACAAAGGAATCTTAGTCTATGTCTTGGTCACCCAGAAAAGTATTCAGAGATAGTTGAATTGAGGGACCTCTACTTTACGTACCTCTGTAGTCTTAAGACAAAGTAATACACTCAGTCTCACCGTTGGAGGATTTAGTGGAGGATCTAGGGCGTTAGCCCGAAGCCCATAGAGAGAGAGTCAAAAGCCTATAGCACTGCAGGAAGACCAAGATCTCGATCGACAGATCTAGTGGTCAGTCACCGTCAATATTTGATTCTACGGCCAATGCTGCTAAATTCAAATAGCAATTAAACCATGTTCCTGGGGGAAGACCCTAGCCTTGAAACAAGGGGCTTTACTAATATAGAAATGGAAATCAGATAAAGGTGCCTAGTCTGCGCTGTTAGAATCCATTGGAGAAAGGCTTGCTCACTTCTTCATCTGTGAGATGATCGTATTCTTTATAAGAATTTAGAATAATGGGATTGGACCTTGCTTCGATCCCCTCTTTAAGAGACTCCAGAAACTCGTTGACCCATAGATGCCGAAATGAAACTCTTTTCCTTTACGACATAGGAACTACTATAGAATTAGAAGAGAGGTCTTTCCTTTACGTCGTAAAGAGAAGCATGTGCCTTCCACCTATCTATCGTTCACAAATGAGTTGATTAGCTTCGAACGTTGCCTGAGATTCGCTTTCTCCTTCGACAGAGCCTAGCTTTCTGACAGGGCAAGCAATCATCCATCCTGAGCAACTATTCTACTATTACATACTCCCTGAAGTGAGTACTGACTTGAACGGACTCCTACTGGCTTGAAATGGTGAGGACCCGAAAGACAAGACGGATTGAAACTAAGAAAGAGTCGTGCTGTGAGCAGAGGAGCTTGACTAGAGCATCTCATTGACCTCGAGAATACCTATGAAGAGTGAGAAAAGCACGACTGGATTCTAAATACAGAATAGATCGTGTTTGAAGATGCCCGCAGGACGAAGTCATTAGAAGGACGAGCAAGAAAGAAAGGACCTCCGTTCCATTACTACGGCTTGCCCGCGTGGAAAGCGAAGCTAACTTCCCCTGAGCTTATAATGATTCAGCACTCCCGACTGGACTAATTATACTTATACTATTACTCTTAAAAGTCGTGAATAAATGACTTTTTTCTGTTCTCCAGTTTTCGTTCTACTCCCGCTTTCCTGGATAACTTCTAATCTTTCCAGGTTCGCTACTATTGTTGAACTCTGGTTTCTCTACAAAGTCTTTCTTAATTGGCCCTTACTTGCCCTGCCCGTACTATTACTAGATTGAGCACCAGAACCGAACTAAGGCTCGTTCCATTAGAAATTTCTCCTAAAGCTTGAAAGCAATGCGGATTAGCACAGAAAGCCTGGCAGGAAGTCTTCTAGATCTTCTCTTAGAAAGCATATGCCCCATTTTACTGATCTTAGCTCGAACCGATTGGATGATCAGAGATGAGCCATTTGCCTGAGCAGATAAATGTCCAATCGTTGCTTATCTTATTCTTATCTAAAGGGACAGCGCCCCCTTTAGCACCCCTCCGAGACGTGGACTAGGGTGGATCTCTGCTCTTTCGGTTCACAATATCCTTATTCCCCAAAAGCCAGTTTAGGAAAAGGCAATCTCATCTCCGTTAGCCAGCTAAGCTAGCCCTTCACCTGCTCATTCAAAGCACTCTTCTAAACCAACTTCGCACTCTATTCCATCTCCCCTTCTCTCTATCCGGGGAAGGTCAACTAATCTCGATCCAATGTTCTCCTCTCCTAGCTCCATTTCCTGAAATGACGCGGAAGCATCTGACCCTGGTGAACCAAGCCTTCGAGGGCAAGCAAATGAACTTTCAGATCCCTGGGATCAAAGGGCAAACTATGAATCTTTCTCTCCTGGATCCAAAGCATTGCCATCTCCAGACCCACATTCTGGAATTTCCCGGCCTGGAACGGGATACAAACTCCCCGAAGCAGAACCTTCTATCCTTCGAACCGATTCAAGCTCCTTTGCTGATACGGAGCCGGCCCGAAGCAATGAAGAAGGTGAACTCCCAACTAAGCTTGTCCCCAGGTATCGAATCCGGAAGAATGCAGTAAGCTACCTTGCTCTCACCCCTCACTGGATATTGAAGCTTCAGAAGGCATCGACCGCATCAACTAATCCATTTCCAGTGCTTGGGGCCTCTGCTCCGAGGCAATCTCTTCCATCAATAGCTGGCTGGGTATCTCATTGATTCACCATCCCTCGAGGCGAGGGGGCAATAAGGAGCCAAAACCATGGGTCTAGAACTAAAATCTCCCCCAGTGGAAGCTACAAAGCAACCTTCTGACTCTGCATCCCCAGCGGAGCCGAAGGATCAAATTCATTGATCCGATAACAGGAGAAGGGAATAAAACCTGTTTCCCGCGATCAACAACAAAGGAAGCCGCAGATACCTCTCCCTCTTCTCTTATTGTATTGTTCCAGCGAGTGAAGCATCTCATCTCTGGATCAGTAAACAGAGAAAGGATGTACTCACCATCGGATCCCTGGCCCCGGTGGGCCTAATCATGGAATGAGATCCTTGGTATCTAGCAACGATAGAGAACCAGGAAATCTCTCTCTATCTTTGTCTTTGT
>JAUJEM010000035.1:35000-309159 GCA_030448935.1 Citrus cavaleriei | reverse complement strand
CCAGGCCGAAGGCCGGGGCGCCAAGTTCGTCCAGCGGAAAAAGGCCACAAAAACGGGTGGGCTATAGCCTTGGGGGGTGGGGCTGGCCAACTTCGTCCGCCGGAGTCGGAATGGCGCGAGACTTTGCGACGCCCATCCGTGTGCCTAAAATAGGCTACGGGGATAGCCGCGCCCAAAAATACCCGCTCGAAGGCCGGGGCGCCAAGTTCGTCCAGCGGAAAAAGGCCACAAAAACGGGTGGGCTATAGCCTTGGGGGGTGGGGCTGGCCAACTTCGTCCGCCGGACTCGGAATGGCGGGAGACTTTGCGAGCCGCCTCCGTGTGCTGTGGCCAGGCCACGGCCACAGCCGCGCCCAAAAATACCCGGCCCGAAGGCCAGGACGCTGTCTGGCCCCAAGGAAAAGGCCACAAAAACGGGTGGGCTATAGCCTTGGGGGGTGGGGCTGGCCAACTTCGTCCGCCGGACTCGGAATGGCGGGAGACTTTGCGAGCCGCCTCCGTGTGCCAAATATTGGCCGCGGGCACAGCCGCGCCCAAAAATACCCGCCCGAAAGCCGGGGCGCCAAGTTCGTCCAGCGGAAAAAGGCCACAAAAACGGGTGGGCTATAGCCTTGGGGGGTGGGGCTGGCCAACTTCGTCCGCCGGACTCGGAATGGCGCGAGACTTTACGAGGCGCCTCCGTGTGCCAAAAATAGGCCACGGGCACAGCCGCGTCCAAAAATACCCGCCCGAAGGCCGGGGCGCCAAGTTCGTCCAGCGGAAAAAGGCCACAAAAACGGGTGGGCTATAGCCTTGGGGGTGGCGCTGGCCAACTGGGTCCGCCGGACTCGGAATGGCGCGAGACTTTGCGAGCCGCCTCCGTGTGCCAAAAAATTGGTCAAAGGCACAGCCGCGCCCAAAAATACCCGCCCGAAAGCCGGGCGCCAAGTTCATCCCAGCGGAAAAAGGCCACAAAACGGGTGGGCTATAGCCTTGGGGGTGGGGCTGGCCAACTCCGTCCCGCCGGACTCGGAATGGCGCGAGACTTTGCGAGGCGCCTCCGTGTGCCAAAAATAGGTCAAGGGCACAGCCGCGCCCAAAAGACCAGCCCGAAGGCCGGGCCGCCAAGTTCGCCCAGCGGAAAAAGGCCACAAAACGGGTGGGCTATAGCCTTGGGGGGTGGGGCTGTCCAACTTCGTCCGCCGGACTAGGAATTGCGCGAGACTTTAGGAGGCACCTCCGTGTGCCAAAATAGGCCACGGGCACAGCCGCGCCCAAAAATACCCGCCCGAAGGCCGGGGCGCCAAGTTCGTCCAGCGGAAAAAGGCCACAAAAACGGGTGGGCTATAGCCTTGGGGGGTGGGGCTGGCCAACTTCGTCCGCCGGAGTCGGAATGGCGCGAGACTTTGCGACGCCCATCCGTGTGCCTAAAATAGGCTACGGGGATAGCCGCGCCCAAAAATACCCGCCCGAAGGCCAGGACGCCAAGTCTGGCCCAGCGGAAAAGGCCACAAAAACGGGTGGGCTATAGCCTTGGGGGTGGGGCTGGCCAATTTCGTCCGCTGGACTCGGAATGGCGCGAGACTTTGCGAGGCGCCCGTGTGTGCCAAAATAGGCCACGGCCACAGCCGCGCCCAAAAATACTGCCCGGCCCAAGGCCAGGACGCCAAGTCTGTCCTGCGAAAAAGGCCACAAAAACGGGTGGGCTATAGCCTTGGGGGTGGGGCTGGCAACTGTCCGCTGGACTCGGAATGGCGGAGACTTTGCGAGCCGCCTCCGTGTGCCAAATATTGGCCATGGGCACAGCCGCGCCAAAAATACCCGCCCGAAAGCCGGGCGCCAAGTTCGTCCAGCGGAAAAGGCCACAAAACGGGTGGGCTATAGCCTTGGGGGTGGGGCTGGCCAACTTCGTCCGCCGGACTGGAATGGCGCGAGACTTTGCGAGCCGCCTCCGTGTGCCAAAATTGGCCGCGGCACAGCCGCGCCAAAAATACCCGCCCGAAAGCCGGGCGCCAAGTTCGCCCAGCGAAAAAGGCCACAAAACGGGTGGGCTATAGACGTGGGGGTGGGGGCTGGCGCCCTTCGTCCGCCGGACTCGGAATGGCGCGAGACTTTGCGAGGCGCCTCCGTGTGCTGTAATAGGCCGCGGCACAGCCGCGCCCAAAAAGACCAGCCCAAGGCCGGGCCGCCAAGTTCGGGCCCAGCGGAAAAAGGCCACAAAACGGGTGGGCTATAGCCTTGGGGGTGGGGCTGGCCAACTGGTCCGCCGGACTCGGAATGGCGCGAGACTTTACGAGGCGCCTCCGTGTGCCAAAAATAGGCCACGGGCACAGCCGCGTCCAAAAATACCCGCCCGAAGGCCGGGGCGCCAAGTTCGTCCAGCGGAAAAAGGCCACAAAAACGGGTGGGCTATAGCCTTGGGGGGTGGGGCTGGCCAACTTCGTCCGCCGGACACGGAATGGCGCGACACTCTGCGAGGTGCCTCCGTGTGCCAAAAATAGGCCGCGGGCACAGCTGCGCCCAAAAATACCAGCCCGAAGGCCGGGCCGCCAAGTTCGTCCAGCGGAAAAAGGCCACAAAAACGGGTGGGCTATAGCCTTGGGGGGTGGGGCTGGCCAACTTCGTCCGCCGGACTCGGAATGGCGCAAGACTTTACGAGGCGCCTCCGTGTGCCAAAAATAGGCCACGGGCACAGCCGTGTCCAAAAATACCCGCCCGGAGGCCGGGGCGCCAAGTTCGTCCAGCGGAAAAAGGCCACAAAAACGGGTGGGCTATAGCCTTGGGGGGTGGGGCTGGCCAACTTCGTCCGCCGGACTCGGAATGGCGCGAGACTTTGCGAGCCGCCTCCGTGTGCCAAAAATTGGCCGCGGGCACAGCCGCGCCCAAAAATACCCGCCCGAAAGCCGGGGCGCCAAGTTCGTCCAGCGGAAAAAGGCCACAAAAACGGGTGGGCTATAGCCTTGGGGGGTGGGGCTGGCCAACTTCGTCCGCCGGACTCGGAATGGCGCGAGACTTTGCGAGGCGCCTCCGTGTGCCAAAAATAGGCCACGGGCACAGCTGCGCCCAAAAATACCAGGCCGAAGGCCGGGGCGCGAAGTTCGTCCAGCGGAAAAAGGCCACAAAAACGGGTGGGCTATAGCCTTGGGTGGTGGGGCTGGCCGACTTCGTCCGCCGGACACGGAATGGCGCGACACTCTGCGAGGTGCCTCCGTGTGCCAAAAATAGGCCGCGGGCACAGCTGCGCCCAAAAATACCAGCCCGAAGGCCGGGCCGCCAAGTTCGCCCAGCGGAAAAAGGCCACAAAAACGGGTGGGCTATAGCCTTGGGGGGTGGGGCTGGCCAACTTCCTCCGCCGGACTCGGAATGGCGCGAGACTTTGCGAGTCACCTCCGTGTGCCAAAAATAGGCCGCGGTCACAGCCTCGCCCAAAAATACCTGCCCGAAGTCCGGGGCGCCAAGTTCGTCCAGCGGAAAAAGGCCACAAAAACGGGTGGGCTATAGCCTTGGGGGGTGGGGCTGGCCAACTTCGTCCGCCGGACTCGGAATGGCGCGAGACTTTACGAGGCACCTCCGTGTGCCAAAAATAGGCCGCAGGCACAGCCGCGCCCAGAAATACCTGCCCGAAGGCCGGGACGCCAAGTTCGTCCAGCGGAAAAAGGCCACAAAAACGGGTGGGCTATAGCCTTGGGGGGTGGGGCTGGCCAACTTCGTCCGCCGGACTCGGAATGGCGCGAGACTTTACGAGGCGCCTCCGTGTGCCAAAAATAGGGCACGGGCACAGCCGCGTCCAAAACTACCCGCCCGAAGGCCGGGGCGCCAAGTTTGTCCAGCGGAAAAAGGCCACAAAAACGGGTGGGCTATAGCCTTGGGGGGTGGGGCTGGCCAACTTCGTCCGCCGGACTCGGAATGGCGCGAGACTTTGCGAGCCGCCTCCGTGTGCCAAAAATTGGCACAGGCACAGCCGCGCCTAAAAATACCCGCCCCGAAAGCCGGGCGCCAAGTTCGGCCCAGCGGAAAAAGGCCACAAAAACGGGTGGGCTATAGCCTTGGGGGTGGGGCTGGCCAACTCGGTCCGCCGGACTCGGAATGGCGCGAGACTTTTGCAGGCACCTCCGTGTGCCAAAAATAGGTCAAGGGGACAGCCGCGCCTAAAAATACCAGGCCGAAGGCCGGGCGCCAAGTTTGTCCAGCGGAAAAGGCCACAAAAACGGGTGGGCTATAGCCTTGGGTGGTGGGGCTGGCCAACTCGTCCGCCGGACTCGGAATGGCGCGAGACTTTGCGAGCCGCCTCCGTGTGCTGTGGATTTGGTCATGGGCACAGCCGCGCCCAAAAATTCCCTCCCGAAAGCCGGGACGCCAAGTTCGTCCAGCGGAAAAAGGCGACTAAATCGGGTGGGCTATAGCCTTGGGGGGTGGGGCTGGCCAACTTCGTCCGCCGGAGTCGGAATGGCGCGAGACTTGGGGAGGCGCCTCCGTGTGCTGCCAAAAATAGGCCACGGCCACAGCCGCGCCCAAAAATACCCGCCCAAGGCCAGGGCGCCAAGTTCGGCCCTGCGGAAAAAGGCCACAAAACGGGGTGGGCTATAGCCTTGGGGTGGGGCTGGCCAACTTCCGCCCGGACTCGGAATGGCGGGAGACTTTGCGAGCCGCCTCCGTGTGCCAAAAATTGGCCGCGCGCACAGCCGCGCCCAAAAATACCCGCCCGAAAGCCGGGGCGCCAAGTTCGTCCAGCGGAAAAAGGCCACAAAAACGGGTGGGCTATAGCCTTGGGGGGTGGGGCTGGCCAACTTCGTCCGCCGGACTCGGAATGGCGCGAGACTTTACGAGGCGCCTCCGTGTGCCAAAAATAGGCCACGGGCACAGCCGCGTCCAAAAATACCCGCCCGAAGGCCGGGGCGCCAAGTTCGTCCAGCGGAAAAAGGCCACAAAAACGGGTGGGCTATAGCCTTGGGGGGTGGGGCTGGCCAACTTCGTCCGCCGGACTCGGAATGGCGCGAGACTTTACGAGGCACCTCCGTGTGCCAAAAATAGGCCACGGGCACAGCCGCGTCCAAAAATACCCGCCCGAAGGCCGGGGCGCCAAGTTCGTCCAGCGGAAAAAGGCCACAAAAACGGGTGGGCTATAGCCTTGGGGGGTGGGGCTGGCCAACTTCGTCCGCCGGACTCGGAATGGCGCGAAACTTTGCGAGCCGCCTCCGTGTGCCAAAAATTGGCCGCGGGCACAGCCGCGCCCAAAAATACCCGCCCGAAAGCCGGGGCGCCAAGTTCGTCCAGCGGAAAAAGGCCACAAAAACGGGTGGGCTATAGCCTTGGGGGGTGGGGCTGGCCAACTTCGTCCGCCGGACTCAGAATGGCGCGAGACTTTGCGAGGCGCCTCCGTGTGCCAAAAATAGGCCGCGGGCACAGCCGCGCCCAAAAATACCAGGCCGAAGGCCGGGGCGCCAAGTTTGTCCAGCGGAAAAAGGCCACAAAAACGGGTGGGCTATAGCCTTGGGTGGTGGGGCTGGCCAACTTCGTCCGCCGGACACGGAATGGCGCGACACTCTGCGAGGTGCCTCCGTGTGCCAAAAAAAGGCCGCGGGCACAGCTGCGCCCAAAAATACCAGCCCGAAGGGCGGGCCGCCAAGTTCGCCCAGCGGAAAAAGGCCACAAAAACGGGTGGGCTATAGCCTTGGGGGGTGGGGCTGGCCAACTTCCTCCGCCGGACTCGGAATGGCGCGAGACTTTGCGAGTCACCTCCGTGTGCCAAAAATAGGCCGCGGTCACAGCCGCGCCCAAAAATACCCGCCCGAAGGCCAGGGCGCCAAGTTCGTCCTGCGGAAAAAGGCCACAAAAACGGGTGGGCTATAGCCTTGGGGGGTGGGGCTGGCCAACTTCGTCCGCCGGACTCGGAATGGCGGGAGACTTTGCGAGCTGCCTCCGTGTGCCAAAAATTGGCCGCGGACACAGCCGCGCCCAAAAATACCCGCCCGAAAGCCGGGGCGCCAAGTTCGTCCAGCGGAAAAAGGCCACAAAAACGGGTGGGCTATAGCCTTGGGGGGTGGGGCTGGCCAACTTCGTCCGCCGGACTCGGAATGGCGCGAGACTTTACGAGGCGCCTCCGTGTGCCAAAAATAGGCCACGGGCACAGCCGCGGCCAAAAATACCCGCCCGAAGGCCGGGGCGCCAAGTTCGCCCAGCGGAAAAAGGCCACAAACACGGGTGGGCTATAGCCTTGGGGGGTGGGGCTGGCCAACTTCGTCCGCCGGACTCGGAATGGCGCGAGACTTTGCGAGCCGCCTCCGTGTGCCAAAAATTGGCCGCGGGCACAGCCGCGCCCAAAAATACCCGCCCGAAAGCCGGGGCGCCAAGTTCGTCCAGCGGAAAAAGGCCACAAAAACGGGTGGGCTATAGCCTTGGGGGGTGGGGCTGGCCAACTTCGTCCGCCGGACTCGGAATGGCGCGAGACTTTGCGAGGCGCCTCCGTGTGCCAAAAATAGGCCGCGGGCACAGCCGCGCCCAAAAATACCAGGCCGAAGGCCGGGGCGCCAAGTTCGTCCAGCGGAAAAAGGCCACAAAAACGGGTGGGCTATAGCCTTGGGTGGTGGGGCTGGCCAACTTCGTCCGCCGGACACGGAATGGCGCGACACTCCGCGAGGTGCCTCCGTGTGCCAAAAATAGGCCGCGGGCACAGCTGCGCCCAAAAATACCAGCCCGAAGGCCGGGCCGCCAAGTTCGCCCAGCGGAAAAAGGCCACAAAAACGGGTGGGCTATAGCCTTGGGGGGTGGGGCTGGCCAACTTCCTCCGCCGGACTCGGAATGGCGCGAGACTTTGCGAGCCGCCTCCGTGTGCCAAAAATTGGCCGCGGGCACAGCCGCGCCCAAAAATACCCGCCCGAAAGCCGGGGCGCCAAGTTCGTCCAGCGGAAAAAGGCCACAAAAACGGGTGGGCTATAGCCTTGGGGGGTGGGGCTGGCCAACTTCCTCCGCCGGACTCGGAATGGCGCGAGACTTTACGAGGCGCCTCCATGTGCCAAAAATAGGCCGCGGGCACAGCCGCGCCCAGAAATACCTGCCCGAAGGCCGGGACGCCATGTTCGTCCAGCGGAAAAAGGGCACAAAAACGGGTGGGCTATAGGCTTGGGGGGTGGGGCTGGCCAACTTCGTCCGCTGGACGCGGAATGGCGCGAGACTTTCCGAGGCGCCTCCGTGTGCCAAAAATAGGCCGCGGTCACAGCCGCGACCAAAAATACCCGCCCGAAGTCCGGGGCGCCAAGTTCGTCCAGCGGAAAAAGGCCACAAAAACGGGTGGGCTATAGCCTTGGGGGGTGGGGCTGGCCAACTTCTTCCGCCGGACTCGGAATGGCGCGAGACTTTACGAGCCGCCTCCATGTGCTGTGGCAGGGCCGCGGGCACAGCCGCGCCCAGAAATACCTGCCCGAAGGCCGGGACGCCATGTTCGTCCAGCGGAAAAAGGGCACAAAAACGGGTGGGCTATAGGCTTGGGGGGTGGGGCTGGCCAACTTCGTCCGCTGGACTCGGAATGGCGCGAGACTTTCCGAGGCGCCTCCGTGTGCCAAAAATAGGCCGCTGGCACAGCAGCGCCCAAAAATACCCGCCCGAAGGCCGGGGCGCCAAGTTCGTCCAGCGGAAAAAGGCCACAAAAACGGGTGGGCCACAGCCTTGGGGGGTGGGGCTGGCCAACCTCGTCCGCCGGACTCGGAATAGCGCGAGACTTTGCGAGGCGCCTCCGTGTGCCAAAAATAGGCCGCTGGAACTGCCGCGACGAAAAATACCCGCCCGAAGGCCGGGGCGCCAAGTTCGTCCAGCGGAAAAAGGCCACAAAAACGGGTGGGCCATAGCCTTGGGGGGTGGGGCTGGCCAACCTCGTCCGCCGGTCTCGGAATGGCGCGAGACTTTCCGAGGTGCTTCCGTGTGCCAAAAATAGGCCGCGGGCACTGCCGCACTCAAAAAAACCCGCCCGAAGGCCGGGGCGCCAAGTTCGTCCAGCGGAAAAAGGCCAGAAAAACGGGTGGGCTATAGCCTTGGGGGGTGGGGCTAGCCAACTTCGTCCGCCGGACTCGAAATGGCGCGAGACTTTGCAAGGCGCCTCCGTGTGCAAAAAATAGGCCGCGGGCACATCCGCGCCCAAAAATACCCACCCGAAGGCCGGGCCGCCAAGTTCGTCCAGCGGAAAAAGGCCACAAAAACGGGTGGGCTATACCCTTGGGGGGTGGGGCTGACCAACTTCGTCCGCTGGACTCGGTATGGCGCGAGACTTCACGAGGCGCCTCCGTGTGCCAAAAATAGGCCGCGGGTACAGCCGCGCCCAAAAATACCCGCCCGAAGGCCGGGGCGCCAAGTTCGTCCAGCGGAAAAAGGCCACAAAAACGGGCGGGCTATAGCCTTGGGGGGTGGGGCTGGCCAACTTCGTCCGCCGGACACGGAATGGCGCGACACTCTGCGAGGTGCCTCCGTGTGCCAAAAATAGGCCGCGGGCACAGCTGCGCCCAAAAATACCAGCCCGAAGGCCGGGCCGCCAAGTTCGCCCAGCGGAAAAAGGCCACAAAAACGGGTGGGCTATAGCCTTGGGGGGTGGGGCTGGCCAACTTCCTCCGCCGGACTCGGAATGGCGCGAGACTTTACGAGGCGCCTCCATGTGCCAAAAATAGGCCGCGGGCACAGCCGCGCCCAGAAATACCTGCCCGAAGGCCGGGACGCCATGTTCGTCCAGCGGAAAAAGGGCACAAAAACGGGTGGGCTATAGGCTTGGGGGGTGGGGCTGGCCAACTTCGTCCGCTGGACGCGGAATGGCGCGAGACTTTCCGAGGCGCCTCCGTGTGCCAAAAATAGGCCGCGGTCACAGCCGCGACCAAAAATACCCGCCCGAAGTCCGGGGCGCCAAGTTCGTCCAGCGGAAAAAGGCCACAAAAACGGGTGGGCTATAGCCTTGGGGGGTGGGGCTGGCCAACTTCTTCCGCCGGACTCGGAATGGCGCGAGACTTTACGAGGCGCCTCCATGTGCCAAAAATAGGCCGCGGGCACAGCCGCGCCCAGAAATACCTGCCCGAAGGCCGGGACGCCATGTTCGTCCAGCGGAAAAAGGGCACAAAAACGGGTGGGCTATAGGCTTGGGGGGTGGGGCTGGCCAACTTCGTCCGCTGGACTCGGAATGGCGCGAGACTTTCCGAGGCGCCTCCGTGTGCCAAAAATAGGCCGCTGGCACAGCAGCGCCCAAAAATACCCGCCCGAAGGCCGGGGCGCCAAGTTCGTCCAGCGGAAAAAGGCCACAAAAACGGGTGGGCCACAGCCTTGGGGGGTGGGGCTGGCCAACCTCGTCCGCCGGACTCGGAATAGCGCGAGACTTTGCGAGGCGCCTCCGTGTGCCAAAAATAGGCCGCTGGAACTGCCGCGATTTAAAAATACCCGCCCAAGGCCGGGGCGCCAAGTTCGTCCAGCGGAAAAAGGCCACAAAACGGGTGGGCCATAGCCTTGGGGGGTGGGGCTGGCCAACCTCGTCCGCCGGTCTCGGAATGGCGCGAGACTTTCCGAGGTGCTTCCGTGTGCCAAAAATAGGCCGCGGGCACTGCCGCACTAAAAACCCGCCCAAGGCCGGGCGCCAAGTTCGTCCAGCGGAAAAAGGCCGAAAACGGGTGGGCTATAGCCTTGGGGGTGGGGCTAGCCAACCATCCGCCGGACTCGAAATGGCGCGAGACTTTGCAAGGCGCCTCCGTGTGCAAAAAAGAGGCCGCGGGCACATCCGCGCCCAAAAATACCCACCCGAAGGCCGGGCCGCCAAGTTCGTCCAGCGGAAAAAGGCCACAAAAACGGGTGGGCTATACCCTTGGGGGGTGGGGCTGACCAACTTCGTCCGCTGGACTCGGAATGGCGCGACAATATGCGAGGTGCCTCCGTGTGCTGTGGTAGGCAGCGGGTAGCAGCCGCGCCCAACACTACCCACCCGAAGGCCGGGCCGCCAAGTTCGTCCAGCGGAAAAAGGCCACAAAAACGGGTGGGCTATAGCCTTGGGGGGTGGGGCTGGCCAACTTCGTCCGCCGGACACGGAATGGCGCGACACTCTGCGAGGTGCCTCCGTGTGCCAAAAATAGGCCGCGGGCACAGCTGCGCCCAAAAATACCAGCCCGAAGGCCGGGCCGCCAAGTTCGCCCAGCGGAAAAAGGCCACAAAAACGGGTGGGCTATAGCCTTGGGGGGTGGGGCTGGCCAACTTCCTCCGCCGGACTCGGAATGGCGCGAGACTTTACGAGGCGCCTCCATGTGCCAAAAATAGGCCGCGGGCACAGCCGCGCCCAGAAATACCTGCCCGAAGGCCGGGACGCCATGTTCGTCCAGCGGAAAAAGGGCACAAAAACGGGTGGGCTATAGCCTTGGGGGGTGGGGCTGGCCAACTTCGTCCGCCGGACTCGGAATGGCGCGAGACTTTGCGAGGCGCATCCGTGTGCTGTGGGCCAGGCCAGCGGGCACAGCCGCGCCCAAAAATACCAGGCTGAAGGCCGGGGCGCCAAGTTCGTCCAGCGGAAAAAGGCCACAAAAACGGGTGGGATATAGCCTTGGGTGGTGGCGCTGGCCAACTTCGTCCGCCGGACACGGAATGGCGCGACACTCTGCGAGGTGCCTCCGTGTGCCAAAAATAGGCCGCGGGCACAGCCGCGCCCAAAAATACCAGCCCGAAGGCCGGGCCGCCAAGTTCGCCCAGCGGAAAAAGGCCACAAAAACGGGTGGGCTATAGCCTTGGGGGGTGGGGCTGGCCAACTTCGTCCGCCGGACTCGGAATGGCGCGAGACTTTGCGAGGCGTCTCCGTGTGCCCAAAATAGGCCGCGGGCACAGCCGCGCTCAAAAATACACGCCCGAAGGCCGGGGCGCCAATTTCGTCCAGCGGAAAAAGGCCACAAAAATGGGTGGGCTATAGCCTTGGGGGGTGGGGCTGGCCCACTTCGTCCGCCAGACTCGGAATGGCGCGAGACTTTGCGAGTCACCTCCGTGTGCCAAAAATAGGCCGCGGTCACAGCCGCGCCCAAAAATACCCGCCCGAAGTCCGGGGCGCCAAGTTCGTCCAGCGGAAAAAGGCCACAAAAACGGGTGGGCTATAGCCTTGGGGGGTGGGGCTGGCCAACTTCGTCCGCCGGACTCGGAATGGCGCGAGACTTTGCGAGGCGCATCCGTGTGCCAAAAATAGGCCGCGGGCACAGCCGCGCCCAAAAATACCAGGCCGAAGGCCGGGGCGCCAAGTTCGTCCAGCGGAAAAAGGCCACAAAAACGGGTGGGCTATAGCCTTGGGTGGTGGGGCTGGCCAACTTCGTCCGCCGGACACGGAATGGCGCGACACTCTGCGAGGTGCCTCCGTGTGCCAAAAATAGGCCGCGGGCACAGCCGCGCCCAAAAATACCAGCCCGAAGGCCGGGCCGCCAAGTTCGCCCAGCGGAAAAAGGCCACAAAAACGGGTGGGCTATAGCCTTGGGGGGTGGGGCTGGCCAACTTCGTCCGCCGGACTCGGAATGGCGCGAGACTTTGCGAGGCGTCTCCGTGCGCCCAAAATAGGCCGCGGGCACAGCCGTGCCCAAAAATACACGCCCGAAGGCCGGGGCGCCAATTTCGTCCAGCGGAAAAAGGCCACAAAAACGGGTGGGCTATAGCCTTGGGGGGTGGGGCTGGCCCACTTCGTCCGCCAGACTCGGAATGGCGCGAGACTTTGCGAGTCACCTCCGTGTGCCAAAAATAGGCCGTGGTCACAGCCGCGCCCAAAAATACCCGCCCGAAGTCCGGGGCGCCAAGTTCGTCCAGCGGAAAAAGGCCACAAAAACGGGTGGGCTATAGCCTTGGGGGGTGGGGCTGGCCAACTTCGTCCGCCGGACTCGGAATGGCGCGAGACTTTACGAGGCGCCTCCATGTGCCAAAAATAGGCCGCGGGCACAGCCGCGCCCAGAAATACCTGCCCGAAGGCCGGGACGCCAAGTTCGTCCAGCGGAAAAAGGGCACAAAAACGGGTGGGCTATAGCCTTGGGGGGTGGGGCTGGCCAACTTCGTCCGCCGGACTCGGAATGGCGCGAGACTTTGCGAGGCGCCTCCGTGTGCCAAAAATAGGCCGCTGGAACTGCCGCGACGAAAAATACCCGCCCGAAGGCCGGGGCGCCAAGTTCGTCCAGCGGAAAAAGGCCACAAAAACGGGTGGGCCATAACCTTGGGGGGTGGGGCTGGCCAACCTCGTCCGCCGGCCTCGGAATGGCGCGAGACTTTCCGAGGTGCCTCCGTGTGCCAAAAATAGGCCGCGGGCACTGCCACACTCAAAAAAACCCGCCCGAAGGCCGGGGCGCGAAGTTCGTCCAGCGGAAAAAGGCCAGAAAAACGGGTGAGCTATAGCCTTGGGGGGTGGGGCTAGCCAACTTCGTCCGCCGGACTCGGAATGGCGCGAGACTTTGCGAGGCGCCTCCGTGTGCCCAAAATAGGCCGTGGGCACAGCCGCGCCCAAAAATACCCGCCCGAAGGCCGGGGCGCCAATTTCGTCCAGCGGAAAAAGGCCACAAAAACGGGTGGGCTATAGCGTTGGGGGGTGGGGCTGGCCCACTTCGTCCGCCGGACTCGGAATGGCGCGAGACTTTGCGAGTCACCTCCGTGTGCCAAAAATAGGCCGCGGTCACAGCCGCGCCCAAAAATACCCGCCCGAAGTCCGGGGCGCCAAGTTCGTCCAGCGGAAAAAGGCCACAAAAACGGGTGGGCTATAGCCTTGGGGGGTGGGGCTGGCCAACTTCGTCCGCCGGACTCGGAATGGCGCGAGACTTTACGAGGCGCCTCCATGTGCCAAAAATAGGCCGCGGGCACAGCCGCGCCCAGAAATACCTGCCCGAAGGCCGGGACGCCAAGTTCGTCCAGCGGAAAAAGGGCACAAAAACGGGTGGGCTATAGCCTTGGGTGGTGGGGTTGGCCAACTTCGTCCGCTGGACTCGGAATGGCGCGAGACTTTGCGAGGCGCCTCCGTGTACCAAAAATAGGCCGCGGGCACAGCCGCGCCCAAAAATACCCGCCCGAAGGCCGGGGCGCCAAGTTCGTCCAGCGGAAAAAGGCCACAAAAACGGGTGGGCCATAGCCTTGGGGGGTGGGGCTGGCCAACCTCGTCCGCCGGACTCGGAATGGCGCGAGACTTTGCGAGGCGCCTCCGTGTGCCAAAAATAGGCCGCTGGAACTGCCGCGACGAAAAATACCCGCCCGAAGGCCGGGGCGCCAAGTTCGTCCAGCGGAAAAAGGCCACAAAAACGGGTGGGCCATAGCCTTGGGGGGTGGGGCTGGCCAACCTCGTCCGCCGGTCTCGGAATGGCGCGAGACTTTCCGAGGTGCCTCCGTGTGCCAAAAATAGGCCGCGGGCACTGCCGCACTCAAAAAAACCCGCCCGAAGGCCGGGGCGCCAAGTTCGTCCAGCGGAAAAAGGCCAGAAAAACGGGTGGGCTATAGCCTTGGGGGGTGGGGCTAGCCAACTTCGTCCGCCGGACTCGAAATGGCGCGAGACTTTGCAAGGCGCCGCCGTGTGCAAAAAATAGGCCGCGGGCACATCCGCACCCAAAAATACCCACCCGAAGGCCGGGCCGCCAAGTTCGTCCAGCGGAAAAAGGCCACAAAAACGGGTGGGCTATAGCCTTGGGGGGTGGGGCTGACCAACTTCGTCCGCCGGACTCGGTATGGCGCGAGACTTCACGAGGCGCCTCCGTGTGCCAAAAATAGGCCGCGGGTACAGCCGCGCCCAAAAATACCCGCCCGAAGGCCGGGGCGCCAAGTTCGTCCAGCGGAAAAAGGCCACAAAAACGGGTGGGCTATACCCTTGGGGGGTGGGGCTGGCCAACTTCGTCCGCCGGACTCGGAATGGCGCGAGACTTTGCGAGGCAGCTCCGTGTGCCAAAAATAGGCCGCGGGCACAGCCGCGCCCAAAAATACCCGCCCGAAGGCCGGGGCGCCAAGTTCGTCCAGCGGAAAAAGGCCACAAAAACGGGTGGACAATAGCCTTGGGGGGTGGGGCTGGCCCACTTCGTCCGCCGGACTCGGAATGGCCCGAGACTTTGCGAGGGGCCTCCGTGTGCCAAAAATAGGCCGCGGGCAAAGCCGCGCCCAAAAATACCCACCCGAAGTCCGGGGCGCCAAGTTCGTCCAGCGGAAAAAGGACACAAAAACGGGTGGGCTATAGCCTTGTGGGGTGGCGCTGCCCAACTTCGTCCGTCGGACTCGGAATGGCGCGAGACTTTGCGAGGCACCTCCGCCTGCCAAAAATAGGCCGCGGGCACAGCCGCGCCCAAAAATACCAGGCCGAAGGCCGGGGCGCCATGTTCGTCCAGCGGAAAAAGGCCAAAAAAACGGGTGGGCTATAGCCTTGGGTGGTGGGGCTGGCCAACTTCGTCCGCCGGACACGGAATGGCGCGACACTCTGCGAGGTGCCTCCGTGTGCCAAAAATAGGCCGCGGGCACAGCCGTGCCCAAAAATACCAGCCCGAAGGCCGGGCCGCCAAGTTCGTCCAGCGGAAAAAGGCCACAAAAACGGGTGGGCTATAGCCTTGGGGGGTGGGGCTGGCCAACTTCGTCCGCCGGACTCGGAATGGCGCGAGATTTTGCGAGGCACCTCCGTGTGCCAAAAATAGGCCGCGGGCACAGCCGCGCCCAAAAATACCCGCCCGATGGCCGGGGCGCCAAGTTCGTCCAGCGGAAAAAGGCCACAAAAACGGGTGGGCTATACCCTTGGGGGGTGGGGCTGGCCAACTTCGTCCGCCGGACTCGGAATGGCGCGAGATTTTGCGAGGCGCCTCCGTGTACCAAAAATAGGCCGCGGGCACAGCCGCGCCCAAAAATACCCGCCCGAAGGCCGGGGCGTCAAGTTCGTCCAGCGGAAAAAGGCCACAAAAACGGGTGGGCCATAGCCTTGGGTGGTGGGGCTGGCCAACCTCGTCCGCCGGACTCGGAATGGCGCGAGACTTTGCGAGGCGCCTCCGTGTGCCAAAAATAGGCCGCTGGAACTGCCGCGACGAAAAATACCCGCCCGAAGGCCGGGGCGCCAAGTTCGTCCAGCGGAAAAAGGCCACAAAAATGGGTGGGCCATAGCCTTGGGGGGTGGGGCTGGCCAACCTCGTCCGCCGGTCTCGGAATGGCGCGAGGCTTTCCGAGGTGCCTCCTTGTGCCAAAAATAGGCCGCGGGCACTGCCGCACTCAAAAAAACCCGCCCGAAGGCCGGGGCGCCAAGTTCGTCCAGCGGAAAAAGGCCAGAAAAACGGGTGGGCTATAGCCTTGGGGGGTGGGGCTAGCCAACTTCGTCCGCCGGACTCGAAATGGCGCGAGACTTTGCAAGGCGCCGCCGTGTGCAAAAAATAGGCCGCGGGCACATCCGCACCCAAAAATACCCACCCGAAGGCCGGGCCGCCAAGTTCGTCCAGCGGAAAAAGGCCACAAAAACGGGTGGGCTATAGCCTTGGGGGGTGGGGCTGACCAACTTCGTCCGCCGGACTCGGTATGGCGCGAGACTTTGCGAGGCGCCTCCGTGTGCCAAAAATAGGCCGCGGGCACAGCTGCGCCCAAAAATACCCGCCCGAAGGCCGGGGCGCCAAGTTCGTCCAGCGGAAAAAGTCCACAAAAACGGGTGGGCTATAGCCTTGGGGGGTGGGGCTGGCCAACTTCGTCCGCCGGACTCGAAATGGCGCGAGACTTTGCAAGGCGCCTCCGTGTGCAAAAAATAGGCCGCGGGCACATCCGCGCCCAAAAATACCCACCCGAAGGCCGGGCCGCCAAGTTCGTCCAGCGGAAAAAGGCCACAAAAACGGGTGGGCTATAGCCTTGGGGGGTGGGGCTGACCAACTTCGTCCGCCGGACTCGGTATGGCGCGAGACTTTGCGAGGGGCCTCCGTGTGCCAAAAATAGGCCGCGGGCAAAGCCGCGCCCAAAAATACCCATCCGAAGTCCGGGGCGCCAAGTTCGTCCAGCGGAAAAAGGCCACAAAAACGGGTGGGCTATAGCCTTGGGGGGTGGCGCTGCCCAACTTCGTCCGTCGGACTCGGAATGGCGCGAGACTTTGCGAGGCGCCTCCGTCTGCCAAAAATAGGCCGCGGGCACAGCCGCGCCCAAAAATACCCGCCCGAAGGCCGGAGCGCCAAGTTCGTCTAGCGGAAAAAGGCCACAAAAACGGGTGGGCTATAGCCTTGGGGGGTGGGGCTGGCCAACTTCGTCCGCCGGACTCGGAATGGCGCGAGACTTTGCGAGGCACCTACGTGTGCCAAAAATAGGCCGCTGGCACAGCCGCGCCCAAATATACCCCCCCGAAGGCCGGGGCGCCAAGTTCGTCCAGCGGAAAAAGGCCACAAAAACGGGTGGGCTATAGCCTTGGGGGGTGGGGCTGGCCAACTTCGTCCGCCGGACTCGGAATGGCGCGAGACTTTGCGAGGCACCTACGTGTGCCAAAAATAGGCCGCTGGCACAGCCGCGCCCAAATATACCCCCCCGAAGGCCGGGGCGCCAAGTTCGTCCAGCTGAAAAAGGCCACAAAAACGGGTGGGCTATAGCCTTGGGGGTTGGGGCTGGCCAACTTCGTCCGCCGGACTCGGAATGGCGTGAGACTTTACGAGGCACCTCCGTGTGCCAAAAATAGGCCGCGGGCACAGCCGCGCCCAAAAATAACCGCCCGAAGGCCGGGGCGCCAAGTTCGCCCAGCGGAAAAAGGCCACAAAAACGGGTGGGCTATAGCGTTGGGGGGCGGCGCTGGCCAACTTCGTCCGCCGGACTCGGAATGGCGCGAGACTTTACGAGGCGCCTCCATCTGCAAAAAATAGGCCGCGGGCACAGCCGCGCCCAAAAATATCCGCCCGAAGGCCGGCGCGCCAAGTTCGTCCAGCGGAAAAAGGCCACAAAAACGGGTGGGCTATAGCCTTGGGGGGTGGGGCTGGCCAACTTCGTCCGCCGGACTCGGAATGGCGCGAGACATTGCGAGGCGCCTACGTGTGCCAAAAATAGGCCGCGGGCACAGCCGCGCCCAAAAATACCCGCCCGAAGGCCGGGGCGCCAAGTTCGTCCAGCGGAAAAAGGCCACAAAAACGGGTGGGCCATAGCCTTGGGGGGTGGGGCTGGCCAACCTCGTCCGCCGGACTCGGAATTGCGCGAGACTTTGCGAGGCGCCTCCGTGTGCCAAAAATAGGCCGCTGGAACTGCCGCGACGAAAAATACCCGCCCGAAGGCCGGGGCGCCAAGTTCGTCCAGCGGAAAAAGGCCACAAAAACGGGTGGGCCATAGCCTTGGGGGGTGGGGCTGGCCAACCTCGTCCGCCGGTCTCGGAATGGCGCGAGACTTTCCGAGGTGCCTCCGTGTGCCAAAAATAGGCCGCGGGCACTGCCGCACTCAAAAAAACCCGCCCGAAGGCCGGGGCGCCAAGTTCGTCCAGCGGAAAAAGGCCAGAAAAACGGGTGGGCTATAGCCTTGGGGGGTGGGGCTAGCCAACTTCGTCCGCCGGACTCGAAATGGCGCGAGACTTTGCAAGGCGCCTCCGTGTGCAAAAAATAGGCCGCGGGCACATCCGCGCCCAAAAATACCCACCCGAAGGCCGGGCCGCCAAGTTCGTCCAGCGGAAAAAGGCCACAAAAACGGGTGGGCTATAGCCTTGGGGGGTGGGGCTGGCCAACTTCGTCCGCCGGACTCGGAATGGCGCGAGATTTTGCGAGGCACCTCCGTGTGCCAAAAATAGGCCGCGGGCACAGCCGCGCCCAAAAATACCCGCCCGAAGGCCGGGGCGCCAAGTTCGTCCAGCGGAAAAAGGCCACAAAAACGGGTGGGCTATACCCTTGGGGGGTGGGGCTGGCCAACTTCGTCCGCCGGGCTCGGAATGGCGTGAGACTTTGCGAGGCAGCTCCGTGTGCCAAAAATAGGCCGCGGGCACAGCCGCGCCTAAAAATACCCGCCCGAAGGCCGGGGCACCAAGTTCGTCCAGCGGAAAAAGGCCACAAAAACGGGTGGCCTATAGCCTTGGGGGGTGGGGCTGGCCAACTTCGTCCGCCGGACTCGGAATGGCGCGAGACTTTGCGAGGCGCCTCCGTGTGCCAAAAATAGGCCACGGGCACAGCCACGTCCAAAAATACCCGCCCGAAGGCCGGGGCGCCAAGTTCGTCCAGCGGAAAAAGGCCACAAAAACGGGTGGACAATAGCCTTGGGGGGTGGGGCTGGCCCACTTCGTCCGCCGGACTCGGAATGGCGCGAGACTTTGCGAGGGGCCTCCGTGTGCCAAAAATAGGCCGCGGGCAGAGCCGCGCCCAAAAATACCCATCCGAAGTCCGGGGCGCCAAGTTCGTCCAGCGGAAAAAGGCCACAAAAACGGGTGGGCTATAGCCTTGGGGGGTGGCGCTGCCCAACTTCGTCCGTCGGACTCGGAATGGCGCGAGACTTTGCGAGGCGCCTCCGTCTGCCAAAAATAGGCCGCGGGCACAGCCGCGCCCAAAAATACCCGCCCGAAGGCCGGAGCGCCAAGTTCGTCTAGCGGAAAAAGGCCACAAAAACGGGTGGGCTATAGCCTTGGGGGGTGGGGCTGGCCAACTTCGTCCGCCGGACTCGGAATGGCGCGAGACTTTGCGAGGCGCCTCCGTGTGCCAAAAATAGGCCGCGGGGACAGCCGCGCCCAAAAATACCTGCCCGAAGGCCGGGGCGCCAAGTTCGTCCAGCGGAAAAAGGCCACAAAAACGGGTGGGCTATGGCCTTGGGGGGTGGGGCTGGCCAACTTCGTCCGCCGGACTCGGAATGGCAAGAGACTTTGCGAGGCGCCTCCGTGTGCCAAAAATAGGCCGCGGGCACAGCCGCGTCCAAAAATACCCGCCCGAAGGCCGGGGCGCCAAGTTCGTCCAGCGGAAAAAGGCCACAAAAACGGGTGGGCTATAGCCTTGGGGGGTGGGGCTGGCCAACTTCGTCCGCCGGACTCGGAATGGCGCGAGACTTTGCGAGGCACCTCCGTGTGCCAAAAATAGGCGTCGGGCACAGCCGCGCCCAAAAATACCCGCCCGAAGGCCGGGGCGCCAAGTTCGTCCAGCAGAAAAAGGCCACAAAAACGGGTGGGCTATAGCCTTGGGGGGTGGGGCTGGCCAACTTCGTCCGCCGGACTCGGAATGGCCCGAGACTTTGCGAGGCGCCTCCGTGTGCCAAAAATAGGCCGCGGGCACAGCCGCGTCCAAAAATACCCGCCCGAAGGCCGGTGCGCCAAGTTCGTCCAGCGGAAAAAGGCCACAAAAACGGGTGGGCTATAGCCTTGGGGGGTGGGGCTGGCCAATGATATGCTAATATTTATCTATTATTTTAATGCTTCCATAACTTAATTTTATGTTAAATTATATTTTATTATGTTAATTTTATCTTAATTTTTATATTTTCTTATTTTAGGTACAATAAAGAAATAAAGAGAATTAATTGGAACAAATCACAATGGATTTAATTTAATTAATCATTAAGCATGCATGCACGTGAGGAAGCATTGAAGAATTCATTTACAAAGAGAATATGGCAAGTCACGTGGATGGGCTTTGGTTTCAATTCTGATTGGCTTAGGAATGAAATAGGCGGCTGGGCTTTTGCTTTTAATTCTTTTCATAAGAGGATTTTACAAGCCACGACATTATAAAAGAGCAGCCAAGAGAAAATAAAGAGAAGAGCAGCAGCCGCAAGTTTTGAGCAAAACCGAGAGCAGCAGGAATAATTTGGAGCAGGAGGAAGACGCATTAATTCTTAAGTTTTTCTTTTCTCTATTATCTTGCTTGAATGTTCCAAATTAAATTAATGAATTCTCTTTATATTTCCATGAACTAATTTATTTTACTAGGGCTACGATGTAGCCTAACTATGAATATTTAATTCCATAAACCTATGTTATTTTTAATTAATTATTCCATGATTGAGTGTTCATTATTGTGCTTAATGCTTTTAAATATCTGGCCAATATTTGAATGATTTGAGGATACATAATGAGACCGAGAGGAGATTAATGTATTTTTGCTCTGTGTAATGGATGCCATGAATTGAACGAAAGACAGAGATGTGCCAACGTGATTCGTGCAGTTTTATCTAAGAATTTCCATAGAACTTAATGAATGTTTGCATATTTAAATTCACATAGAGATATAGTGGGTTGATATGTGGAGATATTTTTGATATTACTCGAGAGAGGATATTGAATAAATTAGGGAAATTCACTGTCAACATGGGTAGTAAATTTTAATAGCATAGATGGAGGATTAAATTGGATTGGTTATGGTGAAATCGGATGTCCTAGTGTCTGAATCTCTTGGTGATTTCTATTACTGCCTGCATCTTTATTTAATTTTTAATTATTTTATTTTATTTAATTTTAATCTAAATTCGCTTATTCGATTGTTCAAATAAAGCAGGGTTAGAATAATTTCGGTAACTAATAGGATATACAATCTCTGTGGGACGATACTCTACTCTTCATTATATTACTTGTGCCGACTAGTACACTTGCTAATTTACGCAACAAGTTTTTGGCGCCGTTGCCGGGGATTGTTTGGATTAGTATCGATACCAACTAACCTTAGTTTAATTTGAATTTTATTTTTATTGTTTAATTTGAATTTTTATTTTCTTGTTTAATTTTATGAGACGCTCAAGAAGTTTTGATTTATTGCCTTTTGATCCAGAGATTGAACATACGTGTAGAAGGCTTAATAAAGAAAGGAGAGAAGCTTTACAGGAGCAACAACTAATCATGGCTGACGAAGCATTACATGGAAATGAGGATGCAAAACCCTTAAGAGATTATGCTGTACCTACAGTTAATGGTACTCGCTCAAGCATTGCACGTCCTGCCGTTCAAGCCAATAATTTTGAAATTAAGCCAGCCATAATCCAGATGATTCAGACGTCAGTACAGTTTGCTGGGATGCCAAATGATGATCCAAATGCTCATATTACAAATTTCTTAGAAATTTGTGACACATTTAAGCAAAATGGTGTTTCAGACAATGCTATCAGGCTAAGGCTTTTTCCGTTCTCACTGAGGGATAAAGCAAAAGAGTGGTTGAACTCACTCCCTGCTGGAACAATCACTACTTGGGATGGTTTAGCACAGAAGTTTTTAGCAAAGTACTTTCCTCCAGCAAAAACAGCCAAGTTGAGGAATGACATCACAACCTTTGCTCAGTTCGAGATGGAATCATTATATGAAGCGTGGGAGAGATACAAAGACCTACTAAGAAAATGCCCACATCATGGTCTACCAGTTTGGCTTCAGGTGCAGACATTTTACAATGGTTTGGGATCCAATACCAGAACAATGATTGATGCTGCAGCAGGAGGAACGTTAATGGGAAAAACACCAGAAGCAGCTTATGAATTATTGGAGGAGATGGCATCCAACAATTACCAGTGGACTTCAGAGCGATCAATGCCAAGGAAAATTGTAGGAGCCCATAATGTTGATGTTGTCACTGCTTTATCTGCACAGATGACTGCTTTATCTAATAAGCTGGAGCACCTAAATGTTAGTGCTATTCAAACTCAAGTGTGTGAATTATGCGGAGGGAACCATACCAGTGTCAACTGCCAAGTTGGAAGTCCTTTTGCGTCGTCATCTGCTGAACAAGCTCATTATGTGTCAAACTTCCAGAGACAACAACATAACCCATATTCTAATACCTACAATCCTGGCTGGAGAAACCACCCGAATTTTTCATGGAACAACACTCAGAATACATTGGCACCACCTCCAGGGTTCCAACCACAAGAAAAGAAGTCAAACTTAGAAGATGCTCTTACCCAGCTTACAACAAACATGTCTCAATTCATGACCAAAACAGAGACAACTTTTCAAAATCAAGTCGCATCAATTGAACCTCGAGGTACAAGTGGGTCGATTGCAAACTTGCTATCCAAGAGACAACATGGCTCTCTTGCCAACACCACCGAGACAAATCCAAAGGAGCAAGTTAATGCAATTATACTTCGGAGTGGTAAACAACTTGATGAGCCGCGAAAAGAAGCAAAGAAAGTTGATGAAGAACAAACTGAAGACACCACTAAGGTTTCAAAGGCAGCAAGTTCAGAAATACCACAACCTAAACTAGCAACACCAGTCAAGGCCTATGTTCCTCCAATCCCTTTTCCTCAGCGTCTCCGGAAAAATAACATAGATAAGCAATTTTTAAAATTTCTTGATGTGTTTAAGAAATTGCATATTAACATTCCTTTTGCAGATGCTTTGGAACAAATGCCGCTTTATGCCAAATTTATGAAAGAAATGTTGTCCAACAAGAGGAAACTTGAGGAGCATGAAACTGTAATGCTGACTGAGGACTGCACCGCCATCTTACAAAATAAATTGCCACCAAAGCTGAAAGATCCAGGGAGTTTTAATATTCCATGCACTATTGGAAATTGTTATTTTGATAAAGCTTTGTGTGATTTAGGTGCAAGCATTAATTTGATGCCTTTTTCTGTTTTCAAGAAATTAGGTTTGGGTGAACCTAAGGCAACAACTGTTACCTTACAATTGGCAGATAGATCTATAAAGTACCCAAGAGGCATAATTGAGGATGTGCTTGTGAAAGTTGACAAGTTTATATTCCCTGCAGATTTTATTGTCTTGGATATGGCTGAAGATATAGAGTTACCTCTCATTCTAGGCCGACCATTCTTAGCTACAGGAAGAGCTTTGATTGATGTTCAGGAAGGAAAATTAATTTTAAGAGTTCAAAATGAGCAAGTCATTTTCAATGTGTACACACCTATCAAGTATCCAACTGAACTCAAAGAATGTTTCCAAGAAGACACCATAGATATAAAAATGGCCAAACCATTTAAGGATGAGCATCTATCTGATCCTCCTGACATTTATATAATACATAAGCAGTCTATTAATGAAGATGCATCACCTCATTTACGTGGGAAGAGACCTAATTGCAAGAAACTTGGGCAAGGTCCATCCAGATCATCTCTTTCCATCCACGAGCCTCCTTGAACAATCTCTCCAAAGACAGTCAGGCTAATGACTATAAATTAAGCGCTTCTTGGGAGGCAACCCAAGCTTTCTAAACTTTATTATTGTCATTTTTTTTTTGTTTTCTTTTATTTATTTTATTTTGTTTTAGGATTTTGCACAAGTTTGGGGGTCGATGAACATCAACTTTTCGCATGCCTTTCAACGACTCAGCTACAACTTTACATCTTCAAGTGCAAAACCGGGGGAGTTTCTCTTTTCCTTTTCTTTTTCTTTACATTGAGGACAATGTTTATTTTAAGTTTGGGGGTGGGAATATTTGCTTTCATTTTTTCAAAAAAAAAAAATTAAAAAAAAAAAGAGATTTTAATGCCTATGATGAGTTTATGATTGAAAATGAATATGGTTCTTAGAAAGGGATGAATATTATCTTAGTTTATACTTTATTCTTGCGTTAGTTTCATCTTGATTGAGATTCTTTAAATATCTTGCGCACTTATATCGATTCTTTTAGAATTTTGACTTGAGATTTGAGATTGATACAGCCTAAGTTGAGAATTTTAGATTGAGTAAATGACTGTTTGTCTCGATTCTACATTACTTAAGTTTACCTAGGCACCATAGTCAGAAATAGCTACCTACAACCCTTAAGAGTGAAGCTATCCTTGAGTAATTTGGGCCTATGTACCACCAGTATGTAGAGGATAATCTACCATGAGAAGAAGGCTACCTTAAGGGGTAGAGTGAAAGCTCATGACTATGGACAAAGAAATGAAAAAAAAAAAAAAAGCATGTGCTTCAAGAAAAATCAAAAGAAAATGCTAATCTATGCCTGTGAAAAAAAAAAAAAAAAAATTCAAGATGATGAGGTTAGTTTGACCTACTCTGTTTATTATTCGAGACAAGGGCTGTTGATGTTGAAGATCTCGAGAATGAGTTTTGATTTAATTGATTCACACACAACACAGGAATCCAATATGAGATGAGATTGACCATTGAATTAAAGTTAGAACTTGGCTAATATTTTTAATTTTCTTTGAGCTATATACTTTATACAATCTTTGAGGCATTTTTGATGATGTTTGTGGGTATCATCGCTGGAAACCCTCACGAGACTATAACTCGTCCACTAGGGCCGCCTAGGGGTTTAAAGGCTTGTTGCATACGCTAAATGCAATCGCGATCACCTGCGAAAGTGGTTTAGTTAGAATTTTCTTGTCGTAGTTTTTATTTTTTTTATTTTTTATTTTTTAGCTTTTGCTCGAGGACTAGCAAAATGTTAAGTTTGGGGGTATTTGATATGCTAATATTTATCTATTATTTTAATGCTTCCATAACTTAATTTTATGTTAAATTATATTTTATTATGTTAATTTTATCTTAATTTTTATATTTTCTTATTTTAGGTACAATAAAGAAATAAAGAGAATTAATTGGAACAAATCACAAAGGATTTAATTTAATTAATCATTAAGCATGCATGCACGTGAGGAAGCATTGAAGAATTCATTTACAAAGAGAATATGGCAAGTCACGTGGATGGGCTTTGGTTTCAATTCTGATTGGCTTAGGAATGAAATAGGCGGCTGGGCTTTTGCTTTTAATTCTTTTCATAAGAGGATTTTACAAGCCACGACATTATAAAAGAGCAGCCAAGAGAAAATAAAGAGAAGAGCAGCAGCCGCAAGTTTTGAGCAAAACCGAGAGCAGCAGGAATAATTTGGAGCAGGAGGAAGACGCATTAATTCTTAAGTTTTTCTTTTCTCTATTATCTTGCTTGAATGTTCCAAATTAAATTAATGAATTCTCTTTATATTTCCATGAACTAATTTATTTTACTAGGGCTACGATGTAGCCTAACTATGAAGATTTAATTCCATAAACCTATGTTATTTTTAATTAATTATTCCATGATTGAGTGTTCATTATTGTGCTTAATGCTTTTAAATATCTGGCCAATATTTGAATGATTTGAGGATACATAATGAGACCGAGAGGAGATTAATGTATTTTTGCTCTGTAATGGATGCCATGAATTGAACGAAAGACAGAGATGTGCCAACGTGATTCGTGCAGTTTTATCTAAGAATTTCCATAGAACTTAATGAATGTTTGCATATTTAAATTCACATAGAGATATAGTGGGTTGATATGTGGAGATATTTTTGATATTACTCGAGAGAGGATATTGAATAAATTAGGGAAATTCACTGTCAACATGGGTAGTAAATTTTAATAGCATAGATGGAGGATTAAATTGGATTGGTTATGGTGAAATCGGATGTCCTAGTGTCTGAATCTCTTGGTGATTTCTATTACTGCCTGCATCTTTATTTAATTTTTAATTATTTTATTTTATTTAATTTTAATCTAAATTCGCTTATTCGATTGTTCAAATAAAGCAGGGTTAGAATAATTTCGGTAACTAATAGGATATACAATCTCTGTGGGACGATACTCTACTCTTCATTATATTACTTGTGCCGACTAGTACACTTGCTAATTTACGCAACAGCCAACTTCGTCCGCCGGACTCGGAATGGCGCGAGACTTTGCGAGGCGCCTCCGTGTGCCAAAAATAGGCCGCGGGCACAGCCGCGCCCAAAAATACCCGCCCGAAGGCCGGGGCGCCAAGTTCGTCCAGCGGAAAAAGGCCACAAAACGGGTGGGCTATAGCCTTGGGGGGTGGGGCTGGCCCACTTCGTCCGCCGGACTCGGAATGGCGCGAGACTTTGCGAGGCACCTCCGTGTGCCAAAAATAGGCGTCGGGCACAGCCGCGCCCAAAAATACCCGCCCGAAGGCCGGTGCGCCAAGTTCGTCCAGCGGAAAAAGGCCACAAAAACGGGTGGGCTATAGCCTTGGGGGGTGGGGCTGGCCAACTTCGTCCGCCGGACTCGGAATGGCCCGAGACATTGCGAGGCGCCTCCGTGTGCCAAAAATAGGCCGCGGGCACAGCCGCGTCCAAAAATACCCGTCCGAAGGCCGGTGCGCCAAGTTCGTCCAGCGGAAAAAGGCCACAAAAACGGGTGGGCTATAGCCTTGGGGGGTGGGGCTGGCCAACTTCGTCCGCCGGACTCGGAATGGCGCGAGACTTTGCGAGGCGCCTCCGTGTGCCAAAAATAGGCCGCGGGCACAGCCGCGCCCAAAAATACCAGCCCGAAGGCCGGTGCGCCAAGTTCGTCCAGCGGAAAAAGGCCACAAAAACGGGTGGGCTATGGCCTTGGGGGGTGGGGCTGGCCAACTTCGTCCGCCGGACTCGGAATGGCAAGAGACTTTGCGAGGCGCCTCCGTGAGCCAAAAATAGGCCGCGGGCACAGCCGCCTCCAAAAATACCCGCCCGAAGGCCGGTGCGCCAAGTTCGTCCAGCGGAAAAAGGCCACAAAAACGGGTGGGCTATGGCCTTGGGGGGTGGGGCTGGCCAACTTCGTCCGCCGGACTCGGAATGGCAAGAGACTTTGCGAGGCGCCTCCGTGAGCCAAAAATAGGCCGCGGGCACAGCCGCCTCCAAAAATACCCGCCCGAAGGCCGGTGCGCCAAGTTCGTCCAGCGGAAAAAGGCCACAAAAACGGGTGGGCTATAGCCTTGGGGGGTGGGGCTGGCCAACTTCGTCCGCCGGACTCAGAATGGCGCGAGACTTTGCGAGGCGCCTCCGTGTGCAAAAAATAGGGCGCGGTCACAGCCGCGCCCAAAAATACCCGCCCGAAGGCCGGGGCGCCAAGTTCGTCCAGCGGAAAAAGGCCACAAAACGGGTGGGCTATAGCCTTGGGGGGTGGGGCTGGCCAACTTCGTCCGCCGGACTCGGAATGGCGTGAGACTTTGCGAGGCACCTCCGTGTACCAAAAATAGGCGTCGGGCACAGCCGCGCCCAAAAATACCAGCCCGAAGGCCGGTGCGCCAAGTTCGTCCAGCGGAAAAAGGCCACAAAAACGGGTGGGCTATGGCCTTGGGGGGTGGGGCTGGCCAACTTCGTCCAACGGACTCGGAATGGCAAGAGACTTTGCGAGGCACCTCCGTGAGCCAAAAATAGGCCGCGGGCACAGCCGCGTCCAAAAATACCCGCCCGAAGGCCGGTGCGCCAAGTTCGTCCAGCGGAAAAAGGCCACAAAAACGGGAGGGCTATAGCCTTGGGGGGTGGGGCTGGCCAACTTCGTCCGACGGACTCGGAATGGCGCGAGACTTTGCGAGGCACCTCCGTGTGCCAAAAATAGGCGTCGGGCACAGCCGCGCCCAAAAATACCCGCCCGAAGGCCGGTGCGCCAAGTTCGTCCAGCGGAAAAAGGCCACAAAAACGGGTGGGCTATAGCCTTGGGGGGTGGGGCTGGCCAACTTCGTCCGCCGGACTCGGAATGGCCCGAGACATTGCGAGGCGCCTCCGTGTGCCAAAAATAGGCCGCGGGCACAGCCGCGTCCAAGAATACCCACCCGAAGGCCGGTGCGCCAAGTTCGTCCAGCGGAAAAAGGCCACAAAAACGGGTGGGCTATAGCCTTGGGGGGTGGGGCTGGCCAACTTCGTCCGCCGGACTCGGAATGGCGCGAGACTTTGCGAGGCGCCTCCCTGTGCCAAAAATAGGCCGCGGGCACAGCCGCGCCCAAAAATACCCGCCCGAAGGCCGGGGCGCCAAGTTCGTCCAGCGGAAAAAGGCCACAAAACGGGTGGGCTATAGCCTTGGGGGGTGGGGCTGGCCAACTTCGTCCGCCGGACTCGGAATGGCGCGAGACTTTGCGAGGCACCTCCGTGTACCAAAAATAGGCGTCGGGCACAGCCGCGCCCAAAAATACCAGCCCGAAGGCCGGTGCGCCAAGTTCGTCCAGCGGAAAAAGGCCACAAAAACGGGTGGGCTATAGCCTTGGGGGGTGGGGCTGGCCAACTTCGTCCGCCGGACTCGGAATGGCGCGAGACTTTGCGAGGCGCCTCCGTGTGCCAAAAATAGGCCGCGGGGACAGCCGCGTCCAAAAATACCCGCCCGAAGGCCGGTGCGCCAAGTTCGTCCAGCGGAAAAAGGCCACAAAAACGGGTGGGCTATAGCCTTGGGGGGTGGGGCTGGCCAACTTCGTCCGACGGACTCGGAATGGCGCGAGACTTTGCGAGGCACCTCCGTGTGCCAAAAATAGGCATCGGGCACAGCCGCGCCCAAAAATACCCGCCCGAAGGGCGGTGCGCCAAGTTCGTCCAGCGGAAAAAGGCCACAAAAACGGGTGGGCTATAGCATTGGGGGGTGGGGCTGGCCAACTTCGTCCGCCGGACTCGGAATGGCTCGAGACATTGCGAGGCGCCTCCGTGTGCCAAAAATAGGCCGCGGGCACAGCCGCGTCCAAAAATACCCGCCCGAAGGCCGGTGCGCCAAGTTCGTCCAGCGGAAAAAGGCCACAAAAACGGGTGGGCTATAGCCTTGGGGGGTGGGGCTGGCCAACTTCGTCCGCCGGACTCGGAATGGCGCGAGATTTTGCGAGGCACCTCCGTGTGCCAAAAATAGGCTACGGGCACAGCCGCACCCAAAAATACCCTCCCGAAGGCCGGGGCGCCAAGTTCGTCCAGCGGAAAAAGGCCACAAAAACGGGTGGGCTATAGCCTTGGGGGGTGGGGCTGGCCAACTTCGTCCGCCGGACTCGGAATGGCGCGAGACTTTGCGAGGCGCCTCCGTGTGCCAAAAATAGGCCGGGGCCACAGCCGCGCCCAAAAATACCCGCCCGAAGGCCGGGGCGCCAAGTTCGTCCAGCGGAAAAAGGCCACAAAAACGGGTGGGCTATAGCCTTGGGGGGTGGGGCTGGCCAACTTCGTCCGCCGGACTCGGAATGGCGCGAGACTTTGCGAGGCACCTCCGTGTGCCAAGAATAGGCGTCGGGCACAGCCGCACCCAAAAATACCCGCCCGAAGGCCGGTGCGCCAAGTTCGTCCAGCGGAAAAAGGCCACAAAAACGGGTGGGCTATAGCCTTGGGGGGTGGGGCTGGCCAACTTAGTCCGCCGGACTCGGAATGGCCTGAGACATTGCGAGGCGCCTCCGTGTGCCAAAAATAGGCCGCGGGCACAGCCGCGTCCAAAAATACCCGCCCGAAGGCCGGGGCGCCAGGTTCGTCCAGCGGAAAAAGGCCACAAAAACGGGTGGGCTATAGCCTTGGGGGGTGGGGCTGGCCGACTTCGTCCGCCGGACTCAGAATGGCGCGAGACTTTGCGAGGCACCTCCGTGTGCCAAAAATAGGCCGCGGGCAAAGCCGCGCCCAATAATACCCGCCCGAAGGCCGGGGCGCCAAGTTCGTCCAGCGGAAAAAGGCCACAAAAACGGGTGGGCTATAGCCTTGGGGGGTGGGGCTGGCCAACTTCGTCCGCCGGAGTCGGAATGGCGCGAGACTTTGCGAGGCACCTCCGTGTGCCAAAAATAGGCCGCGGGCAAAGCCGCGCCCAATAATACCCGCCCGAAGGCCGGGGCGCCAAGTTCGTCCAGCGGAAAAAGGCCACAAAAACGGGTGGGCTATAGCCTTGGGGGGTGGGGCTGGCCAACTTCGTCCGCCGGAGTCGGAATGGCGCGAGACTTTGCGAGGCACCTCCGTGTGCCAAAAATAGGCCATGGGCGCAGCCGCGCCCAATAATACCCGCCCGAAGGCCGGGGCGCCAAGTTCGTCCAGCGGAAAAAGGCCACAAAAACGGGTGGGCTATAGCCTTGGGGGGTAGGGCTGGCCAACTTCGTCTGCCGGACTCGGAATGGCGCGAGACTTTGCGAGGCACCTCCGTGTGCCAAAAATAGGCCGCGGGCACAGTCACGTCCAAAAATACCCACCCGAAGACCGGGGCGCCAAGTTCGTCCAGCGGAAAAAAGGCAGAAAAACGAGTGGGCTATAGCCTTGGGGGGTGGGGCGGGCCAACTTCGTCCGCCGGACTCGGAATGGCGCGAGACTTTGCGAGGCGCCTCCGTGTGCCAAAAATAGGCCGCGGGCACAGCCGCGCCCAAAAATACCTGCCCGAAGGCCGGGGCGCCAAGTTCGTCCAGCGGAAAAAGGCCACAAAACGGGTGGGCTATAGCCTTGGGGGGTGGGGCTGGCTAACTTCGTCCGCCGGACTCGGAAAGGCGCGAGACTTTGCGAGGCACCTCCGTGTGCCAAAAATAGGCGTCGGGCACAGCCGCGCCCAAAAATACCCCCCCGAAGGCCGGTGTGCCAAGTTCGTCCAGCGGAAAAAGGCCACAAAAACGGGTGGGCTATAGCCTTGGGGGGTGGGGCTGGCCAACTTCGTCCGCCGGACTCGGAATGGCCCGAGACATTGCGAGGCGCCTCCGTGTGCCAAAAATAGGCTGCGGGCACAGCCACGTCCAAAAATACCCGCCCGAAGGCCGGGGCACCAAGTTCGTCCAGCGGAAAAAGGCCAGAAAAACTGGTGGGCTATAGCCTTGGGGGGTGGGGCTGGCCAACTTCGTCCGCCGGAGTCGGAATGGCGCGAGACTTTGCGAGGCGCCTCCGTGTGCCAAAAATAGGCCGCGGGCACAGTCACGTCCAAAAATACCCACCCGGAGACCGGGGCGCCAAGTTCGTCCAGCGGAAAAAAGGCAGAAAAACGAGTGGGCTATAGCCTTGGGGGGTGGGGCGGGCCAACTTCGTCCGCCGGACTCGGAATGGCGCGAGACTTTGCGAGGCGCCTCCGTGTGCCAAAAATAGGCCGCGGGCACAGCCGCACCCAAAAATACCCGCCCGAAGACCGGGGCGCCAAATTCGTCCTGCGGAAAAAGGCCACAAAAACGGGTGGGCTATAGCCTTGGGGGGTGGGGCTGGCCAACTTCGTCCGCCGGACTCGGAATGGCGCGAGACTTGGCGAGGCGCCTTCGTGTGCCAAAAATAGGCCGTGGGCACAGCCGCGCCCAAAAATACCCGCCCGAAGGCTGGGGCGCCAAGTTCGTCCAGCGGAAAAAGGCCACAAAAACGGGTGGGCTATAGCCTTGGGGGGTGGGGCGGGCCAACTTCGTCCGCCGGACTCGGAATGGCGCGAAACTTTCCGAGGCGCCTCCGTGTGCCAAAAATAGGCCGCGGGCACAGGCGCGCCCCAAAATACCCGCCCGAAGGCCGGGGTGCCAAGTTCGTACAGCGGAAAAAGGCCACAAAAACGGGTGGGCTATAGCCTTGGGGGGTGGGGCTGGCCAACTTCGTCCGCCGGACTCGGAATGGCCCGAGACTTTGCGAGGCGCCTCCGTGTGCCAAAAATAGGCCGCGGGCACAGCCGCGCCCAAAAATACCCTCCCGAAGGCCGGGGCGCCAAGTTCGTCCAGCGGAAAAAGGCCACAAAACGGGTGGGCTATAGCCTTGGGGGGTGGGGCTGGCCAACTTCGTCCGCCGGACTCGGAATGGCGCGAGACTTTACGAGGCACCTCCGTGTGCCAAAAATAGGCCGCGGGCACAGCCGCGCCCAAAAATACCCGCCCGAAGGCCGGGGCGCCAAGTTCATCCAGCGGAAAAAGGCCACAAAAAAGGGTGGGCTATAGCCTTGGGGGGTGGGGCTGGCCAACTTCATCCGCCGGACTCGGAATGGCGCGAGAATTTGCGAGGCGCCTCCGTGTGCCAAAAATAGGTCGCGGGCACTGCCGCGCCCAAAAATACCCACCCGAAGGCCGGGGCGCCAAGTTCGTCCAGCAGAAAAAGGCCACAAAAACGGGTGGGCTATAGCCTTGGGTGGTCGGGCTGGCCAACTTCGTCCGCCGGACTCGGAATGGCGCGAGACTTTGTGAGGCGCCTACGTGTGCCAAAAATAGGCCGCGGACACAGCCGCGCCCAAAAATATCCGCCCCAAGGCCGGGGCGCCAAGTTCGTCCAGCGGAAAAAGGCCACAAAAACGGGTGGGATATAGCCTTGGGGGGTGGGGCTGGCCCACTTCGTCCGCCGGACTCGGAATGGCGCGAAACTTTACGAGGCTTCTCCGTTTGCCAAAAATAGGCCGCGGGCACAGGCGCGCCCCAAAATACCCGCCCGAAGGCCGGGGCGCCAAGTTCGTACTGCGGAAAAAGGCCACAAAAACGGGTGGGCTATAGCCTTGGGGGGTGGGGCTGGCCAACTTCTTCCGCCGGACTCGGAATGGCCCGAGACTTTGCGAGGCGGCTCCGTGTGCCAAAAATAGGCCGCGGGCACAGCCGCGCCCAAAAATACCTGCCCGAAGGCCGGGGCGCCAAGTTCGTCCAGCGGAAAAAGGCCACAAAAACGGGTGGGCTATAGCCTTGGGGGGTGGGGCTGGCCAACTTCGTCCGCCGGACTCGGAATGGCGCGAGACTTTGTGAGGCACCTCTGTGTGCGAAAAATAGGTCACGGGCACAGCCGTGCCCAAAAATACCCCCCCGAAGGCCGGGGCGCCAAGTTCGTCCAGCGGAAAAAGGCCACAAAAACGGGTGGGCTATAGCTTTGGGGGGTGGGGCTGGCCAATTTCGTCCGCCGGACTCGTAATGGCGCGAAACTTTACGAGGCGCCTCCGTGTGCCAAAAATAGGCCGCGGGCACAGCCGCGCCCCAAAATACCCGCCCGAAAGCCGGGGCGCCAAGTTCGTCCAGCGGAAAAAGGCCACAAAAACGGGTGGGCTATAGCCTTGGGGGATGGGGCTGGCCGACTTCGTCCGCCGGACTCGGAATGGCCCTAGACTTTGCGAGGCGCCTCCGTGTGCCAAAAATAGGCCGCGGGCACAGCCGCGCCCAAAAATACCCGCTCGAAGGCCGGGGGGCCAAGTTCGTCCAGCGGAAAAAGGCCACAAAATTGGGTGGGCTATAGCCTTGGGGGGTGGGGCTGGCCAACTTCGTCCGCCGGAATCGGAATGGCGCGAGACTTTGTGAGGCACCTCCGTGTGCCAAAAATAGGCCGCGGGCACAGCCGTGCCCAAAAATACCCGCCCAACGGGCGGGGCGCCAAGTTCGTCCAGCGGAAAAAGGCCACAAAAACGGGTGGGCTATAGCCTTGGGGGGTGGGGCTGGCCAACTTCGTCCGCCGGACTTGGAATGGCGCTAGACTTTGCGAGGCGCCTCCGTGTGCCAAAAATAGGCCGCGGGCACAGCCGCGCCCAAAAATACCCGCTCGAAGGACGGGACGCCAAGTTCGCCCAGCGTAAAAAGGCCACAAAATTGGGTGGGCTATAGCCTTGGGGGGTGGGGCTGGCCAACTTCGTCCGCCGGACTCGGAATGGCGCGAGACTTTGTGAGGCACCTCCGTGTGCGAAAAATAGGCCGCGGGCACAGCCGTGCCCAAAAATACCCCCCCGAAGGCCGGGGCGCCAAGTTCGTCCAGCGGAAAAAGGCCACAAAAACGGGTGGGCTATAGCCTTGGGGGGTGGGGCTGGCCAATTTCGTCCGCCGGACTCGGAATGGCGCGAAACTTTACGAGGCGCCTCCATGTGCCAAAAATAGGCCGCGGGCACAGGCGCGCCCCAAAATACCCGCCCGAAAGCCGGGGCGCCAAGTTCGTCCAGCGGAAAAAGGCCACAAAAACGGGTGGGCTATAGCCTTGGGGGGTGGGGCTGGCCAACTTCGTCCGCCGGACTCGGAATGGCCCGAGACTTTACGAGGCACCTCCGTGTGCCAAAAATAGGCCGCGAGCGCAGCCGCGCCCAAAAATACCCGCCCGAAGGCCGGGGCGCCAAGTTCGTCCAGCGGAAAAAGGCCACAAAAACGGGTGGGCTATAGCCTTGGGGGGTTGGGCTGGCCAACTTCGTCCGCCGGACTCGGAATAGCGCAAGACTTTGCGAGGTGCCTCCGTGTGCCAAAAATAGGCGGCGGACACAGCCGCGCCCAAAAATACCCGCCCGAAGGCCGGGGCGCCAGGTTCGTCCAGCGGAAAAAGGCCACAAAAACGGGTGGGATATAGCCTTGGGGGGTGGGGCTGGCCAACTTCGTCCGCCGGACTCGGAATTGCCCGAGACTTTATGAGGCACCTCCGTGTGCCAAAAATAGGCCGCGGGCGCAGCCGCGCACAAAAATACCCGCCCGAAGGCCGGGCGCCAAGTTCGTCCAGCGGAAAAAGGCCACAAAACGGTGGTCTATAGCGCTGGGGGTGGGGCTGGCCAACTTCGTCCGCCGGACTCGGAATGGCGCGAGACTTTGCGAGGCGCCTCCGTGTGCCAAAAATAGGCCGCGGGCACAGCCGCGCCCAAAAATACCCGCCTGAAGGCCGGGGCGCCAAGTTCGACCAGCGCAAAAAGGCCACAAAAACGGGTGGGCTATAGCCTTGGGGGGTGGGGCTGGCCAACTTCGTCCGCCGGACTCGGAATGGCGCGGGAGTTTGCGAGGCACCTCCGTGTACCAAAAATTGGCCGCTGGCACAGCCGCGCCCAAAAATAACCGCCCAAAGGCCGGGGCGCCGAATTCGTCCAGCGCAAAAAGGCCACAAAATTGGGTGGGCTATAGCCTTGGGGGGTGGGGCTGGCCAACTTCGTCCGCCGGACTCGGAATGGCGCGAGACTTTGTGAGGCACCTCCGTGTGGGAAAAATAGGCCGCATGGCACAGCCGCGCCCAAAAATACCCCCCCCAAGGCCGGGGCGCCAAGTTCGTCCAGCGGAAAAAGGGCACAAAAACGGGTGGGCTATAGCCTTGGGGGGTGGGGCTGGCCAATTTCGTCCGCCGGACTCGGAATGGCGCGAAACTTTACGAGGCGCCTCCGTGTGCCAAAAATAGGCCGCGGGCACAGCTGCGCCCAAAAATACCCGCCTGAAGGCCGGGGCGCCAAGTTCGTCCAGCGCAAAAAGGCCACAAAAACGGGTGGGCTATAGCCTTGGGGGGTGGGGCTGGCCAACTTCGTCCGCCGGACTCGGAATGGCGCGAGACTTTGCGAGGCACCTCCGTGTACCAAAACTAGGCTGCTGGCACAGCCGCGCCCAAAAATAACCGCCCAAAGGCCGGGGCGCCGAATTCGTCCAGCGCAAAAAGGCCACAAAAATGGGTGGGCTATAGCCTTGGGGGGTGGGGCTGGCCAACTTCGTCCGCCGGACTCGGAATTGCCCGAGACTTTATGAGGCACCTCCGTGTGCCAAAAATAGGCCGCGGGCGCAGCCGCGCACAAAAATACCCGCCCGAAGGCCGGGGCGCCAAGTTCGTCCAGCGGAAAAAGGCCACAAAAACGGGTGGGCTATAGCCTGGGGGGGTGGGGCTGGCCAACTTCGTCCGCCGGACTCGGAATGGCGCGAGACTTTGCGAGGCGCCTCCGTGTGCCAAAAATAGGCCGCGGGCACAGCCGCGCCCAAAAATACCCGCCTGAAGGCCGGGGCGCCAAGTTCGACCAGCGCAAAAAGGCCACAAAAACGGGTGGGCTATAGCCTTGGGGGGTGGGGCTGGCCAACTTCGTCCGCCGGACTCGGAATGGCGCGGGAGTTTGCGAGGCACCTCCGTGTACCAAAAATTGGCCGCTGGCACAGCCGCGCCCAAAAATAACCGCCCAAAGGCCGGGGCGCCGAATTCGTCCAGCGCAAAAAGGCCACAAAATTGGGTGGGCTATAGCCTTGGGGGGTGGGGCTGGCCAACTTCGTCCGCCGGACTCGGAATGGCGCGAGACTTTGTGAGGCACCTCCGTGTGTGAAAAATAGGCCGCGGGCACAGCCGTGCCCAAAAATACCCCCCCGAAGGCCGGGGCGCCAAGTTCGTCCAGCGGAAAAAGGGCACAAAAACGGGTGGGCTATAGCCTTGGGGGGTGGGGCTGGCCAATTTCGTCCGCCGGACTCGGAATGGCGCGAAACTTTACGAGGCGCCTCCGTGTGCCAAAAATAGGCCGCGGGCACAGCTGCGCCCAAAAATACCCGCCTGAAGGCCGGGGCGCCAAGTTCGTCCAGCGCAAAAAGGCCACAAAAACGGGTGGGCTATAGCCTTGGGGGGTGGGGCTGGCCAACTTCGTCCGCCGGACTCGGAATGGCGCGAGACTTTGCGAGGCACCTCCGTGTACCAAAACTAGGCTGCTGGCACAGCCGCGCCCAAAAATAACCGCCCAAAGGCCGGGGCGCCGAATTCGTCCAGCGCAAAAAGGCCACAAAAATGGGTGGGCTATAGCCTTGGGGGGTGGGGCTGGCCAACTTCGTCTGCCGGACTCGGAATGGCGCGAGACTTTGCGAGGAGCCTCCGTGCGCCAAAAATAGGCCGCGGGCACAGCCGCGCCCAAAAATACCCGCCCGAAGGCCGGGGCGGCAAGTTCGTCCAGCGGAAAAAGGCCACAAAAACGGGTGGGCTATAGCCTTGGGGGGTGGGGATGGCCAACTTCGTTCGCCGGACTCGGAATGGCGCGAGACTTTGCGAGGCGCCTCCGTGTGCCAAAAATAGGCCGCGGGCACAGCCGTGCCCAAAAATACCCGCCCGAAGGCCGGGGCGCCAAGTTCGTCCAGCGGAAAAAGGCCACAAAAACGGGTGGGCTATAGCGTTGGGGGGTGGGGCTGGCCAACCTCGTCCGCCGGACTCGGAATGGCGCGAGACTTTGCGACGCGTCTTCGTGTGCCAAAAATAGGCCGCGGGCACAGACGTGCCCAAAAATACCCGCCCGAAGACCGGGGCGCCATGTTCGTCCAGCGGAAAAAGCCACAAAAACGGGTGGGCTATAGCGTTGGGGGGTGGGGCTGGCCAACTTCGTCCGCCGGACTCGGAATCGCGCGAGACTTTACGAGGTGCCTCCGTGTGCCAAAAATAGGCCGCGGGCACAGCCGCGACCAAAAATACCCGCCCGAAGGCCGGGGCGCCAAGTTCGTCCAGCGGAAAAAGGCCACAAAAACGGGTGGGCTATAGCCTTGGGGGGTGGGGCTGGCCAACTTCGTCCGCCGGACTCGGAATGGCGCGAGACTTTACTAGGCACCTCCGTGTGCCAAAAATAGGCCGCGGGCACAGCCGCGCCCAAAAATACCCGCCCGAAGGCTGGGGCGCCAAGTTCGTCCAGCGGTAAAAGGCCACAAAAACGGGTGGGCTATAGCCTTGGGGGGTGGGGCTGGCCAACTTCGTCCGCCGGACTCGGAATGGCGCGAGACTTTGCGAGGCACCTCCGTGTGCCAAAAATAGGCCGCGGGCACAGCATTGCCCAAAAATACCCGCCCAAAGGCCGGGGCGCCAAGTTCGTCCAGCGGTAAAAGGCCACAAAAACGGGTGGGCTATAGCCTTGGGGGGTGGGACTGGCCAACTTCGTCCTCCGGACTCGGAATGGCGCGAGACTTTACGAGGCGCCTCCGTGTGCCAAAAATTGGCCGGGGGCACAGCCGTGCCCAAAAATACCCGCCCGAAGGCTGGGGCGCCAAGTTCGTCCAGCGGTAAAAGGCCACAAAAACGGGTGGGCTATAGCCTTGGGGGGTGGGACTGGCCAACTTCGTCCTCCGGACTCGGAAACGCGTGAGACTTTGCGAGGCGCCTCCGTGTGCCAAACGTAGGCCACGGACACAGCCGCGCCCAAAAATACCCGCCCGAAGGCTGGGGCGCCAAGTTCATCCAGCGGTAAAAGGCCACAAAAATGGGTGGGCTATAGCCTTGGGGGGTGGGGCTGGCCAACTTCGTCCGCCGGACTCGGAATAGCGCGAGACTTTGCGAGGTGCCTCCGTGTGCCAAAAATAGGCCGCGGGCACAGCCGCGACCAAAAATACCAGCCCGAAGGCCGGGGCGCCAAGTTCGTCCAGAGGAAAAAGGCCACAAAAACGGGTGCGCGATAGCCTTGGGCGGCGGGGCTGGCCAACTTCGTCCGCCGGACTCGGAATGGCGCGAGACTTTGCGAGGCGCCTCCGTGTTTCAAAAATAGGCCGCGGGCACAGCCTTGCCCAAAAATACCCGCCCAAAGGCCGGGGCGCCAAGTTCGTCCAGCGGTAAAAGGCCACAAAAACGGGTGGGCTATAGCCTTGGGGGGTGGGACTGGCCAACTTCGTCCTCCGGACTCGGAAACGCGTGAGACTTTGCGAGGCGCCTCCGTGTGCCAAACGTAGGCCACGGACACAGCCGCGCCCAAAAATAGCCCCCCAAAGGCCGGGGCGCCAAGTTCGTCCAGCGGTAAAAGGCCACAAAAACGGGTGGGCTATAGCCTTGGGGGGTGGGACTGGCCAACTTCGTCCTCCGGACTCGGAATGGCGCGAGACTTTACGAGGCGCCTCCGTGTGCCAAAAATAGGCCGCGGGCACAGCCGTGCCCAAAAATACCCGCCCGAAGGCTGGGGCGCCAAGTTCGTCCAGCGGTAAAAGGCCACAAAAACGGGTGGGCTATAGCCTTGGGGGGTGGGACTGGCCAACTTCGTCCTCCGGACTCGGAAACGCGTGAGACTTTGCGAGGCGCCTCCGTGTGCCAAACGTAGGCCACGGACACAGCCGCGCCCAAAAATACCCGCCCGAAGGCTGGGGCGCCAAGTTCATCCAGCGGTAAAAGGCCACAAAAACGGGTGGGCTATAGCCTTGGGGGGTGGGACTGGCCAACTTCGTCCTCCGGACTCGGAAACGCGTGAGACTTTGCGAGGCGCCTCCGTGTGCCAAACGTAGGCCACGGACACAGCCGCGCCCAAAAATACCCGCCCGAAGGCTGGGGCGCCAAGTTCGTCCAGCGGTAAAAGGCCACAAAAACGGGTGGGCTATAGCCTTGGGGGGTGGGGCTGGCCAACTTCGTCCGCCGGACTCGGAATGGCGCGAGACTTTGCGAGGCGCCTCTGTGTGCCAAAAATAGGCCGCGGGCACAGCCGCGCCCAAAAATACCCGACCGAAGGCTGGGGCGCCAAGTTCGTCCAGCGGTAAAAGGCCACAAAAATGGGTGGGCTATAGCCTTGGGGGGTGGGGCTGGCCAACTTCGTCCGCCGGACTCGGAATAGCGCGAGACTTTGCGAGGCGCCTCCGTGTGCCAAAAATAGGCCGCGGGCACAGCCGCGCCCAAAAATACCAGCCCGAAGGCCGGGGCGCCAAGTTCGTCCAGAGGAAAAAGGCCACAAAAACGGGTGCGCGATAGCCTTGGGCGGCAGGGCTGGCCAACTTCGTCCGCCGGACTCGGAATGGCGCGAGACTTTGCGAGGCGCCTCCGTGTGCCAAAAATAGGCCACGGGAACAGCCGGGGCCAAAAATACCCGCCCGAAGGCCGGGGCGCCAAGTTCGTCCAGCGGAAAAAGGCCACAAAAACGGGTGGGCTATAGCGTTGGGGGGTGGGGCTGGCCAACTTCGTCCGCCGGACTCGGAATGGCGCGAAACTTTCCGAGGCGCCTCCGTGTGCCAAAAATAGGCCGCGGGCACAGGCGCGCCCCAAAATACCCGCCCGAAGGCCGGGGTGCCAAGTTCGTCCAGCGGAAAAAGGCCACAAAAACGGGTGGGCTATAGCCTTGCGGGGTGGGGCTGGCCAACTTCGTCCGCCGGACTCGGAATGGCCCGAGACTTTACGAGTCGCCTCCATGTACCAAAAATAGGCCATGGGCACAGCCGCGCCCAAAAATACCCTCCCGAAGGCCGGGGCGCCAAGTTCGTCCAGCGGAAAAAGGCCACAAAAACGGGTGGGCTATAGCCTTGGGGGGTGGGGCTGGCCAACTTCGTGCGCCGGACTCGGAATGGCGCGAGACTTTACGAGGCGCCTCCGTGTGCCGAAAATAGGCCGCGGGTACAGCCGCGATGAAAAATACCCGCCCGAAGACCGGGGCGCCAAGGTCGTCCAGCGGTAAAAGGCAACAAAAACGGGTGGGCTATAGCCTTGGGGGGTGGGGCTGGCCAACTTCGTCCGCCGGTCTCGGAATCGCGCGAGACTTTGCGAGGTGCCTCCGTGTGCCAAAAATAGGCCGCGGGCACAGCCGCGCTCAAAAATACCCGCCCGAAGGCCGGGGCGCCAAGTTCGCCCAGCGGTAAAAGGCCACAAAAACGGGTGGGCTGTAGCGTTGGGGGGTGGGGCTGGCCACCTTCGTCCGGCGGACTCGGAATGGCGTGAGACTTTGCGAGGCACCTCCGTGTGCCAAAAATAGGCCGCGGGCACAGCCGCGCCCAAAAATACCCGCCCGAAGGCCGGGGCGCCAAGTTCGTCCAGCGGTAAAAGGCCACAAAAATGGGTGGGCTTTAGCGTTGGGGGGTGGGGCTGGACAACTTCGTCCGCCGGAGTCGGAATAGCGCGAGACTTTGCGAGGCGTCTTCGTGTGCCAAAAATAGGCCGCGGGCACAGCCGCGCCCAAAAATACCAGCCCGAAGGCCGGGGCGCCAAGTTTGTCCAGAGGAAAAAGGCCACAAAAACGGGTGCGCGATAGCCTTGGGCGGCGGGGCTGGCCAACTTCGTCCGCCGGACTCGGAATGGCGCGAGACTTTGCGAGGCGCGTCCGTGTGGCAAAAATAGGCCGCGGGCACAGCCGTGCCAAAAAATACCCGCCCGAAGGCCGGAGCGCCAAGTTCGTCCATCGGTAAAAGGCCACAAAAACGGGTGGGCTATAGCCTTGGGGGGTGGGGCTGGCCAACTTCGTGCGCCGGACTCGGAATGGCGCGAGACTTTACGAGGCGCCTCCGTGTGCCGAAAATAGGCCGCGGGTACAGCCGCGATGAAAAATACCCGCCCGAAGACCGGGGCGCCAAGGTCGTCCAGCGGTAAAAGGCAACAAAAACGGGTGGGCTATAGCCTTGGGGGGTGGGGCTGGCCAACTTCGTCCGCCGGTCTCGGAATCGCGCGAGACTTTGCGAGGTGCCTCCGTGTGCCAAAAATAGGCCGCGGGCACAGCCGCGCTCAAAAATACCCGCCCGAAGGCCGGGGCGCCAAGTTCGCCCAGCGGTAAAAGGCCACAAAAACGGGTGGGCTGTAGCGTTGGGGGGTGGGGCTGGCCACCTTCGTCCGGCGGACTCGGAATGGCGTGAGACTTTGCGAGGCACCTCCGTGTGCCAAAAATAGGCCGCGGGCACAGCCGCGCCCAAAAATACCCGCCCGAAGGCCGGGGCGCCAAGTTCGTCCAGCGGTAAAAGGCCACAAAAATGGGTGGGCTATAGCCTTGGGGGGTGGGGCTGGACAACTTCGTCCGCCGGAGTCGGAATAGCGCGAGACTTTGCGAGGCGTCTTCGTGTGCCAAAAATAGGCCGCGGGCACAGCCGCGCCCAAAAATACCAGCCCGAAGGCCGGGGCGCCAAGTTCGTCCAGCGGAAAAAGGTCACAAAAACGGGTGGGCTATAGCGTTGGGGGGTGGGGCTGGCCAACTTCGTCCGCCGGACTCGGAATGGCGCGAGACTTTGCGAGGCACCTCCGTGTGCCAAAAATAGGCCGCGGGCACAGCCGCCCCCAAAAATACCCGCCCGAAGGCCGGAGCGCCAAGTTCGTCCATCGGTAAAAGGCCACAAAAACGGGTGGGCTATAGCCTTGGGGGGTGGGGCCGGCCAACTTCGTCCGCCGGACTCGGAATGGCGCGAGACTTTGCGAGGCGCCTCCTTGTGCCAAAAATAGTCCGCGGGCACAGCCGCGCTCAAAAATACCCGCCCGAAGGCCGGGGCGCCAAGTTCGTCCAGCGGTAAAAGGCCACAAAAACGGGTGGGCTGTAGCCTTGGGGGGTGGGGCTGGCCAACTTCGTCCGGCGGACTCGGAATGGCGTGAGACTTTGCGAGGCGCCTCCGTGTGCCAAAAATAGGCCGCGGCCACAGCCGCGCCCAAAAATACCCGCCCGAAGGCCGGGGAGCTAAGTTCGTCCAGCGGTAAAAGGCCACAAAAACGGGTGGGCTATAGCCTTGGGGGGTGGGGCCGGCCAACTTCGTCCGCCGGACTCGGAATGGCGCGAGACTTTGCGAGGCGCCTCCTTGTGCCAAAAATAGTCCGCGGGCACAGCCGCGCTCAAAAATACCCGCCCGAAGGCCGGGGCGCCAAGTTCGTCCAGCGGAAAAAGGCCACAAAAACGGGTAGGCTATAGCCTTGGGGGGTGGGGCTGGCCAACTTCGTGCGCCGGACTCGGAATGGCGCGAGACTTTACGAGGCACCTCCGTGTGCCGAAAATAGGCCGCGGGTACAGCCGCGATGAAAAATACCCGCCCGAAGACCGGGCGCCAAGGTCGCCCTGCCGTAAAAGGCCACAAAAACGGGTGGGCTATAGCCTTGGGGGGTGGGGCTGGCCAACTTCGTCCGCCGGACGCGGAATGGCGAGAGACTTTGCGAGGTGCCTCCGTGTGCCAAAAATAGGCCGAGGTCCCAGCCGCGCCCAAAAATACCCGCCCGAAGGCCGGGGCGCCAAGTTCGTCCAGCGGTAAAAGGCCACAAAACGGGTGGGCTATAGCCTTGGGGGTGGGGCTGGCCAACTTCGTCCGCGGACTCGGAATGGCACGAGACTTTGCGAGGCGCCTCCGTGGGCCACAAATAGGCCGCGGGCCCAGCCGCGCCCAAAAATACCCGCCCGAAGGCCGGGGAGGCAAGTTCGTCCAGCGTAAAATGGCCACAAAAACGGGTGGGCTATAGCCTTTGGGGGTGGGGCTGGCCAACTTCGTCCGCCGGACTCGGAATGGCGCGAGACTTTGCGAGGCACCACCGTGTGCCAAAAATAGGCCGCGGGCACAGCCGCGCCCAAAAATACCCGCCCGAAGGCCGGAGCGCCAAGTTCGTCCAGCGGTAAAAGGCCACAAAAACGGGTGGGCTATAGCCTTGGGGGGTGGGGCCGGCCAACTTCGTCCGCCGGATTCGGAATGGCGCGAGACTTTGCGAGGCGCCTCCTTGTGCCAAAAATAGTCCGCGGGCACAGCCGCGCTCAAAAATACCCGCCCGAAGGCCGGGGCGCCAAGTTCGTCCAGCGGTAAAAGGCCACAAAAACGGGTGGGCTGTAGCCTTGGGGGGTGGGGCTGGCCAACTTCGTCCGGCGGACTCGGAATGGCGTGAGACTTTGCGAGGCGCCTCCGTGTGCCAAAAATAGGCCGCGGCCACAGCCGCGCCAAAAAATCCCCCCCCCACGGCCGGGGAGCTACGTTCGTCCAGCGGTAAAAGGCCACAAAAACGGGTGGGCTATAGCCTTGGGGGGTGGGGCCGGCCAACTTCGTCCGCCGGACTCGGAATGGCGCGAGACTTTGCGAGGCGCCTCCTTGTGCCAAAAATAGTCCGCGGGCACAGCCGCGCTCAAAAATACCCGCCCGAAGGCCGGGGCGCCAAGTTCGTCCAGCGGTAAAAGGCCACAAAAACGGGTGGGCTGTAGCCTTGGGGGGTGGGGCTGGCCAACTTCGTCCGGCGGACTCGGAATGGCGTGAGACTTTGCGAGGCGCCTCCGTGTGCCAAAAATAGGCCGCGGCCACAGCCGCGCACAAAAATACCCGCCCGAAGGCCGGGGAGCTAAGTTCGTCCAGCGGAAAAAGCCCACAAAAACGGGTGGGCTATAGCCTTTGGGGGTGGGGCTGGCCAACTTCGTCCGCCGGACTCGGAATCGCGCGAGACTTTGCGAGGCACCTCCGTGTGCCAAAAATAGGCCGCGGGCACAGCCGCGCCCAAAAATACCCGCCCGAAGGCCGGGGCGCAAAATTCGTCCAGCGGTAAAAGGCCACAAAAACGGGTGGGCTATAGCCTTGGGGGGTGGGGCTGGCCAACTTCGTCCACCGGTCTCGGAATCGCGCGAGACTTTGCGAGGTGCCTCCGTGTGCCAAAAATAGGCCGCGGGCACAGCCGCGCTCAAAAATACCCGCCCGAAGGCCGGGGCGCCAAGTTCGCCCAGCGGTAAAAGGCCACAAAAACGGGTGGGCTGTAGCCTTGGGGGGTGGGGCTGGCCACCTTCGTCCGGCGGACTCGGAATGGCGTGAGACTTTGCGAGGCACCTCCGTGTGCCAAAAATAGGCCGCGGGCACAGCCGCGCCCAAAAATACCCGCCCGAAGGCCGGGGCGCCAAGTTCGTCCAGCGGTAAAAGGCCACAAAAATGGGTGGGCTATAGCCTTGGGGGGTGGGGCTGGACAACTTCGTCCGCCGGACTCGGAATAGCGCGAGACTTTGCGAGGCGTCTTCGTGTGCCAAAAATAGGCCGCGGGCACAGCCGCGCCCAAAAATACCAGCCCGAAGGCCGGGGCGCCAAGTTTGTCCAGAGGAAAAAGGCCACAAAAACGGGTGCGCGATAGCCTTGGGCGGCGGGGCTGGCCAACTTCGTCCGCCGGACTCGGAATGGCGCGAGACTTTGCGAGGCGCGTCCGTGTGCCAAAAATAGGCCGCGGGCACAGCCGTGCCAAAAAATACCCGCCCGAAGGCCGGGGCGCCAAGTTCGTCCAGCGGAAAAAGGTCACAAAAACGGGTGGGCTATAGCGTTGGGGGGTGGGGCTGGCCAACTTCGTCCGCCGGACTCGGAATGGCGCGAGACTTTGCGAGGCGTCTTCGTGTGCCAAAAATAGGCCGCGGGCGCAGCCGCGGCCAAAAATACCCGCCCGAAGGCCGGGGCGCCAAGTTCGTCCAGCGGAAAAAGGCCACAAACACGGGTGGGCTATAGCCTTGGGGGGTGGGGCTGGCCCACTTCGTCCGCCGGACTCGGAATGGCGCGAGAATTTACGAGGCACCTCCGTGTGCCAAAAATAGGCCGCGGGCACAGCCGCGCCCAAAAATACCCGCCCGAAGGCTGGGGCGCCAAGTTCGTCCAGCGGTAAAAGGCCACAAAAACGGGTGGGCTATAGCCTTGGGGGGTGGGGCTGGCCGACTTCGTCCGCCGGACTCGGAATGGCGCGAGACTTTGCGAGGCACCTCCGTGTGCCAAAAATAGGCCGCGGGCACAGCATTGCCCAAAAATAGCCCCCCAAAGGCCGGGGCGCCAAGTTCGTCCAGCGGTAAAAGGCCACAAAAACGGGTGGGCTATAGCCTTGGGGGGTGGGACTGGCCAACTTCGTCCTCCGGACTCGGAAACGCGTGAGACTTTGCGAGGCGCCTCCGTGTGCCAAAAGTAGGCCACGGGCACAGCCGCGCCCAAAAATACCCGCCCGAAGGCCGGGGCGCCAAGTTCGTCCAGCGGTAAAAGGCCACAAAAACGGGTGGGCTATAGCCTTGGGGGGTGGGGCTGGCCAACTTCATCCGCCGGACTCGGAATGGCGCGAGACTTTGCGAGGCGCCTCTGTGTGCCAAAAATAGGCCGCGGGCACAGCCGCGCCCAAAAATACCCGCCCAAAGGCCGGGGCGCCAAGTTCGTCCAGCGGTAAAAGGCCACAAAAATGGGTGGGCTATAGCCTTGGGGGGTGGGGCTGGCCAACTTCGTCCGCCGGACTCGGAATGGCGCGAGACTTTGCGAGGCACCTCCGTGTGCCAAAAATAGGCCGCGGGCACAGCCGCGCCCAAAAATACCAGCCCGAAGGCCGGGGCGCCAACTTCGTCCAGCGGAAAAAGGCCACCAAAACGGGTGGGCAATAGCCTTGGGGGGTGGGGCTGGCCAACTTCGTCCGCCGGACTCGGAATGGCGCGAGACTTTGCGAGGCACCTCCGTGTGCCAAAAATAGGCCGCGGGCACAGCCGCGCCCAAAAATACCCGCCCGAAGGCCGGGGCGCCAAGTTCGTCCAGCGGAAAAAGGCCACAAAAACGGGTGGGCTATAGCCTTGGGGGGTGGGGCTGGCCAACTTCGTTCGCCGGACTCGGAATGGCGTGAGACTTTGCGAGGCACCTCCGTGTGCCAAAAATAGGCCTCGGGCAAAGCCGCGCCCAAAAATACCCGCCCGAAGGCCGGGGCGCCAAGTTCGTCCAGCGGAAAAAGGCCACAAAAACGGGTAGGCTATAGCCTTGGGGGGTGGGGCTGGCCAACTTCGTGCGCCGGACTCGGAATGGCGCGAGACTTTACGAGGCGCCTCCGTGTGCCGAAAATAGGCCGCGGGTACAGCCGCGATGAAAAATACCCGCCCGAAGACCGGGGCGCCAAGGTCGTCCAGCGGTAAAAGGCAACAAAAACGGGTGGGCTATAGCCTTGGGGGGTGGGGCTGGCCAACTTCGTCCGCCGGTCTCGGAATCGCGCGAGACTTTGCGAGGTGCCTCCGTGTGCCAAAAATAGGCCGCGGGCACAGCCGCGCTCAAAAATACCCGCCCGAAGGCCGGGGCGCCAAGTTCGCCCAGCGGTAAAAGGCCACAAAAACGGGTGGGCTGTAGCCTTGGGGGGTGGGGCTGGCCACCTTCGTCCGGCGGACTCGGAATGGCGTGAGACTTTGCGAGGCACCTCCGTGTGCCAAAAATAGGCCGCGGGCACAGCCGCGCCCAAAAATACCCGCCCGAAGGCCGGGGCGCCAAGTTCGTCCAGCGGTAAAAGGCCACAAAAATGGGTGGGCTATAGCCTTGGGGGGTGGGGCTGGACAAATTCGTCCGCCGGAGTCGGAATAGCGCGAGACTTTGCGAGGCGTCTTCGTGTGCCAAAAATAGGCCGCGGGCACAGCCGCGCCCAAAAATACCAGCCCGAAGGCCGGGGCGCCAAGTTCGTCCAGAGGAAAAAGGCCACAAAAACGGGTGCGCGATAGCCTTGGGCGGCGGGGCTGGCCAACTTCGTCCGCCGGACTCGGAATGGCGCGAGACTTTGCGAGGCGCGTCCGTGTGGCAAAAATAGGCCGCGGGCACAGCCGTGCCAAAAAATACCCGCCCGAAGGCCGGGGCGCCAAGTTCGTCCAGCGGAAAAAGGTCACAAAAACGGGTGGGCTATAGCGTTGGGGGGTGGGGCTGGCCAACTTCGTCCGCCGGACTCGGAATGGCGCGAGACTTTGCGAGGCACCTCCGTGTGCCAAAAATAGGCCGCGGGCACAGCCGCCCCCAAAAATACCCGCCCGAAGGCCGGGGCGCCAAGTTCGTCCATCGGTAAAAGGCCACAAAAACGGGTGGGCTATAGCCTTGGGGGGTGGGGCTGGCCAAAATACTCACCAGCAGTCGCACATGCGCGAGACTTTACCAGGCTCCTCCTTGTGCCAAAAATAGTCCGCGGGCACAGCCGCGCTCAAAAATACCCGCCCGAAGGCCGGGCGCCAAGTTCGTCCCAGCGGTAAAAGGCCACAAAACGGGTGGGCTGTAGCCTTGGGGGTGGGGCTGGCCAACTTCGTCCGCGGACTCGGAATGGCGTGAGACTTTGCGAGGCGCCTCCGTGTGCCAAAAATAGGCCGCGGCCACAGCCGCGCCCAAAAATACCCGCCCGAAGGCCGGGGAGCTAAGTTCGTCCAGCGGTAAAAGGCCACAAAAACGGGTGGGCTATAGCCTTGGGGGGTGGGGCCGCCAACCGTCCGCGCGGACTCGGAATGGCGCGAGACTTTGCGAGGCGCCTCCTTGTGCCAAAATAGTCCGCGGGCACAGCCGCGCTCAAAAACCCCCGCCCGAAGGCCGGGGCGCCAAGTTCCTCCAGCGGTAAAAGGCCACAAAAACGGGTGGGCTGTAGCCTTGGGGGGTGGGGCTGGCCAACTTCGTCCGGCGGACTCGGAATGGCGTGAGACTTTGCGAGGCGCCTCCGTGTGCCAAAAATAGGCGCGGCCACAGCCGCGCCAAAAATACCCCGCCCGAAGGCCGGGGAGCTAAGTTCGTCCAGCGGAAAAAGCCCACAAAAACGGGTGGGCTATAGCCTTTGGGGGTGGGGCTGGCCAACTTCGTCCGCCGGACTCGGAATCGCGCGAGACTTTGCGAGGCACCTCCGTGTGCCAAAAATAGGCCGCGGGCACAGCCGCGCCCAAAAATACCCGCCCGAAGGCCGGGGCGCAAAATTCGTCCAGCGGTAAAAGGCCACAAAAACGGGTGGGCTATAGCCTTGGGGGGTGGGGCAGGCCAACTTCGTCCGCCGGACTCGGAATGGCGCGAGACTTTGCGAGGCGCCTCCGTGTGCCAAAAATAGGCCACTGGCACAGCCGCGCCCAAAAATACCCGCCCGAAGGCCGGGGCGCCAAGTTCGTCCAGCGGAAAAAGGCCACAAAAACGGGTGGGCTATAGCCTTGGGGGGTGGGGCTGGCCAACTTCGTTCGCCGGACTCGGAATGGCGTGAGACTTTGCGAGGCACCTCCGTGTGCCAAAAATAGGCCTCGGGCACAGCCGCGCCCAAAAATACCCGCCCGAAGGCCGGGGCGCCAAGTTCGTCCAGCGGAAAAAGGCCACAAAAACGGGTAGGCTATAGCCTTGGGGGGTGGGGCTGGCCAACTTCGTGCGCCGGACTCGGAATGGCGCGAGACTTTACGAGGCGCCTCCGTGTGCCGAAAATAGGCCGCGGGTACAGCCGCGATGAAAAATACCCGCCCGAAGACCGGGGCGCCAAGGTCGTCCAGCGGTAAAAGGCAACAAAAACGGGTGGGCTATAGCCTTGGGGGGTGGGGCTGGCCAACTTCGTCCGCCGGACTCGGAATGGCGCGAGACTTTGCGAGGTGCCTCCGTGTGCCAAAAATAGGCCGTGGTCACAGCCGCGCCCAAAAATACCCGCCCGAAGGCCGGGGCGCCAAGTTCGTCCAGCGGTAAAAGGCCACAAAAACGGGTGGGCTATAGCCTTGGGGGGTGGGGCTGGCCAACTTCGTCCGCCGGACTCGGAATGGCACGAGACTTTGCGAGGCGCCTCCGTGGGCCACAAATAGGCCGCGGGCCCAGCCGCGCCCAAAAATACCCGCCCGAAGGCCGGGGAGGCAAGTTCGTCCAGCGTAAAATGGCCACAAAAACGGGTGGGCTATAGCCTTTGGGGGTGGGGCTGGCCAACTTCGTCCGCCGGACTCGGAATGGCGCGAGACTTTGCGAGGCACCTCCGTGTGCCAAAAATAGGCCGCGGGCACAGCCGCGCCCAAAAATACCCGCCCGAAGGCCGGAGCGCCAAGTTCGTCCAGCGGTAAAAGGCCACAAAAACGGGTGGGCTATAGCCTTGGGGGGTGGGGCCGGCCAACTTCGTCCGCCGGACTCGGAATGGCGCGAGACTTTACGAGGCGCCTCCTTGTGCCAAAAATAGTCCGCGGGCACAGCCGCGCTCAAAAATACCCGCCCGAAGGCCGGGGCGCCAAGTTCGTCCAGCGGAAAAAGGCCACAAAAACGGGTAGGCTATAGCCTTGGGGGGTGGGGCTGGCCAACTTCGTGCGCCGGACTCGGAATGGCGCGAGACTTTACGAGGCACCTCCGTGTGCCGAAAATAGGCCGCGGGTACAGCCGCGATGAAAAATACCCGCCCGAAGACCGGGGCGCCAAGGTCGTCCAGCGGTAAAAGGCAACAAAAACGGGTGGGCTATAGCCTTGGGGGGTGGGGCTGGCCAACTTCGTCCGCCGGACTCGGAATGGCGCGAGACTTTGCGAGGTGCCTCCGTGTGCCAAAAATAGGCCGTGGTCACAGCCGCGCCCAAAAATACCCGCCCGAAGGCCGGGGCGCCAAGTTCGTCCAGCGGTAAAAGGCCACAAAACGGGCGGGCTATAGCCTTGGGGGTGGGGGCTGGCCAACTTCGTCCGCCGGACTCGGAATGGCACGAGACTTTGCGAGGCGCCTCCGTGGGCCAAAAATAGGCAAGGGCACAGCCGCGCCAAAAATACCCGCCCGAAGGCCGGGCGCAAAATTCGTCCAGCGGTAAAAGGCCACAAAAACGGGTGGGCTATAGCCTTGGGGGGTGGGGCAGGCCAACTTCGTCCGCCGGACTCGGAATGGCGCGAGACTTTGCGAGGCGCCTCCGTGTGCCAAAAATAGGCCACTGGCACAGCCGCGCCCAAAAATACCCGCCCGAAGGCCGGGGCGCCAAGTTCGTCCAGCGGAAAAAGGCCACAAAAACGGGTGGGCTATAGCCTTGGGGGGTGGGGCTGGCCAACTTCGTTCGCCGGACTCGGAATGGCGTGAGACTTTGCGAGGCACCTCCGTGTGCCAAAAATAGGCCTCGGGCACAGCCGCGCCCAAAAATACCCGCCCGAAGGCCGGGGCGCCAAGTTCGTCCAGCGGAAAAAGGCCACAAAAACGGGTAGGCTATAGCCTTGGGGGGTGGGGCTGGCCAACTTCGTGCGCCGGACTCGGAATGGCGCGAGACTTTACGAGGCGCCTCCGTGTGCCGAAAATAGGCCGCGGGTACAGCCGCGATGAAAAATACCCGCCCGAAGACCGGGGCGCCAAGGTCGTCCAGCGGTAAAAGGCAACAAAAACGGGTGGGCTATAGCCTTGGGGGGTGGGGCTGGCCAACTTCGTCCGCCGGACTCGGAATGGCGCGAGACTTTGCGAGGTGCCTCCGTGTGCCAAAAATAGGCCGTGGTCACAGCCGCGCCCAAAAATACCCGCCCGAAGGCCGGGGCGCCAAGTTCGTCCAGCGGTAAAAGGCCACAAAAACGGGTGGGCTATAGCCTTGGGGGGTGGGGCTGGCCAACTTCGTCCGCCGGACTCGGAATGGCACGAGACTTTGCGAGGCGCCTCCGTGGGCCACAAATAGGCCGCGGGCCCAGCCGCGCCCAAAAATACCCGCCCGAAGGCCGGGGAGGCAAGTTCGTCCAGCGTAAAATGGCCACAAAAACGGGTGGGCTATAGCCTTTGGGGGTGGGGCTGGCCAACTTCGTCCGCCGGACTCGGAATGGCGCGAGACTTTGCGTGGCACCTCATTGTGCAAAATATTGTCCTCGGTCACAGCCGCGCCCAAAAATACCCGCCCGAAGGCCGGAGCGCCAAGTTCGTCCAGCGGTAAAAGGCCACAAAAACGGGTGGGCTATAGCCTTGGGGGGTGGGGCCGGCCAACTTCGTCCGCCGGACTCGGAATGGCGCGAGACTTTACGAGGCGCCTCCTTGTGCCAAAAATAGTCCGCGGGCACAGCCGCGCCCAAAAATACCCGCCCGAAGGCCGGGGCGCCAAGTTCGTCCAGCGGAAAAAGGCCACAAAAACGGGTAGGCTATAGCCTTGGGGGGTGGGGCTGGCCAACTTCGTGCGCCGGACTCGGAATGGCGCGAGACTTTACGAGGCACCTCCGTGTGCCGAAAATAGGCCGCGGGTACAGCCGCGATGAAAAATACCCGCCCGAAGACCGGGGCGCCAAGGTCGTCCAGCGGTAAAAGGCAACAAAAACGGGTAGGCTATAGCCTTGGGGGTGGGGGCGGCCAACTGGCCCGCCCGGACTCGGAATGGCGCGAGACTTTACGAGGCGCCTCCTTGTGCCAAAAATAGTCCGCGGGCACAGCCGCGCTCAAAAATACCCGCCCGAAGGCCGGGGCGCCAAGTTCGTCCAGCGGAAAAAGGCCACAAAAACGGGTAGGCTATAGCCTTGGGGGGTGGGGCTGGCCAACTTCGTGCGCCGGACTCGGAATGGCGCGAGACTTTACGAGGCACCTCCGTGTGCCGAAAATAGGCCGCGGGTACAGCCGCGATGAAAAATACCCGCCCGAAGACCGGGGCGCCAAGGTCGTCCAGCGGTAAAAGGCAACAAAAACGGGTGGGCTATAGCCTTGGGGGGTGGGGCTGGCCAACTTCGTCCGCCGGACTCGGAATGGCGCGAGACTTTGCGAGGCACCTCCGTGTGCCAAAAATAGGCAACGGGCACAGCCGCGCCCAAAAATACCCGCCCGAAGGCCGGGGCGCCAAGTTCGTCCAGCGGTAAAAGGCCACAAAAACGGGTGGGCTATAGCCTGGGGGGATGGGGCCGCCAACTAAATCCGCCGGACTCGGAATGGCGCGAGACTTTGCGAGGCGCCTCCTTGTGCCAAAAATAGTCCGCGGGCACAGCCGCGCTCAAAAATACCCGCCCGAAGGCCGGGGCGCCAAGTTCGTCCAGCGGTAAAAGGCCACAAAAACGGGTGGGCTGTAGCCTTGGGGGGTGGGGCTGGCCAACTTCGTCCGGCGGACTCGGAATGGCGTGAGACTTTGCGAGGCGCCTCCGTGTGCCAAAAATAGGCCGCGGCCACAGCCGCGCCCAAAAATACCCGCCCGAAGGCCGGGGAGCTAAGTTCGTCCAGCGGTAAAAGGCCACAAAAACGGGTGGGCTATAGCCTTGGGGGGTGGGGCCGGCCAACTTCGTCCGCCGGACTCGGAATGGCGCGAGACTTTGCGAGGCGCCTCCTTGTGCCAAAAATAGTCCGCGGGCACAGCCGCGCTCAAAAATACCCGCCCGAAGGCCGGGGCGCCAAGTTCGTCCAGCGGTAAAAGGCCACAAAAACGGGTGGGCTGTAGCCTTGGGGGTGGGGCTGGCCAACTTCGTCCGGCGGACTCGGAATGGCGTGAGACTTTGCGGGCGCCTCCGTGTGCCAAAAATAGGCGCGGCCACAGCCGCGCCAAAAATACCCGCCCGAAGGCCGGGAGCTAAGTTCGTCCAGCGGAAAAAGCCCACAAAAACGGGTGGGCTATAGCCTTTGGGGTGGGGCTGGCCAACTTCGTCCGCCGGACTCGGAATCGCGAGACTTTGCGAGGCACCTCCGTGTGCCAAAAATAGGCCTTGGGCACAGCCGCGCCAAAAAATACCCGCCCGAAGGCCGGGCGCAAAATTCGTCCAGCGGTAAAAGGCCACAAAAACGGGTGGGCTATAGCCTTGGGGGGTGGGGCTGGCCAACTTCGTCCGCCGGACTCGGAATGGCGCGAGACTTTGCGAGGTGCCTCCGTGTGCCAAAAATAGGCCGAGGTCACAGCCGCGCCCAAAAATACCCCCCCCGAGGGCCGGGCCCCAAGTTCGTCCAGCGGTAAAAGGCCACAAAAACGGGTGGGCTATAGCCTTGGGGGGTGGGGCTGGCCAACTTCGTCCGCCGGACTCGGAATGGCACGAGACTTTGCGAGGCGCCTCCGTGGGCCAAAAATAGGCCGCGGGCCCAGCCGCGCCCAAAAATACCCGCCCGAAGGCCGGGGAGGCAAGTTCGTCCAGCGTAAAATGGCCACAAAAACGGGTGGGCTATAGCCTTTGGGGGTGGGGCTGGCCAACTTCGTCCGCCGGACTCGGAATGGCGCGAGACTTTGCGAGGCACCTCCGTGTGCCAAAAATAGGTCGCGGGCACAGCCGCGCCCAAAAATACCCGCCCGAAGGCCGGAGCGCCAAGTTCGTCCAGCGGTAAAAGGCCACAAAAACGGGTGGGCTATAGCCTTGGGGGGTGGGGCCGGCCGACTTCGTCCGCCGGACTCGGAATGGCACGAGACTTTGCGAGGCGCCTCCTTGTGCCAAAAATAGTCCGCGGGCACAGCCGCGCTCAAAAATACCCGCCCGAAGGCCGGGGCGCCAAGTTCGTCCAGCGGTAAAAGGCCACAAAAACGGGTGGGCTGTAGCCTTGGGGGGTGGGGCTGGCCAACTTCGTCCGGCGGACTCGGAATGGCGTGAGACTTTGCGAGGCGCCTCCGTGTGCCAAAAATAGGCCGCGGCCACAGCCGCGCCCAAAAATACCCGCCCGAAGGCCGGGGAGCTAAGTTCGTCCAGCGGTAAAAGGCCACAAAAACGGGTGGGCTATAGCCTTGGGGGGTGGGGCCGGCCAACTTCGTCCGCCGGACTCGGAATGGCGCGAGACTTTGCGAGGCGCCTCCTTGTGCCAAAAATAGTCCGCGGGCACAGCCGCGCTCAAAAATACCCGCCCGAAGGCCGGGGCGCCAAGTTCGTCCAGCGGTAAAAGGCCACAAAAACGGGTGGGCTGTAGCCTTGGGGGGTGGGGCTGGCCAACTTCGTCCGGCGGACTCGGAATGGCGTGAGACTTTGCGAGGCGCCTCCGTGTGCCAAAAATAGGCCGCGGCCACAGCCGCGCCCAAAAATACCCGCCCGAAGGCCGGGGAGCTAAGTTCGTCCAGCGGAAAAAGCCCACAAAAACGGGTGGGCTATAGCCTTTGGGGGTGGGGCTGGCCAACTTCGTCCGCCGGACTCGGAATCGCGCGAGACTTTGCGAGGCACCTCCGTGTGCCAAAAATAGGCCGCGGGCACAGCCGCGCCCAAAAATACCCGCCCGAAGGCCGGGGCGCAAAATTCGTCCAGCGGTAAAAGGCCACAAAAACGGGTGGGCTATAGCCTTGGGGGGTGGGGCTGGCCAACTTCGTCCGCCGGACTCGGAATGGCGCGAGACTTTGCGAGGCGCCTCCGTGTGCCAAAAATAGGCCACTGGCACAGCCGCGCCCAAAAATACCCGCCCGAAGGCAGGGCGCCAAGTTCGTCCAACGGTAAAAGGCCACAAAAACGGGTGGGCTGTAGCCTTGGGGGGTGGGGCTGGCCAACTTCGTCCGGCGGACTCGGAATGGCGTGAGAATTTGCGAGGCACCTCCGTGTGCCAAAAATAGGCCGCGGGCACAGCCGCGCCCAAAAATACCCGCCCGAAGGCCGGGGTGCCAAGTTCGTCCAGCGGAAAAAGGCCACAAAAATGGGTGGGCTATAGCCCTGGGGGGTGGGGCTGGACAACTTCGTCCGCCGGACTCGGAATGGCGCGAGACTTTGCGAGGCACCTCCGTGTGCCAAAAATAGGCCACTGGCACAGCCGCGCCCAAAAATACCCGCCCGAAGGCCGGGGCGCCAAGTTCGTCCAGCGGTAAAAGGCCACAAAAACGGGTTGGCTATAGCCTTGGGGGGTGGGGCTGGCCAACTTCGTCCGGCGGACTCAGAATGGCGCGAGACTTTGCGAGGCGCCTCCGGGTGCCAAAAATAGGCCGTGGTCACAGCCGCGCCCAAAAATACCCGCCCGAAGGCCGGGGCGCCAAGTTCGTCCAGCGGTAAAAGGCCACAAAAACGGGTGGGCTATAGCCTTGGGGGGTGGGGCTGGCCAACTTCGTCCGCCGGACTCGGAATGGCACGAGACTTTGCGAGGCGCCTCCGTGGGCCACAAATAGGCCGCGGGCCCAGCCGCGCCCAAAAATACCCGCCCGAAGGCCGGGGAGGCAAGTTCGTCCAGCGTAAAAAGGCCACAAAAACGGGTGGGCTATAGCCTTTGGGGGTGGGCCTGGCCAACTTCGTCCGCCGGACTCGGAATGGCGCGAGACTTTGCGAGGCACCTCCGTGTGCTAAAAATAGGCCGCGGGCACAGCCGCACCCAAAAATACCCGCCCGAAGGCCGGAGCGCCAAGTTCGTCCAGCGGTAAAAGGCCACAAAAACGGGTGGGCTATAGCCTTGGGGGGTGGGGCCGGCCAACTTCGTCCGCCGGACTCGGAATGGCGCGAGACTTTGCGAGGTGCCTCCTTGTGCCAAAAATAGTCCGCGGGCACAGCCGCGCTCAAAAATACCCGCCCGAAGGCCGGGGCGCCAAGTTCGTCCAGCGGTAAAAGGCCACAAAAACGGGTGGGCTGTAGCCTTGGGGGGTGGGGCTGGCCAACTTCGTCCGGCGGACTCGGAATGGCGTGAGACTTTGCGAGGCGCCTCCGTGTGCCAAAAATAGGCCGCGGCCACAGCCGCGCCCAAAAATACCCGCCCGAAGGCCGGGGCGCCAAGTTCGTCCAGCGGTAAAAGGCCACAAAAACGGGTGGGCTGTAGCCTTGGGGGGTGGGGCTGGCCAACTTCGTCCGGCGGACTCGGAATGGCGTGAGACTTTGCGAGGCGCCTCCGTGTGCCAAAAATAGGCCGCGGCCACAGCCGCGCCCAAAAATACCCGCCCGAAGGCCGGGGAGCTAAGTTCGTCCAGCGGAAAAAGCCCACAAAAACGGGTGGGCTATAGCCTTTGGGGGTGGGGCTGGCCAACTTCGTCCGCCGGACTCGGAATCGCGCGAGACTTTGCGAGGCACCTCCGTGTGCCAAAAATAGGCCGCGGGCACAGCCGCGCCCAAAAATACCCGCCCGAAGGCCGGGGCGCAAAATTCGTCCAGCGGTAAAAGGCCACAAAAACGGGTGGGCTATAGCCTTGGGGGGTGGGGCTGGCCAACTTCGTCCGCCGGACTCGGAATGGCGCGAGACTTTGCGAGGCGCCTCCGTGTGCCAAAAATAGGCCACTGGCACAGCCGCGCCCAAAAATACCCGCCCGAAGGCCGGGGCGCGAAGTTCGTCCAGCGGTAAAAGGCCACAAAAACGGGTGGGCTGTAGCCTTGGGGGGTGGGGCTGGCCAACTTCGTCCGGCGGACTCGGAATGGCGTGAGAATTTGCGAGGCACCTCCGTGTGCCAAAAATAGGCCGCGGGCACAGCCGCGCCCAAAAATACCCGCCCGAAGGCCGGGGTGCCAAGTTCGTCCAGCGGAAAAAGGCCACAAAAATGGGTGGGCTATAGCCCTGGGGGGTGGGGCTGGACAACTTCGTCCGCCGGACTCGGAATGGCGCGAGACTTTGCGAGGCGCCTCCGTGTGCCAAAAATAGGCCACTGGCACAGCCGCGCCCAAAAACACCCGCCCGAAGGCCGGGGCGCCAAGTTCGTCCAGCGGTAAAAGGCCACAAAAACGGGTGGGCTATAGCCTTGGGGGGTGGGGCTGGCCAACTTCGTCCGCCGGACTCGGAATGGCGCGAGACTTTACGAGGTGCCTCCGTGTGCCAAAAATAGGCCGCGGGCACAGCCGCGCTCAAAAATACCCGCCCGAAGGCCGGGGCGCCAAGTTCGTCCAGCGGTAAAAGGCCACAAAAACGGGTGGGCTGTAGCCTTGGGTGGTGGGGCTGGCCAACTTCGTCCGGCGGACTCGGAATGGTGTGAGACTTTGTGAGGCGCCTCCGTGTGCCAAAAATAGGCCTCGGGCACAGCCGCGCCCAAAAATACCTGCCCGAAGGCCGGGGCGCCAAGTTCGTCCAGCGGTAAAAGGCCACAAAAACGGGTGGGCTATAGCCTTGGGGGGTGGGGCTGGCCAACTTCGTCCGCCGGACTCGGAATGGCGTGAGACTTTGCGAGGCGCCTCCGTGTGCCAAAAAGAGTCCGCGGGCACAGCCGCGCTCAAAAATTCCCGCCCGAAGGCCGGGGAGCTAAGTTCGTCCAGCGGAAAAAGGCCACAAAAACGGGTGGGCTGTAGCCTTTGGGGGTGGGGCTGGCCAACTTCGTCCGCCGGACTCGGAATCGCGCGAGACTTTGCGAGGCACCTCCGTGTGCCAAAAATAGGCCGCGGGCACAGCCGCGCCCAAAAATACCCGCCCGAAGGCCGGGGCGCCAAATTCGTCGAGCGGTAAAAGGCCACAAAAACGGGTGGGCTATAGCATTGGGGGGTGGGGCTGGCCAACTTCGTCCGCCGGACTCGGAATCGCGCGAGACTTTGCGAGGCGCCTCCGTGTGCCAAAAATAGGCCACTGGCACAGCCGCGCCCAAAAATACCCGCCCGAAGGCCGGGGCGCCAAGTTCGTCCAGCGGTAAAAAGCCACAAAAACGGGTGGGCTGTAGCCTTGGGGGGTGGGGCTGGCGAACTTCGTCCGGCGGACTCGGAATGGCGTGAGAATTTGCGAGGCACCTCCGTGTGCCAAAAATAGGCCGCGGGCACAGCCGCACCCAAAAATACCCCCCCGAAGGCCTGGGCGCCAGGTTCGTCCAGCGGAAAAAGGCCACAAAAACGGGTGGGCTATAGCCTTGGGGGGTGGGGCTGGCCAACTTCGTCCGCCGGACTCGGAATGGCGCGAGACTTTGCGAGGCGCCTACGTGAGCCAAAACTAGGCCTCGGACACAGCCGCGCCCAAAAATACCCGCCCGAAGGCCGGGGCGCCAAGTTCGTCCAGCGGAAAAAGGCCACAAAAACGGGTGGGCTATAGCCTTGGGGGGTGGGGCTGGCCAACTTCGTCTGTCGGACTCGGAATGGCGCGACACTTTACGAGGCGCCTTCGTGTGCCAAAAATAGGCCGTGGGCACAGCCGCACCCAAAAATACCCGCCCGAAGGCCGGGGCGCCAAGTTCGTCCAGCGGAAAAAGGCCACAAAAACGGGTGGGGTATAGCCTTGGGGGGTGGGGCTGGCCAACTTCGTCCGCCGGACTCGGAATGGCGCGAGACTTTGCGAGGCGCCTCCGTGTGCCAAAAATAGGCCGCGGGCACAGCCGCGTCCAAAAATTCCCGCCCGAAGGCCAGGGCGCCAAGTTCGTCCAGCGGAAAAAGGCCACAAAAACGGGTGGGCTATTGCCTGGGGGGTGGGGCTGGCCAACTTCGTCCGCCGGACTCGGAATGGCGCGAGACGTTGCGAGGCGCCTCCGTGTGCCAAAACTAGGCCACGGGCCCAGCCGCGACCAAAAATACCCGCCCGACGGCCGGGGCGCCAAGTTCGTCCAGCGGAAAAAGGCCACAAAAACGGGTGGGCTATAGCCTTGGGGGGTGGGGCTGGCCAACTTCGTCCGCCGGACTCGGAATGGTGCGAGACTTTGCGAGGCACCTCCGTGTGCCAAAACTAGGCCGCGGGCACAGCCGCGCCCAAAAATACCATCCCGAAGGCCGGGGTGCCAAATTTGTCCAGCGGAAAAACGCCACAAAAACAGGTGGGCTATAGCCTTGGGGGGTGGGGCTGGCCAACTTCGTCCGCCGGACTCGGAATGGCGCGAGACATTGCGAGGCGCCTCAGTGTGCCAAAATAGGCCGCGGGAACAGCCGCGCCCAAAAATATCCGCCCAAAGGCCGGGGCGCCAAGTTCGTCCAGCGGAAAAAGGCCACAAAAACGGGTGGGCTATAGCCTTGGGGGGTGGGGCTGGCCAACTTCGTCCGCCGGACTCGGAATGGCGCGAGACTTTGCGAGGCGCCTCCGTGTGCCAAAAATAGGCGCGGGCACAGCCACGCCCAAAAATACCCGCCCGAAGGCCGGGGCGCCAAGTTCGTCCAGCGGAAAAAGGCCACAAAAACGGGTGGGAAGCCTTGGGGGGTGGGGCTGGCCAACTTCGTCCGCCGGACTCGGAATGGCGCGAGACTTTGCGAGGCGCCTCCGTGTGCAAAAAATAGGCCGCGGGCACAGCCGCGCCCAAAAATTCCCGCCCGAAGGCCGGGGCGCCAAGTTCGTCCAGCGGAAAAAGGCCACAAAAACGGGTGGGCTATAGCCTTGGGGGGTGGGGCTGGCCAACTTCGTCCGCCGGACTCGGAATGGCGCGAGACATTGCGAGGCGCCTCAGTGTGCCAAAATAGGCCGCGGGAACAGCCGCGCCCAAAAATACCCGCCCAAAGGCCGGGGCGCCAAGTTCGTCCAGCGGAAAAAGGCCACAAAAACGGGTGGGCTATAGCCTTGGGGGGTGGGGCTGGCCAACTTCGTCCGCCGGACTCGGAATGGCGCGAGACTTTGCGAGGCGCCTCCGTGTGCCAAAAATAGGCCGCGGGCACAGCCGCGCCCAAAAATTCCCGCCCGAAGGCCAGGGCGCCAAGTTCGTCCAGCGGAAAAAGGCCACAAAAACGGGTGGGCTATAGCCTTGGGGGGTGGGGCTGGCCAACTTCGTCCGCCGGACTCGGAATGGCGTGAGACATTGCGAGGCGCCTCAGTGTGCCAAAATAGGCCGCGGGAACAGCCGCCCACAAAAATAACCCCCCAAAGGCCGGGGCGCCAAGTTCGTCCAGCGGAAAAAGGCCACAAAAACGGGTGGGCTATAGCCTTGGGGGGTGGGGCTGGCCAACTTCGTCCGCCGGACTCGGAATGGCGCGAGACTTTGCGAGGCGCCTCCGTGTGCCAAAAACAGGCCGCGGGCACAGCCGCGTCCAAAAATTCCCGCCCGAAGGCCAGGGCGCCAAGTTCGTCCAGCGGAAAAAGGCCACAAAAACGGGTGGGCTATTGCCTGGGGGGTGGGGCTGGCCAACTTCGTCCGCCGGACTCGGAATGGCGCGAGACGTTGCGAGGCGCCTCCGTGTGCCAAAACTAGGCCACGGGCACAGCCGCGTCCAAAAATACCCGCCCGAAGGCCGGGGCGCCAAGTTCGTCCAGCGGAAAAAGGCCACAAAAACGGGTGGGCTATAGCCTTGGGGGGTGGGGCTGGCCAACTTCGTCCGCCGGACTCGGAATGGTGCGAGACTTTGCGAGGCACCTCCGTGTGCCAAAACTAGGCCGCGGGCACAGCCGCGCCCAAAAATACCATCCCGAAGGCCGGGGTGCCAAATTTGTCCAGCGGAAAAACGCCACAAAAACAGGTGGGCTATAGCCTTGGGGGGTGGGGCTGGCCAACTTCGTCCGCCGGACTCGGAATGGCGCGAGACATTGCGAGGCGCCTCAGTGTGCCAAAATAGGCCGCGGGAACAGCCGCGCCCAAAAATATCCGCCCAAAGGCCGGGGCGCCAAGTTCGTCCAGCGGAAAAAGGCCACAAAAACGGGTGGGCTATAGCCTTGGGGGGTGGGGCTGGCCAACTTCGTCCGCCGGACTCGGAATGGCGCGAGACTTTGCGAGGCGCCTCCGTGTGCCAAAATTCGCCGCGGGCACAGCCACGCCCAAAAATACCCGCCCGAAGGCCGGGGCGCCAAGTTCGTCCAGCGGAAAAAGGCCACAAAAACGGGTGGGAAGCCTTGGGGGTTGGGGCTGGCCAACTTCGTCCGCCGGACTCGGAATGGCGCGAGACTTTGCGAGGCGCCTCCGTGTGCAAAAAATAGGCCAGCGGGCACAGCCGCGCCCAAAAATTCCCGCCCGAAGGCCAGGGCGCCAAGTTCGTCCAGCGGAAAAAGGCCACAAAACGGGTGGGCTATAGCCTTGGGGGGTGGGGCTGGCCAACTTCGTCCGCCGGACTCGGAATGGCGAGAGACATTGCGAGGCGCCTCAGTGTGCCAAAATATGCCCCGGGACCAGCCGCGCCCAAAAATACCCGCCCAAAGGGCGGGGCGGCAAGTTGGTCCAGCGGAAAAAGGCCCCAAAAACGGGTGGGCTATAGCCTTGGGGGGTGGGGCTGGCAAACTCCGTCCGCCGTCCTCGTAAGGGCGCGTGACTTGGCGCGGCGCATCCGTGTGCAAAAATAGGCCGCGGGCACAGCCGCGCCCAAAAATTCCCGCCCGAAGGCCAGGGCGCCAAGTTCGTCCAGCGGAAAAAGGCCACAAAAACGGGTGGGCTATAGCCTTGGGGGGTGGGGCTGGCCAACTTCGTCCGCCGGACTCGGAATGGGGTGAGACATTGCGAGGCGCCTCAGTGTGCCAAAATAGGCCGCGGGAACAGCCGCGCATTAAATGACCCGCCCGAAGGCAGGTGCGCCAAGATCATCCATCGGAAAAAGGCCACAAAAACGGGTGGGCTATAGCCTTGGGGGGTGGGGCTGGCCAACTTCGTCCGCCGGACTCGGAATGGCGCGAGACTTTGCGAGGCGCCTCCGTGTGCCAAAAATAGGCGCGGGCACAGCCACGCCCAAAAATACCCGCCCGAAGGCCGGGGCGCCAAGTTCGTCCAGCGGAAAAAGGCCACAAAAACGGGTGGGCTATAGCCTTGGGGATGGGGCTGGCCAACTTCGTCCGCCGGACTCGGAATGGCGCGAGACTTTGCGAGGCGCCTCCGTGTGCCAAAAATAGGCCGCGGGCACAGCCGCGCCCAAAAATTCCCGCCCGAAGGCCAGGGCGCCAAGTTCGTCCAGCGGAAAAAGGCCACAAAAACGGGTGGGCTATAGCCTTGGGGGGTGGGGCTGGCCAACTTCGTCCGCCGGACTCGGAATGGCGTGAGACATTGCGAGGCGCCTCAGTGTGCCAAAATAGGCCGCGGGAACAGCCGCGCCCAAAAATACCCACCCAAAGGCCGGGGCGCCAAGTTCGTCCAGCGGAAAAAGGCCACAAAAACGGGTGGGCTATAGCCTTGGGGGGTGGGGCTGGCCAACTTCGTCCGCCGGACTCGGAATGGCGCGAGACTTTGCGAGGCGCCTCCGTGTGCCAAAAATAGGCGCGGGCACAGCCACGCCCAAAAATACCCGCCCGAAGGCCGGGGCGCCAAGTTCGTCCAGCGGAAAAAGGCCACAAAAACGGGTGGGCTATAGCCTTGGGGGATGGGGCTGGCCAACTTCGTCCGCCGGACTCGGAATGGCGCGAGACTTTGCGAGGCACCTCCGTGTGCCAAAAATAGGCCGCGGGCACAGCCGCGCCCAAAAATTCCCGCCCGAAGGCCAGGGCGCCAAGTTCGTCCAGCGGAAAAAGGCCACAAAAACGGGTGGGCTATAGCCTTGGGGGGTGGGGCTGGCCAACTTCGTCCGCCGGACTCGGAATGGCGTGAGACATTGCGAGGCGCCTCAGTGTGCCAAAATAGGCCGCGGGAACAGCCGCGCCCAAAAATACCCGCCCAAAGGCCGGGGCGCCAAGTTCGTCCAGCGGAAAAAGGCCACAAAAACGGGTGGGCTATAGCCTTGGGGGGTGGGGCTGGCCAACTTCGTCCGCCGGACTCGGAATGGCGCGAGACTTTGCGAGGCGCCTCCGTGTGCCAAAAATAGGCGCGGGCACAGCCACGACCAAAAATACCCGCCCGAAGGCCGGGGCGCCAAGTTCGTCCAGCGGAAAAAGGCCACAAAAACGGGTGGGCTATAGCCTTGGGGGGTGGGGCTGGCCAACTTCGTCCGCCGGACTCGCAATGGCACGAGACTTTGCGAGGCACCTGCGTATGCCAGCAATAGGCCGCGGCAACAGCCACGCCAAAAAATACCCGCCCGAAGGCCGGCGCGCCAAGTTCGTCCAGCGGAAAAAGGCCACAAAAACGGGTGGGCTATAGCCTTGGGGGGTGGGGCTGGCCAACTTCGTCCGCCGGACTCGGAATGGCGCGAGACTTTGCTAGGCGCCTCCGAGTGCCAAAAATACCCGCCCGAAGGCCGGGGCGCCAAGTTCGTCCAGCGGAAAAAGGCCACAAAAACGGGTGGGCTATAGCCTTGGGGGGTGGGGCTGGCCAACTTCGTCCGCCGGACTCGGAATGGCGTGAGACATTGCGAGGCGCCTCAGTGTGCCAAAATAGGCCGCGGGAACAGCCGCGCCCAAAAATACCCGCCCAAAGGCCGGGGCGCCAAGTTCGTCCAGCGGAAAAAGGCCACAAAAACGGGTGGGCTATAGCCTTGGGGGGTGGGGCTGGCCAACTTCGTCCGCCGGACTCGGAATGGCGCGAGACTTTGCGAGGCGCCTCCGTGTGCCAAAAATAGGCGCGGGCACAGCCACGCCCAAAAATACCCGCCCGAAGGCCGGGGCGCCAAGTTCGTCCAGCGGAAAAAGGCCACAAAAACGGGTGGGCTATAGCCTTGGGGGGTGGGGCTGGCCAACTTCGTCCGCCGGACTCGCAATGGCACGAGACTTTGCGAGGCACCTGCGTATGCCAGCAATAGGCCGCGGCAACAGCCACGCCAAAAAATACCCGCCCGAAGGCCGGCGCGCCAAGTTCGTCCAGCGGAAAAAGGCCACAAAAACGGGTGGGCTATAGCCTTGGGGGGTGGGGCTGGCCAACTTCGTCCGCCGGACTCGGAATGGCGCGATACTTTGCGAGGCCCCTCCGTGTGCCAAAAATAGGCCGCGGGCACAGCCGCACCCAAAAATACCCGCCCGAAGGCCGGGGCGCCAAGTTCGTCCAGCGGAAAAAGGCCACAAAAACGGGTGGGCAATTGCCTTGGGGGGTGGGGCTGGCCAACTTCGTCCGCCGGACTCGGAACGGAGCGTGACTTTGCGAGGCGCGTCCGTGTGCTGAAAATAGGATGCGGGCACAGCCGCGCCCAAAAATACCCACCCGAAGGCCGGGCCACCAAGTTCGTCCAGCAGAAAAAAGCCACAAAAACGGGTGGGCTATAGCCTTGGGGGGTGGGGCTGGCCGACTTCGTCCGCCGGACTCGGAATGGCGCGAGACTTTGGGAGGCGCCTCCGTGTGGCAAAAAAAGACCGCGGGCACAGCCGCGCCCAAAAATACCCGCCCGAAGGCCGGGGCGCCAAGTTCGTCCAGCGGAAAAAAGGCCAATAAAACGGGTGGGCTATAGCCTTGGGGGGTGGGGCTGGCCAACTTCGTCCGCCGGACTCGGAATGGCGCGAGACTTTGCGAGGCGCCTCCGTGTGCCAAAAATAGGCCGCGGACACAGCCGCGCCCAAAAATACCCGCCCGAAGGCCGGGGCGCCAAGTTCGTCCAGCGGAAAAGCCACAAAAACGGGTGGGCTATAGCCTTGGAGGGTGGGGCTGGCCAACTTCGTCCGCCGGACTCGGAATGGCGCGAGACTTTGCGAGGCACCTCCGTGTGCCAAAAATAGGCTGCGGGCACAGCCTCGCCCAAAAATACCCGCCCGAAGGCCGGGGCGCCAAGTTCGTCCAGTGGAAAAAGGCCACAAAAACGGGTGGGCTATAGCCTTGGGGGGTGGGGCTGGCCAACTTCGTCCACCGGACTCGGAATGGCGCGAGACTTTGCGAGGCGCCTCCGTGCGGCAAAAGTAGGCCGCGGGCAAAGCCGCGCCCAAAAATACCCGCCTGAAGGCCGGGGCACCAAGTTCGTCCAGCGGAAAAAGGCCACCAAAACGGGTGGGCTATAGCTTTGGTGGGTGGGGCCGGCCCACTTCTTCCGCCGGACTCGGAATGGCGCAAGACTTTGCGAGGCGCCTCCGTGTGCCAAAAATAGGCCGCGGGCACAGCCGCGCCCAAAAATACCCGCCCGAAGGCCGGGGCGCCAAGTTCGTCCAGCGGAAAAAGGCCAGAAAAACGGGTGGGCTATAGCCTTGGGGAGTGGGGCTGGCCAACTTCGTCCGCCGGACTCGGAATGGCACGAGACTTTGCGAGGCACCTCCGTGTGCCAAAAATAGGCCGCGGGCACAGTCGCGCCCAAAAATACCGGCCCGAAGGCCGGGGCGCCAAGTTCGTCCAGCGGAAAAAGGCCACAAAAACGGGTGGGCCATAGCCTTGGGGGGTGGGGCTGGCCAACTTCGTCCGCCGGACTCGGAATGGCGCGAGACTTTGCGAGGCGCCTCCGTGTAAAAAAAATAGGCCGCGGGCACAGACGAACCCAAAAATACCCACCCGAAGGCCGGGGCGCCATGTTCGTCCTGCGGAAAAAGGCCACAAAAACGGGTGGGCTATAGCTTTGGGGGGTGGGGCTGGCCAACTTCGTCCGCCGGACTCGGAATGGCGCGAGACTTTGCGAGGCGCCTCCGTGTGCAAAAAATAGGCCGCGGGCACAGACGAACCCAAAAATACCCGCCCGAAGGCCGGGGCGCCAAGTTCGTCCAGCGGAAAAAGTCCACAAAAACGGGTGGGCTATAGCCTTGGGGGGTGGGGCTGGCCAACTTCGTCCGCCGGACTCGGAATGGCGCGAGACTTTGCGAGGCGCCTCTGTGTGCAAAAAATAGGCCGCGGGCACAGATGAACCCAAAAATACCCGCCCGAAGGCCGGGGCGCCAAGTTCGTCCAGTGGAAAAAGGCCACAAAAACGGGTGGCCTATAGCCTTGGGGGGTGGGGCTGGCCAACTTCGTCCACCGGACTCGGAATGGCGCGAGACTTTGCGAGGCGCCTCCGTGCGGCAAAAGTAGGCCGCGGGCAAAGCCGCGCCCAAAAATACCCGCCCGAAGGCCGGGGCACCAAATTCGTCCAGCGGAAAAAGGCCACCAAAACGGGTGGGCTATAGCTTTGGTGGGTGGGGCCGGCCAACTTCGTCCGCCGGACTTGGAATGGCGCGAGACTTTGCGAGGCGCCTCCGTGTGCCAAAAATAGGCCGCGGGCACAGCCGCGCCCAAAAATACCTGCCCGAAGGCCGGGACGCCATGTTCGTCCAGCGGAAAAAGGCCACAAAAATGGGTGGGCTATAGCCTTGGGGGGTGGGGCTGGCCAACTTCGTCCGCCGGACACGGAATGGCGCGAGACATTGCGAGGCGCCTCCGTGTGCCAAAAATAGGCCGCGGACACAGCCGCGCCCAAAAATACCTGCCCGAAGGCCGGTGCGCCAAGTTCGTCTAGCCGAAAAAGGCCACAAAAACGGGTGGGCTATAGCCTTGGGCGGTGGGGCTGGCCAACATCGTCCGCCGGACTCGGAATGGCGCGAGGCTTAGCGAGGCGCCTCCGTGTGCCAAAAATAGGCTGCGGGCACAGCCGCGCCCAAAAATACCCACCCGAAGGCCGGGACGCCATGTTCGTCCAGCGGAAAAAGGCCACAAAAATGGGTGGGCTATAGCCTTGGGGGGTGGGGCTGGCCAACTTCGTCCGCCGGACACGGAATGGCGCGAGACTTTGCGAGGCGCCTCCGTGTGCCAAAAATAGGCCGCGGGCAGAGCCGCGCCCAAAAATACCCGCCCGAAGGCCGGGGCGCCATGTTCGTCCAGCGGAAAAAGGCCACAAAAACGGGTGGGCTATAGCCTTGGGCGGTGGGGCTGGCCAACTTCGTCCGCCGGACTCGGAATGGCGCGAGACTTTGCGACGCGCCTCCGTGTGCCAAAAATAGGCTGCGGGAACAGCCGCGCCCAAAAATACCCGCCCGATGGCCGGGGCGCCAAGTTCGTCCAGCGGAAAAAGGCCACAAAAACGGGTGGGCTATAGCCTTAGGGGGTGGGGCTGGCCAACTTCGTCCGCCGGACTCGGAATGGCGTGAGACTTTCCGAGGCGCCTCCGTGTGCCAAAAATAGGCCGCGGGCACAGCCGCGCCCAAAAATACCCACCCAAAGGCCGGGTCGCCATGTTCGTCCAGCGGAAAAAGGCCACAAAAATGGGTGGGCTATAGCCTTGGGGGGTGGGGCTGGCCAACTTCGTCCGCCGGACACGGAATGGCGCGAGACTTTGCGAGGCGCCTCCGTGTGCCAAAAATAGGCCGCGGGCAGAGCCGCGCCCAAAAATACCCGCCCGAAGGCCGGGGCGCCAAGTTCGTCTAGCGGAAAAAGGCCACAAAAACGGGTGGGCTATAGCCTTGGGCGGTGGGGCTGGCCAACTTCGTCCGCCGGACTCGGAATGGCGCGAGACTTTGCGACGCGCCTCCGTGTGCCAAAAATAGGCTGCGGGAACAGCCGCGCCCAAAAATACCCGCCCGATGGCCGGGGCGCCAAGTTCGTCCAGCGGAAAAAGGCCACAAAAACGGGTGGGCTATAGCCTTAGGGGGTGGGGCTGGCCAACTTCGTCCGCCGGACTCGGAATGGCGTGAGACTTTCCGAGGCGCCTCCGTGTGCCAAAAATAGGCCGCGGGCACAGCCGCGCCCAAAAATACCCGCCCGAAGGCCGGGGCGCCAAGTTCGTCTAGCGGAAAAAGGCCACAAAAACGGGTGGGCTATACCCTTGGGCGGTTGGGCTGGCCAACTTCGTCCGCCGGACTCGGAATGGTGCAAGACTTTGCGACGCGCCTCCGTGTGCCACAAATAAGCTGCGGGCACAGCCGCGCCCAAAAATACCCGCCCGAAGGCCGGGGCGCCAAGTTCGTCCAGCGGAAAAAGGCCACAAAAACGGGTGGGCTATAGCCTGGGGGGTGGGGCTGGCCAACTTCGTCCGCCGGACTCGGAATGGCGCGAGACTTTGGGAGGCGCCTCCGTGTGCCAAAAATAGGCCGCGGGCACAGCCGCGCCCAAAAATACCCGCCCGAAGGCCGGGTCGCCATGTTCGTCCAGCGGAAAAAGGCCACAAAAACGGGTGGGCTATAGCCTTGGGGGGTGGGGCTGGCCAACTTCGTCCGCCGGATTCGGAATGGCGCGAGACTTTGCGAGGTGCCTCCGTGTGCCAAAAATAGGCCGCGGGCACAGCCGCGTCCAAAAATACCAGCCCGAAGGCCGGGGCGCCAAGTTAGTCCAGCGGAAAAAGGCCACAAAAACGGGTGGGCTATAGCCTTGGGGGGTGGGGCTGGCCAACTTCGTCCGCCGGTCTCGGAATGGCGCGAGACTTTGCGAGGCGCCTCCGTGTACCAAAAATAGGCCGCGGGCACAGCCGCGCACAAAAATACCTGACCGAAGGCCGGGTCGCCACGTTCGTCCAGCGGAAAAAGGCCACAAAAACGGGTGGGCTATAGCCTTGGGGGGTGGGGCTGGCCAACTTCGTCCGCCGGACTCGGAATGGCGCGAGACTTTGCGAGGCACCTCCGTGTACCAAAAATAGGCCGCGGGCACAGCCGCGCCCAAAAATACCCGCCCGAAGGCCGGGGCGCCAAGTTCATCCAGCGGAAAAAGGCCACAAAAACGGGTGGGCTATAGCCTTGGGGGGTGGGGCTGGCCAACTTCGTCCGCCGGACTCGGAATGGCGCGAGACTTTGTGAGGTCGCTCCGTGTGTCAAAAATAGGCCGCGGGCACAGCCGCGCTGAAAAATACCTGCCCGAAGGCCGGGGCGCCAAGTTCGTCCAGCGGAAAAAGGCCACAAAAACTGGTGGGCTATAGCCTTGGGGGGTGGGGTGGCCAACTTCGTCCGCCGGACTCGGAATGGCGCGAGACTTTACAAGGCACCTCCGTGTGCCAAAAATAGTCCGCGGGCACAGCCGCGCCGAAAAGTACCCACCCGAAGGCCGGGGCGCCAAGTTCGTCCAGCAGAAAAAGGCCACAAAAACGGGTGGGCTATAGCCTTGGGGGGTGGGGCTGGCCAACTTCGTCCGCCGGACTCGGAATGGCGCGAGACTTTGCGAGGCGCCTCCGTGTGCCAAAAATAGGCCGCGGGCACAGCCGCGCCCAAAAATACCCACCCGAAGGCCGGGGCGCCAAGTTCGTCCAGCGGAAAAAGGCCACAAAAACGGGTGGGCTATAGCCTTGGGGGGTGGGGCTGGCCAACTTCGTCCGCCGGACTCGGAATGGCGCGAGACTTTGCGAGGCGCCTCCGTGTGCCAAAAATAGGCCGCGGTCACAGCCGCGCCCAAAAATACCCGCCCGAAGGCCGGGGCGACAAGTTCGTCCAGCGGAAAAAGGCCACAAAAACGGGTGGGCTATGGCCTTGGGGGGTGGGGCCGGCCAACTTCGTCCGCCGGACTCGGAATGGCGCGAGACATTGCGAGGCGCCTCCGTGTGCCAAAAATAGGCCACGGGCACAGCCGCGCCCAAAAATACCCGCCCGAAGGCCGGGGCGCCAAGTTCGTCCAGCGGAAAAACGCCACAAAAACGGGTGGGCTATAGCCTTGGGGGGTGGGGCTGGCCAACTTCGTCCGCCGGACTCGGAATGGCGCGAGACTTTGCGAGGCGCCTCCGTGTGCCAAAAATAGGCCGCGGGCTCAGCCGCTCCCAAAAATATCCACCCGAAGGCCGGGGCGCCAAGTTCGTCCGGCGGAAAAAGCCCACAAAAACGGGTGGGCTATAGCCTTGGGGGGGGGGGCTGGCCAACTTCGTCCGCCGGACTCGGAATGGCGCGAGACTTTGCGAGGTGCCTCCGTGTGCCAAAAATAGGCCGCGGGCACAGCCGCGCCCAAAAATACACGCCCGTAGGCCGGGGCGCCAAGTTCGTCCAGCGGAAAAAGGTCACAAAAACGGGTGGGCTATAGCCTTGGGGGGTGGGGCTGGCCAACTTCGTCCGCCGGACTCGGAATGGTGCGAGGCTTTGCGAGGCGCCACCGTGTGCCAAAAATAGGCCGCGGGCACAGCCGCGCCCAAAAATACCCGCCCGAAGGCCGGGGCGCCAAGTTCGTCCAGCGGAAAAAGGCCACAAAAACGGGTGGGCTATAGCGCCTCCGTGTGCCAAAAATAGGCCGCGGGCACAGCCGCGCCCAAAAATACCCGCCCGAAGGCCGGGGCGCCAAGTTCGTCCAGCGGAAAAAGGCCACAAAAACGGGTGGGCTATAGCCTTGGGGGGTGGGGCTGGCCAACTTCGTCCGTCGGACTCGGAATGGCGCGAGACTTTGCGAGGCGCCTCCGTGTGCCAAAAATAGGCCGCGGGCACAGCCGCGCCCAAAAATACCCGCCTGAAGGCCGGGGCGCCATGTTCGTCCAGCGGAAAAAGGCCACAAAAACGGGTAGGCTATAGCCTTGGGGGGTGGGGCTGGCCAACTTCGTCCGCCGGACTCGGAATGGCGCGAGACTTTGCGGGGTGCCACCGTGTTCCAAAAATAGGCCGCGGGCACAGCCGCGCCCAAAAATACCCGCCCGAAGGCCGGGGCGCCAAGTTCGTCCAGCGGAAAAAGGCCACAAAAACGGGTGGGCTATAGCCTTGGGGGGTGGGGCTGGCAAACTTCGTCCGCCGGACTCGGAATGGCGCGAGACTTTACGAGGCGCCACCGTGTGCCAAAAATAGGCTGCGGACACAATCGCGCCCAAAAATACCCGCCCGAAGGCCGGGGCGCCAAGTTCGTCCAGCAGAAAAAGGCCACAAAAACGGGTGGGCTATAGCCTTGGGGGGTGGGGCTGGCCAACTTCGTCCGCCGGACTCGGAATGGCGCGAGACTTTGCGAGGCGCCTCCGTGTGTCAAAAATAGGCCGCGGGCAAAGCCGCGCCCAAAAATACCCGCCAGAAGGCCAGGGCGCCAAGTTCGTCCAGCGGTAAAAGGCCACAAAAACGGGTGGGCTATAGCCTTGGGGGGTGGGGCTGGCCAACTTCGTTCGCCGGACTCGGAATGGCGCAAGACTTTGCGAGGCGCCTCCGTGTGCCAAAAATAGGCCTCGGGCACAGCCGCGCCCAAAAATACCCGCCTGAAGGCCGGGGCGCCAAGTTCGTCCAGCGGAAAAAGGCCACAAAAACGGGTGGGCTATAGCCTTGGGGGGTGGGGCTGGCCAACTTCGTCCGCCGGACTCGGAATGGCGCGAGACTTTGCGAGGTGCCACCGTGTGCCAAAAATAGGCCGCGGGCACAGCCGCGCCCAAAAATACCCGCCCGAAGGCCGGGGCGCCAAGTTCGTCCAGCGGAAAAAGGCCACAAAAACGGGTGGGCTATAGCCTTGGGGGGTGGGGCTGGCGAACTTCGTCCGCCGGACTCGGAATTGCGCGAGACTTTACGAGGCGCCACCATGTGCCAAAAATAGGCCGCTGGCACAGCCGCGCCCAAAAATACCCGCCCGAAGGCCGGGGCGCCAAGTTCGTCCAGCGGAAAAAGGCCACAAAAACGGGTGGGCTATAGCCTTGGGGCGTGGGGCTGGCCAACTTCGTCCGCCGTACTCGGAATGGCGCGAGACTTTGAGAGGCGGCTCCGTGTGCCAAAAATAGGCCGCGGGCACAGCCGCACCCAAAAATACCCGCCCGAAGGCCGGGGCGCCAAGTTCGTCCAGCAGAAAAAGGCCACAAAAACGGGTGGGCTATAGCCTTGGGGGGTGGGGCTGGCCACCTTCGTCCGCCGGACTCGGAATGGCGCGAGACTTCGCGAGGCACCTCCGTGTGCCAAAAATAGGCCGCGGACACAGCCGCGCCCAAAAATACCTGCCCGAAGGCCGGGGCACCAAGCTCATAGAGCGGAAAAAGGCCACAAAAACGGGTGGGCTATAGCCTTGGGGGGTGGGGCTGGCCAACTTCGTCCGCCGGACTCGGAATGGCGCAAGACTTTGCGAGGCGCCTCCTTGTGCCAAAAATAGGCCGCAGGCACAGCCGCGCCCAAAAATACCCACCCGAAGGCCGGGGCGCCAAGTTCGTCCAGCGGAAAAACGCCACAAAAACGGGTGGGCTATAGCCTTGGGGGGTGGGGCTGGCCAACTTCGTCCGCCGGACTCGGAATGGCGCGAGACTTTGCGAGGCGCCTCCGTGTGCCAAAAATAGGCCGCGGGCACAGCCGCGGCCAAAAATACCCGCCCGAAGGCCGGGGCGCCAAGTTCGTCCAGCGGAAAAAGGCCACAAAAACGGGTGGGCTATGGCCTTGGGGGGTGGGGCCGGCCCACTTCGTCCGCCGGACTCGGAATGGCGCGAGACATTGCGAGGCACCTCCGTGTGCCAAAAATAGGCCACGGGCGCAGCCGCGCCCAAAATACATGCCCGCAGGCCGGGTCGCCTAGTTCGTCCAGCAGAAAAAGGCCACAAAACCGGGTGGGCTATTGCGTTGGGGGTTGGGGCTGGCCAACTTCGTCCGCCGGACTCGGAATGGCGCGAGACTTTGCGAGGCGCCTCCGTGTGCCAAAAATAGGCCGCAGGCACAGCCGCGCCCAAAAATACCCACCCGAAGGCCGGGGCGCCATGTTCGTCCAGCGGAAAAAGGCCACAAAAACGGGTGGGCTATAGCCTTGGGGGGTGGGGCTGGCCAACTTCGTCCGCCGGACTCGGAATGGCGCGAGACTTTGCGAGGCGCCTCCGTGTGCCAAAAATAGGCCGCGGGCACAGCCGCGCCCAAAAATACCAGCCCGAAGGCCGGGGCGCCAAGTTCGTCCAGCGGAAAAAGGCCACAAAAACGGGTGGGCTATGGCCTTGGGGGGTGGGGCCGGCCAACTTCGTCCGCCGGACTCGGAATGGCGCGAGACACTGCGAGGCGCCTCCGTGTGCCAAAAATAGGCCACGGGCACAGCCGCGCCCAAAAATACCCGCCCGAAGGTCGGAGCGCCAAGTTCGTCCAGCGGAAAAAGGCCACAAAAACGGGTGGGCTATAGCCTTGGGGGGTGGGGCTGGCCAACTTCGTCCGCCGGACTCGGAATGGCGCGAGACTTTGCGAGGCGCCTCCATGTGCAGAAAATAGGCCGCGGGCACAGTCGCGCCCAAAAATACCCGCCCGAAGGCCGGGGCGCCAAGTTCATCCAGCGGAAAAAGGCTACAAAAACGGGTGGGCTATAGCCTTGGGGGGTGGGGCTGGCCAACTTCGTCCGCCGGACTCAGAATGGTGCGAGACTTTGCGAGGCGCCTCCGTGTGCAAAAATTAGGCCGCGGGCACAGCCGCGCCCAAAAATACCCGCCCGAAGGCCGGGGCGCCAAGTTCGTCCAGCGGAAAAAGGCCACAAAAACGGGTGGGCTATAGCCTTGGGGGTGGGGATGGCCAACTCGTCCGCCGGACTCGGAATAGCGCGAGACTTTGGGAGGCGCCTCCGTGTGCCAAAAAGGCCATGGGCACAGCCGCGCCAAAAATACCCGCCCCGAAGTCCGGGGCGCCAAGTTCGTCCAGCGGAAAAAGGCCACAAAACGGGTGGGCTATAGCCTTGGGGGGTGGGGCTGGCCAACTTCGTCCGCCGGACTCGGAATGGCGCGAGACTTTGCGAGGCGCCTCCGTGTGCCAAAAATAGGCCGCGGGCACAGCCGCGCCCAAAAATACCTGCCCGAAGGCCGGGGCGCCAAGTTCGTCCAGCGGAAAAAGGCCACAAAAACGGGTGGGCTATAGCCTTGGGGGGTGGGGCTGGCCAACTTCGTCCGCCGGACTCGGAAGGGCGCTAGACTTTGCGAGGCGCCTCCGTGTGCTAAAAATAGGCCGCGGGCACAGCCGCGCCCAAAAATACCCGCCCAAAGGCCGGGGCGCCAAGTTCGTCCAGCGGTAAAAGGCCACAAAAACGGGTGGGCTATAGCCTTGGGGGGTGGGGCTGGCCAACTTCGTCCGCCGGACTCGGAATGGTGCGAGACTTTGCGAGGCGCCTCCGTGTGCCAAAAATAGGCCGCGGGCACAGCCGCGCCCAAAAATACCCGCCCGAAGGCCGGGGCACCAAGCTCATAGAGCGGAAAAAGGCCACAAAAACGGGTGGGCTATAGCCTTGGGGGGTGGGGCTGGCCAACTTCGTCCGCCGGACTCGGAATGGCGCGAGACTTTGCGAGGCGCCTCCGTGTGCCAAAAATAGGCCGCAGGCATAGCCGCGCCCAAAAATACCCACCCGAAGGCCGGGGCGGCAAGTTCGTCCAGCGGAAAAACGCCACAAAAACGGGTGGGCTATAGCCTTGGGGGGTGGGGCTGGCCAACTTCGTCCGCCGGACTCGGAATGGCGCGAGACTTTGCGAGGCGCCTCCGTGTGCAAACAATTGGCCGCGGGCACAGCCACGCCCATAAATACCTGCCAGAAAGCCGGGGCGCCAAGTTCGTCCAGCGGAAAAAGGCCACAAAAACGGGTGGGCTATGGCCTTGGGGGGTGGGGCCGGCCAACTTCGTCCGCCGGACTCGGAATGGCGCGAGACTTTGCGAGGCGCCTCCGTGTCCCAAAAATAGGCCGCGGGCACAGCCGCGCCCAAAAATACCCGCCCGAAGGCCGGGGCGCCAAGTTCGTCCAGCGGAAAAAGGCCACAAAAACGGGTGGGCTATGGCCTTGGGGGGTGGGGCCGGCCAACTTCGTCCGCCGGACTCGGAATGGCGCGAGACATTGCGAGGCACCTCCGTGTGCCAAAAATAGGCCACGGGCGCAGCCGCGCCCAAAAATACCTGCCCGAAGGCCGGGGCGCCAAGTTCGTCCAGCGGAAAAAGGCCACAAAAACGGGTGGGCTATAGCCTTGGGGGGTGGGGCTGGCCAACTTCGTCCGCCGGACTCGGAATGGCGCGAGACTTTGCGAGGCGCCTCCGTGTGCCAAAAATAGGCCGCAGGCACAGCCGCGCCCAAAAATACCCACCCGAAGGCCGGGGCGCCATGTTCGTCCAGCGGAAAAAGGCCACAAAAACGGGTGGGCTATAGCCTTGGGGGGTGGGGCTGGCCAACTTCGTCCGCCGGACTCGGAACGGCGCGAGACTTTGCGAGGCGCCTCCGTGTACCAAAAATAGGCCGCGGGCACAGCCGCGCCCAAAAATACCAGCCCGAAGGCCGGGGCGCCAAGTTCGTCCAGCGGAAAAAGGCCACAAAAACGGGTGGGCTATGGCCTTGGGGGGTGGGGCCGGCCAACTTCGTCCGCCGGACTCGGAATGGCGCGAGACACTGCGAGGCGCCTCCGTGTGCCAAAAATAGGCCACGGGCACAGCCGCGCCCAAAAATACCCGCCCGAAGGCCGGAGCGCCAAGTTCGTCCAGCGGAAAAAGGCCACAAAAACGGGTGGGCTATAGCCTTGGGGGGTGGGGCTGGCCAACTTCGTCCGCCGGACTCGGAATGGCGCGAGACTTTGCGAGGCGCCTCCATGTGCAGAAAATAGGCCGCGGGCACAGTCGCGTCCAAAAATACCCGCCCGAAGGCCGGGGCGCCAAGTTCATCCAGCGGAAAAAGGCTACAAAAACGGGTGGGCTATAGCCTTGGGGGGTGGGGCTGGCCAACTTCGTCCGCCGGACTCGGAATGGCGCGAGACTTTGCGAGACGCCTCCGTGTGCCAAAAATAGGCCCCGGGCACAGCCGAGCCCAAAAATACCCGCCCGAAGGCCCGGGCGCCAAGTTCGTCCAGCGAAAAAAGGCCACAAAAACGGGTGGTCTATAGCCTTGGGGGGTGGGGCTGGCCAACTTCGTCTGCCGGACTCGGAATGGCGCGAGACTTTGCGAGGCGCCTCCGTGTGCCAAAAATAGGCCGCGGGCACAGCCGCGCCCAAAAATACCCGCCCGAAGGCCGGGGCGCCAAGTTCGTCCAGCTGAAAAAGGCCACAAAAACCGGTGGGCTATAGCCTTGGGGGGTGGGGCTGGCCAACTTCGTCCGCCGGACTCGGAATGGCGCGAGACTTTGCGAGGCACCTCCGTGTACCAAAAATAGGCCGCGGGTACAGCCGCGCCCAAAAATACCCGCCCGAAGGCCGGGGCGCCAATTTCGTCCAGCGGAAAAAGGCCACAAAAACGGGTGGGCTATAGCCTTGGGGGGTGGGGCTGGCCAACATCGTCCGCCGGACTCGGAATGGCGTGAGACTTTGCGAGGCACCTCCGTGTGCCAAAAATAGGCCGCGGCCACAGCCGCGCCCAAAAATACCCGCCCGAAGGCCGGGGCGCCAAGTTCGTCCAGCGGAAAAAGGCCACAAAAACGGGTGGGCTATAGCCTTGGGGGGTGGGGCTGGCCAACTTCGTCCGCCGAACTCGGAATGGCGCAAGACTTTGCGAGGTGCCTCCGTGTCCCAAAAATTAGGCCGCGGGCGCAGCCGCGCCCAAAAATACCCGCCCGAAGGCCGGGGCGCCAAGTTCGTCCAGCGGAAAAAGGCCACAAAAACGGGTGGGCTATAGCCTTGGGGGGTGGGGCTGGCCAACATCGTCCGCCGGACTCGGAATGGCGCGAGACTTTGCGAGGTGCCTCCGTGTCCCAAAAATTAGGCCACGGGCGCAGCCGCGCCCAAAAATACCCGCCCGAAGGCCGGGGCGCCAAGTTCGTCCAGCGGAAAAAGGCCACAAAAACGGGTGGGCTATAGCCTTGGGGGGTGGGGCTGGCCAACATCGTCCGCCGGACTCGGAATGGCGCGAGACTTTGCGAGACGCCTCCGTGCGCTAAAAATAGGCCCCAGGCACAGCCGCGCCCAAAAATACCCACCCGAAGGCCCGGGCGCCAAGTTCGTCCAGCGGAAAAAGGCCACAAAAACGGGTGGGCTATAGCCTTGGGGGGTGGGGATGGCCAACTTCGTCCGCCGGACTCGGAATCACGCGAGACTTTGCGAGGCGCCTCCGTGTGTAAAAATAGTCCGTGGGCACGGCCGCGCCCAAAAAAACCCGCCCGAAGGCCGGGGTGCCAAGTTCGTCCAGCGGAAAAAGGCCACAAAAACGGGTGGGCTATAGCCTTGGGGGTGGGGCTGGCCAACATCGTCCGCTGGGACTCGGAATGGCGCGAGACTTTGCGAGGCGCCTCCGTGTGCCAAAAATAGGCCAAAGGGCACAGCCGCGCCCAAAATACCCGCCCGAAGGCCGGGGCGCCAAGTTCGTCCAGCGGAAAAAGGCCACAAAAACGGGTGGGCTATAGCCTTGGGGGGTGGGGCTGGCCAACTTCGTCCGCCGGACTCGGAATGGTGCGAGACTTTGCGAGGGGCCTCCGTGTGCCAAAAATAGGCCGCGGGCACAGCCGCGCCCAAAAATACCCGCCCGAAGGCCGGGGCGCCAAGTTCGTCCAGCGGAAAAAGGCCACAAAAACGGGTGGGCTATAGCCTTGGGGGGTGGGGCTGGCCAACTTCGTCCGCCGGACTCAGAATGGCGCGAGACTTTGCGAGGCACCTCCGTGTACCAAAAATAGGCCGCGGGCACAGCCGCGCCCAAAAATACCCGCCCGAAGCCCGGCGCACCTAGTTCGTCCAGCGGAAAAAGGCCACAAAAACGGGTGGGCTATAGCCTTGGGGGGTGGGGCTGGCCAACTTCGTCCGCCGGACTTGGAATGGCGCGAGACTTTGCGAGGCGCCTCCGTGTGCCAAAAATAGGCCGCGGGCACAGCCGCGCAAAAAAATACCCGCCCGAAGGCCGGGGCGCCAAGTTCGTCCAGTGGAAAAAGGCCACAAAAACGGGTGGGCTATAGCCTTGGGGGGTGGGGCTGGCCAACTTCGTCCGCCGGACTCGGAATGTCGCGAGACATTGCGAGGCGCCTCCGTGTGCCAAAAATAGGCCGCGGGCACAGCCGCGCCTAAAAATACCCGCCCGAAGGCCGGGGCGCCAAGTTCGTCCAGCGGAAAAAGGCCACAAAAACGGGTGGGCTATAGCCTTGGGGGGTGGGGCTGGCCAACTTCGTCCGCCGGACTCGGAATGGCGCGAGACTTTGCGAGGCGCCTCCGTGTGCCAAAAATAGGCCGCGGGCACAGCCGCGCCCAAAAATGCCCTCCCGAAGGCAGGGGCGCCAAGTTCGTCCAGCGGAAAAAGGCCACAAAAACGGGTGGGCTATAGCCTTGGGGGGTGGGGCTGGCCAACTTCGTCCGCCGGACTCGGAATAGCGCGAGAGTTTGCGAGGCGCCTCCGTGTGCCAAAAATAGGCCGCGGGCACAGCCGCGCCCAAAAATACCCACCCGAAGGCCGGGGCGCCAAGTTCGTCCAGCGGAAAAAGGCCACAAAAACAGGTGGGCTATAGCCTTGGGGGGTGGGGCTGGCCAACTTCGTCCGCCGGACTCGGAATGGCGCGAGACTTTGCGAGGCACCTCCGTGTGCCAAAAATAGGCCGCGGGCACAGCCGTACCCAAAAATACCCGCCCGAAGGCCGGGGCGCCAAGTTCGTCCAGCGGAAAAAGGCCACAAAAACGGGTGGGCTATAGCCTTGGGGGGTGGGGCTGGCCCACTTCGTCCGCCGGACTCGTAATGGCGCGAAACTTTGCGAGGCGCCTCCGTGTGCCAAAAATAGGCCGCGGGCACAGCCGCGCCCAAAAATACCCGCCCGAAGGCCGGGGCGCCAAGTTCGTCCAGCGGAAAAAGGCCACAAAAACGGGTGGGCTATAGCCTTGGGGGGTGGGGCTGGCCAACTTCGTCCGCCGGACTCGGAATGTCGCGAGACATTGCGAGGCGCCTCCGTGTGCCAAAAATAGGCCGCGGGCACAGCCGCGCCTAAAAATACCCGCCCGAAGGCCGGGGCGCCAAGTTCGTCCAGCGGAAAAAGGCCACAAAAACGGGTGGGCTATAGCCTTGGGGGGTGGGGCTGGCCAACTTCGTCCGCCGGACTCGGAATGGCGCGAGACTTTGCGAGGCACCTCCGTGTGCCAAAAATAGGCCGCGGGGACAGCCGCACCCAAAAATACCCGCCCGAAGGCCGGGGCGCCAAGTTCGTCCAGCGGAAAAAGGCCACAAAAACGGGTGGGCTATAGCCTTGGGGGGTGGGGCTGGCCAACTTTGTCCGCCGGACTCAGAATGGCGCGAGACTTTGCGAGGCGCCTCCGTGTTCCAAAAATAGGCCGCGGGCACAGTCGCGTCCAAAAATACCCGCCCGAAGGCCGGGGCGCCAAGTTCGTCCAGCGGAAAAAGGCCACAAAAACGGGTGGGCTATAGCCTTGGGGGGTGGGGCTGGCCAACTTCGTCCGCCGGACTCGGAATGGTGCGAGACTTTGCGAGGCGCCTCCGTGTGCCAAAAATAGGCCGCGGACACAGCCGCGCCCAAAAATACCCGCCCGAAGGCCGGGGCGCCAAGTTCGTCCAGCGGAGAAGGCCACAAAAACGGGTGGGCTATAGCCTTGGGGGGGTGGGGCTGGCCAACTTCGTCTGCCGGACTCGGAATGGCGCGAGACTTTTCGAGGCGCCTCCGTGTGCCAAAAATAGGACGCGGGCACAGCCGCGCCCAAAAATACCCGCCCGAAGGCCGGGGCGTCAAGTTTGTCCAGCGGAAAAAGGCCACAAAAACGGGTGTGCTATAGCCTTGGGGGGTGGGGCTGGCCAACTTCGTCCGCCGGACTCGGAATGGCGCGAGACTTTGCGAGGCTCCTCCGTGTGCCAAAAATAGGCCGCGGGCACAGCCGCGCCCAAAAATACCCGCCCGAAGGCCGGGGCGCCAAGTTCGTCCAGCGGAGAAGGCCACAAAAACGGGTGGGCTATAGCCTTGGGGGGTGGGGCTGGCCAACTTCGTCCGCCGGACTCAGAATGGCGCGAGACTTTACGAGGCGCCTCCGTGTGCCAAAAATAGGCCGCGGCCACAGCCGCGCCCAAAAATACCCGCCCGAAGGCCGGGGCGCCAAGTTCGTCCAGCGGAAAAAGGCCACAAAATCGGGTGGGCGATAGCCTTGGGGGGTGGGGCTGGCCAACTTCGTCCGCCGGACTCGGAATGGCGCGAGACTTTGCAAGGCGCCTCCGTGTGCCAAAAATCGGCCGTGGGTACAGCTGTGCCCAAAAATACCCGCCCGAAGGCCGGGGCACCAAGTTCGTCCTGCGGAAAAAGGCCACAAAAACGGGTGGGCTATAGCCTTGGGGGGTGGGGCTGGCCAACTTCGTCCGCCGGACTCGGAATGGCGCGAGACTTTGCGAGGCGCCTCCGTGTGCCAAACATAGGCCACGGACACAGCCGAACCCAAAAATACCCGCCCGAAGGCCGGGGCGCCAAGTTCGTCCAGCGGAAAAAGGCCACAAAAACGGGTGGGCTATAGCCTTGGGGGGTGGGGCTGGCCAACTTCGTCCGCCGGACTCGGAATGGCGCGAGACTTTGCGAGGCGGCTCCGTGTGCCAAAAATAGGCCGCGGCCACAGCCGCGCCCAAAAATACCCGCCCGAAGGCCGGGGCGCCAAGTTCGTCCAGCGGAAAAAGGCCATAAAAACGGGTGGGCTATAGCCTTGGGGGGTGGGGCTGGCCAACTTCGTCCGCCGGACTCGGAATGGCGCCAGACTTTGCGAGGCGACTCCGTGTGCCAAAAATAGGCCGCGGACACAGTCGCGCCCAAAAATACCCGCCCGAAGGCCGGGGCGCCATGTTCGTCCAGCGGAAAAAGGCCACAAAAACGGGTGGGCTATAGCCTTGGGGGGTGGGGCTGGCCACCTTCGTCCGCCGGACTCGGAATGGCGCGAGACTTTGCAAGGCGCCTCCGTGTGCCGAAAATAGGCCGCGGGCACAGCCGCGCCCAAAAATACCCGCCCGAAGGCCGGGGCGCCAAGTTCGTCCAGCGGAAAAAGGCCACAAAATCGGGTGGGCGATAGCCTTGGGGGGTGGGGCTGGCCAACTTCGTCCGCCGGACTCGGAATGGCGCGAGACTTTGCAAGGCGCCTCCGTGTGCCAAAAATCGGCCGTGGGTACAGCTGTGCCCAAAAATACCCGCCCGAAGGCCGGGGCACCAAGTTCGTCCTGCGGAAAAAGGCCACAAAAACGGGTGGGCTATAGCCTTGGGGGGTGGGGCTGGCCAACTTCGTCCGCCGGACTCGGAATGGCGCGAGACTTTGCAAGGCGCCTCCGTGTGCCAAAAATAGGCCGCGGGCAAAGCCGCGCCCAAAAATACCTGCCCGAAGGCCGGGGCGCCAAGTTCGTCCAGCGGAAAAAGGCCACAAAATCGGGTGGGCGATAGCCTTGGGGGGTGGGGCGGGCCAACTTCGTCCGCCGGACTCGGAATGGCGCGAGACTTTGCAAGGCGCCTCCGTGTGCCAAAAATCGGCCGCGGGTACAGCTGTGCCCAAAAATACCCGCCCGAAGGCCGGGGCACCAAGTTCGTCGAGTGGAAAAAGGCCACAAAAACGGGTGGGCTATAGCCTTGGGGGGTGGGGCTGGCCAACTTCGTCCGCCGGACTCGGAATGGCGTGAGACTTTACGAGGCACCTCCGTGTGCCAAAAATAGGCTGCGGGCACAGCCGCGCCCAAAAATACCCGCCCGAAGGCCGGAGCGCCAAGTTCATCCAGCGGAAAATGCCCACAAAAACGGGTGGGCTATAGCCTTGGGGGGTGGGGCTGGCCACCTTCGTCCGCAGGACTCGGAATGGCGCGAGACTTTGCAAGGCGCCTCCGTGTGCCAAAAATAGGCCGCGGGCACAGCCGCGCCCAAAAATACCCGCCCGAAGGCCGGGGCGCCAAGTTCGTCCAGCGGAAAAAGGCCACAAAATCGGGTGGGCTATAGCCTTGGGGGGTGTGGCTGTCCAACTTCGTCCGCCGGACTCGGAATGGCGCGAGACTTTACGAGGCCCCTCCGTGTGCCAAAAATAGGCTGCGGGCACAGCCGCGCCCAAAAATACCCGCCCGAAGGCCGGAGCGCCAAGTTCATCCAGCGGAAAATGCCCACAAAAACGGGTGGGCTATAGCCTTGGGGGGTGGGGCTGGCCAACTTCGTCCGCCGGACTCGGAATGGCGCGAGACTTTGTGAGGCGGCTCCGTGTGCCAAAAATAGGCCGCGGCCACAGCCGCGCCCAAAAATACCCGCCCGAAGGTCGGCGCGCCTAGTTCGTCCAGTGGAAAAAGGCCACAAAAACGGGTGGGCTATAGCCTTGGGGGGTGGGGCTGGCCAACTTCGTCCGCCGGACTCGGAATGGCGCGAGACTTTGTGAGGCGGCTCCGTGTGCCAAAAATAGGCCGCGGCCACAGCCGCGCCCAAAAATACCCGCCCGAAGGCCTGGGCGCCAAGTTCGTCCAGCGGAAAAAGGCCAGAAAAACGGGTGGGCTATAGCCTTGGGGGGTGGGGCTGGCCAACTTCGTCCGCCGGACTCGGAATGGCGCCAGACTTTGCGAGGCGACTCCGTGTGCCAAAAATAGGCCGCGGCCACAGTCGCGCCCAAAAATACCCGCCCGAAGGCCGGGGCGCCATGTTCGTCCAGCGGAAAAAGGGCAGATAAACGGGTGGGCTATAGCCTTGGGGGGTGGGGCGGGCCAACTTCGTCCGCCGGACTCAGAATGGCGCGAGACTTTGCGAGGCGCCTCCGTGTGCCAAAAATAGGCCGCGGGCACAGCCGCGCACAAAAATACCCGCCCGATGGCCGGGGCGCCAAGTTCGTCCAGCGGAAAAAGGGCAGAAAAACGGGTGGGCTATAGCCTTGGGGGGTGGGGCTGGCCAACGTCGTCCGCCGGACTCGGAATGGCGCGAGACTTTGCGAGGCGCCTCCGTGTGCCAAAACTAGGCCGCGGTCACAGCCGCGCCCAAAAATACCCGCCCGAAGCCCGGCGCACCTAGTTCGTCCAGCGGAAAAAGGCCACAAAAACGGGTGGGCTATAGCCTTGGGGGGTGGGGCTGGCCAACTTCGTCCGCCGGACTTGGAATGGCGCGAGACTTTGCGAGGCGCCTCCGTGTGCCAAAAATAGGCCGCGGGCACAGCCGCGCCCAAAAATACCCGCCCGAAGGCCGGGGCGACAAGTTCGTCCAGTGGAAAAAGGCCACAAAAACGGGTGGGCTATAGACTTGGGGGGTGGGGCTGGCCAACTTCGTCCGCCGGACTCGGAATGGCGCGAGACTTTGTGAGGTGCCTCCGTGTGCCAAAAATAGGCCGCGGGCACAGCCGCGCCCAAAAAAACCCGCCCGAAGGCCGGGGCGCCAAGTTCGTCCAGCGGAAAAAGGCCACAAAAACGGGTGGGCTATAGCCTTGGGGGGTGGGGCTGGCCAATTTCGTCCGGCGGACTCGGAATGGTGCGAGACTTTGCGAGGCGCCTCCGTGTGCCAAAAATAGGCCGCGGACACAGCCGCGCCCAAAAATACCCGCCCGAAGGCCGGGGCGCCAAGTTCGTCCAGCGGAAAAAGGCCACAAAAACGGGTGGGCTATAGCCTTGGGGGGTGGGGCTGGCCAACTTCGTCCGCCGGACTCGGAATGGCGCGAGACTTTGCGAGGCACCTCCGTGTGGCAAAAATAGGCAGCTGCCACAGCCGCGCCCAAAAATACCCGCCCAAAGGCCGGGGCGCCAAGTTCGTCCAGCGGAAAAAGGCCACAAAAACGGGTGGGCTATAGCCTTGGGGGTTGGGGCTGGCCAACTTCGTCCGCCGGACTCGGAATGGCGCGAGACTTTGCGAGGCTCCTCCGTGTGCCAAAAATAGGCCGCGGGCACAGCCGCGCCCAAAAATACCCGCCCGAAGGCCGGGGCGCCAAGTTCGTCCAGCGGAAAAAGGCCACAAATACGGGTGGGCTATAGCCTTGGGGGGTGGGGCTGGCAAACTTCGTCCGCCGGACTCGGAATGGCGCGAGACTTTGCGAGGCGCCTCCGTGTGCCAAAAATAGGCCGCGGCCACAGCCGCGCCACAAAATACCTGCCCGAAGGCCGGGGCGCCAAGTTCGTCCAGCGGAAAAAGGCCACAAAAACGCGTGGGCTATGGCCTTGGGGGGTGGGGCTGGCCAACATCGTCCGCCGGACTCGGAATGGCGCGAGACTTTGCGAGGCACCTCCGTGTGCCAAAACTAGGCCGTGGACACAGCCGCGCCCAAAAATACCCGCCCGAAGGCCGGGGCGCCGAGTTCGTCCAGCGGAAAAAGGCCACAAAAACGCGTGGGCTATAGCCTTGGGGGGTGGGGCTGGCCAACATCGTCCGCCGGACTCGGAATGGCGCGAGACTTTGCGAGGCGCCTCCGTGTGCCAAAACTAGGCCGTGGACACAGCCGCGCCCAAAAATACCCGCCGAAGGCCGGGGCGCCGAGTTCGTCCAGCGGAAAAAGGCCACAAAAACGGGTGGGCTATAGCCTTGGGGGGTGGGGCTGGCCAACTTCGTCCGGCGGACTCGGAATGGCGCGAGACTTTGCGAGGCGCCTCCGTGTGCCAAAAATAGGCCGCGGACACAGCCGCGCCCAAAAATACCCGCCCGAAGGCCGGGGCGCCAAGTTCGTCCAGCGGAAAAGGCCACAAAAACGGGTGGGCTATAGCCTTGGGGGGTGGGGCTGGCCAACTTCGTCCGCCGGACTCGGAATGGCGCGAGACTTTGCGAGGCACCTCCGTGTGGCAAAAATAAGCCGCGGGCACAGCCGCGCCCAAAAATACCTGCCCAAAGGCCGGGGCGCCAAGTTCGTCCAGCGGAAAAAGGCCACAAAAACGGGTGGGCTATAGCCTTGGGGGTTGGGGCTGGCCAACTTCGTCCGCCGGACTCGGAATGGCGCGAGACTTTGCAAGGCTCCTCCGTGTGCCAAAAATAGGCCGAGGGCACAGCAGCGCCCAAAAATACCCGCCCGAAGGCCGGGGCGCGAAGTTCGTCCAGCGGAAAAAGGCCACAAATACGGGTGGGCTATAGCCTTGGGGGGTGGGGCTGGCAAACTTCGTCCGCCGGACTCGGAATGGCGCGAGACTTTGCGAGGCGCCTCCGTGTGCCAAAAATAGGCCGCGGGCACAGCCGCGCCCAAAAATACCTGCCCGAAGGCCGGGGCGCCAAGTTCGTCCAGCGGAAAAAGGCCACAAATACGCGTGGGCTATAGCCTTGGGGGGTGGGGCTGGCCAACATCGTCCGCCGGACTCGGAATGGCGCGAGACTTTGCGAGGCGCCTCCGTGTGCCAAAAATAGGCCGCGGGCACAGCTGCGCCAAAAAATACCTGCCCGAAGGCCGGGGCGCCAAGTTCGTCCAGCGGAAAAAGGCCACAAAAACGCGTGGGCTATAGCCTTGGGGGGTGGGGCTGGCCAACATCGTCCGCCGGACTCGGAATGGCGCGAGACTTTGCGAGGCACCTCCGTGTTCCAAAACTAGGCCGTGGACAAAACCGCGCCCAAAAATACCCGCCCGAAGGCCGGGGTGCCGAGTTCGTCCAGCGGAAAAAGGCCACAAAAACGGGTGGGCTATAGCCTTGGGGGGTGGGGCTGGCCAACTTCGTCCGGCGGACTCGGAATAGCCCGAGACTTTGCGAGGCGCCTCCGTGTGCCAAAAATAGGCCGCGGACACAGCCGCGCCCAAAAATACCCGCCCGAAGGCCGGGGCGCCAAGTTCGTCCAGCGGAAAAAGGCCACAAATACGGGTGGGCTATAGCCTTGGGGGGTGGGGCTGGCAAACTTCGTCCGCCGGACTCGGAATGGCGCGAGACTTTGCGAGGCGCCTCCGTGTGCCAAAAATAGGCCGCGGACACAGCCGCGCCCAGAAATACCTGCCCGAAGGCCGGGGCGCCAAGTTCGTCCAGCGGAAAAAGGCCACAAAAACGCGTGGGCTATAGCCTTGGGGGGTGGGGCTGGCCAACATCGTCCGCCGGACTCGGAATGGCGCGAGACTTTGCGAGGCGCCTCCGTGTGCCAAAACTAGGCTGTGGACACAGCCGCGCCCAAAAATACCCGCCCAAAGGCCGGGGCGCCGAGTTCGTCCAGCGGAAAAAGGCCACAAAAACGGGTGGTCTATAGCCTTGGGGGGTGGGGCTGGCCAACTTCGTCCGCCGGACTCGGAATGGCGTGAGACTTTGCGAGGCGCCTCCGTGTGCCAAAAATAGGCCACGGGCACAGCCGCGTCCAAAAATAACCGCTCGAAGGCCGGGGCGCCAAGTTCGTCCAGCGGAAAAAGGCCACAAAACGGGTGGGCTATAGCCTTGGGGGTGCGGCTGGCCAACTGGGTCCGCAGGACTCGGAATGGCGCGAGACTTTGCGACGCGTCTCTGTGTGCTAAAAATAGGCCGCCGGCACAGCCGCCCAAAATACCCGCCCGAAGGCCGGGGCGCCAAGTTCGTCCAGCGGAAAAAGGCCACAAAAACGGGTGGGCTATAGCCTTGGGGGGTGGGGCTGGCCAACTTCGTCCGCCGGACTTGGAATGGCGCGAGACTTTTCGAGGCGCCTCCGTGTGGCAAAAATAGGCCGCGGGTACAGGCGCGCCCAAAAATACCCGCCCGAAGGCCGGGGCGCCAAGTTCGTCCAGCGGAAAAAGGCTACAAAAACGGGTGGGCTATAGCCTTGGGGGGTGGGGCCGGCCACCTTCGTCCGCCGGACTCGGAATGGCGCGAGACTTTGCGAGGCACCTCTGTGTGCAAAAAATAGGCCGCGGGCACAGCCGCGCCCAAAAATACCCGCCCGAAGGCCGGGGCGCCAAGTTCGTCCAGCGGAAAAAGGCCACAAAAACGGGTGGGCTATAGCCTTGGGGGGTGGGGCTGGCCAACTTCGTCCGCCGGACTCGGAATGCCGCGAGACTTTGCGAGGCGCCTCCGTGTGCTGGGCCAGGGCCGCGGGCAGAGCCTCGCCAAAAATACCCGCCCGAAGGCCGGGCGCCAAGTTTGTCCAGCGGAAAAGGCCACAAAAACGGGTGGGCTCTAGCCTTGTGGGGTGGGGCTGGCCAACTTCGTCCGCCGGACTCGGAATGGCGCGAGACTTTACGAGGCGCCTCCGTGTGCCAAAAATAGGCCGCGGGCAGAGCCTCGCCCAAAAATACCCGCCCGAAGGCCGGGGCGCCAAGTTTGTCCAGCGGAAAAAGGCCACAAAAACGGGTGGGCTATAGCCTTGGGGGGTGGGGCTGGCCAACTTCGTCCGCCGGACTCGGAATGGCGTGAGACTTTGCGAGGCGCCTCCGTGTGCCAAAAATAGGCCGCGGGCACAGCCGCGTCCAAAAATACCTGCCCGAAGGCCGGGGCGCCAAGTTCGTCCAGCGGAAAAAGGCCACAAAAACGCGTGGGCTATAGCCTTGGGGGGTGGGGCTGGCCAACATCGTCCGCCGGACTCGGAATGGCGCGAGACTTTGCGAGGCGCCTCCGTGTGCCAAAACTAGGCCGGGGACACAGCCGCGCCCAAAAATACCCGCCCGAAGGCCGGGGCGCCGAGTTCGTCCAGCGGAAAAAGGCCACAAAAACGGGTGGGCTATAGCCTTGGGGGGTGGGGCTGGCCAACTTCGTCCGCCGGACTCGGAATGGTGCGAGACTTTCTGAGGTGCCTCCGTGTGCCAAAAATAGGCCGCGGGCACGGCCGTGCCCAAAAATACCCGCCCGAAGGCCGGGGCGCCAAGTTCTTCCAGCGGAAAAAGGCCACAAAAACGGGTGGGCTATAGCCTTGGGGGGTGGGGTTGGCCAACTTCGTCCGCCGGACTCGGAAAGGGGCGAGACTTTCCGAGGCACCTCCGTGTGCCAAAAATAGGCCACGGGCACAGCCGCACCCAAAAATACCCTCCCAAAGGCCGGGGCGCCAAGTTCGTCCAGCGGAAAAAGGCCACAAAAACGGGTGGGCTATAGCCTTGGGGGGTGGGGCTGGCCAACTTCGTCCGCCGGGCTCGGAATGGCGCGAGACTTTCCGAGGTGCCTCCGTGTGCCAAAAATAGGCCGCGGGCACAGCCGCGCCCAAAAATACCCGCCCGAAGGCCGGGGCGCCAAGTTCATCCAGCGGAAAAAGGCCACAAAAACGGGTGGGCTATAGCCTTGGGGGGTGGGGTTGGCCAACTTCGTCCGCCGGACTCGGAAAGGGGCGAGACTTTCCGAGGCACCTCCGTGTGCCAAAAATAGGCCACGGGCACAGCCGTACCCAAAAATACCCTCCCAAAGGCCGGGGCGCCAAGTTCGTCCAGCGGAAAAAGGCCACAAAAACGGGTGGGCTATAGCCTTGGGGGGTGGGGCTGGCCAACTTCGTCCGCCGGGCTCGGAATGGCGCGAGACTTTCCGAGGTGCCTCCGTGTGCCAAAAATAGGCCGCGGGCACAGCCGCGCCCAAAAATACCCGCCCGAAGGCCGGGGCGCCAAGTTCGTCCAGCGGAAAAAGGCCACAAAAACGGGTGGGCTATAGCCTTGGGGGGTGGGGCTGGCCAACTTCGTCCGCCGGACTCGGAATGGCGCGAGACTTTGGGAGTCACCTCCGTGTGCCAAAAATAGGCCGCGGGCGCAGCCGCGCCCAAAAATACCCGCCCGAAGGCCGGGGCGCCAAGTTCGTCCAGCGGAAAAAGGCCACAAAAACGGGTGGGCTATAGCCTTGGGGGGTGGGGCTGACCAACTTCGTCCGCCTGACTCGGAATGGCGCAAGACTTTGCGAGGGGCCTCCGTGTGCCTAAAATAGGCCGCGGGTACAGCCGCGCCCAAAAATAACCGCCCGATGGCCGGGGCGGCAAGTTCGTCCAGCGGAAAAAGGCCACAAAAAGGGGTGGGCTATAGCCTTGGGGTGTGCGGCTGGCCAACTTCGTCCGCCGGACTCGGAATGGCACGAGAATTTGCGAGGGGCCTCCGTGTCCCAAAAATAGGCCGCGGGCACAGCCGCGTCCAAAAATAACCGCTCGAAGGCCGGGGCGCCAAGTTCGTCCAGCGGAAAAAGGCCACAAAAAGGGGTGGGCTATAGCCTTGGGGGGTGGGGCTGGCCAACATCGTCCGCCGGACTCGGAATGGCGCGAGACTTTGCGAGGCGCCTCCGTGTGCCAAAACTAGGCTGTGGACACAGCCGCGCCCAAAAATACCCGCCCAAAGGCCGGGGCGCCGAGTTCGTCCAGCGGAAAAAGGCCACAAAAACGGGTGGTCTATAGCCTTGGGGGGTGGGGCTGGCCAACTTCGTCCGCCGGACTCGGAATGGCGTGAGACTTTGCGAGGCGCCTCCGTGTGCCAAAAATAGGCCACGGGCACAGCCGCGCCCAAAAATACCCGCCCGAAGGCCGGGGCGCCAAGTTCGTCCAGCGGAAAAAGGCCACAAAAACGGGTGGGCTATAGCCTTGGGGGGTGCGGCTGGCCAACTTCGTCCGCAGGACTCGGAATGGCGCGAGACTTTGCGAGGCGCCTCCGTGTGCCAAAAATAGGCCGCGGGCACAGCTGCGCCAAAAAATACCTGCCCGAAGGCCGGGGCGCCAAGTTCGTCCAGCGGAAAAAGGCCACAAAAACGCGTGGGCTATAGCCTTGGGGGGTGGGGCTGGCCAACATCGTCCGCCGGACTCGGAATGGCGCGAGACTTTGCGAGGCACCTCCGTGTTCCAAAACTAGGCTGTGGACACAGCCGCGCCCAAAAATACCTGCCCGAAGGCCGGGGCGCCAAGTTCGTCCAGCGGAAAAAGGCCACAAATACGCGTGGGCTATAGCCTTGGGGGGTGGGGCTGGCCAACATCGTCCGCCGGACTCGGAATGGCGCGAGACTTTGCGAGGCGCCTCCGTGTGCCAAAAATAGGCCGCGGGCACAGCTGCGCCAAAAAATACCTGCCCGAAGGCCGGGGCGCCAAGTTCGTCCAGCGGAAAAAGGCCACAAAAACGCGTGGGCTATAGCCTTGGGGGGTGGGGCTGGCCAACATCGTCCGCCGGACTCGGAATGGCGCGAGACTTTGCGAGGCACCTCCGTGTTCCAAAACTAGGTCGTGGACAAAACCGCGCCCAAAAATACCCGCCCGGAGGCCGGGGTGCCGAGTTCGTCCAGCGGAAAAAGGCCACAAAAACGGGTGGGCTATAGCCTTGGGGGGTGGGGCTGGCCAACTTCGTCCGGCGGACTCGGAATAGCCCGAGACTTTGCGAGGCGCCTCCGTGTGCCAAAAATAGGCCGCGGACACAGCCGCGCCCAAAAATACCCGCCCGAAGGCCGGGGCGCCAAGTTCGTCCAGCGGAAAAAGGCCACAAATACGGGTGGGCTATAGCCTTGGGGGGTGGGGCTGGCAAACTTCGTCCGCCGGACTCGGAATGGCGCGAGACTTTGCGAGGCGCCTCCGTGTGTGTGGGGCCAGGCCGCGGACACAGCCGCGCCCAAAAATACCTACCCGAAGGCCGGGGCGCCAAGTTCGTCCAGCGGAAAAAGGCCACAAAAACGCGTGGGCTATAGCCTTGGGGGGTGGGGCTGGCCAACATCGTCCGCCGGACTCGGAATGGCGCGAGACTTTGCGAGGCGCCTCCGTGTGCCAAAACTAGGCTGTGGACACAGCCGCGCCCAAAAATACCCGCCCAAAGGCCGGGGCGCCGAGTTCGTCCAGCGGAAAAAGGCCACAAAAACGGGTGGTCTATAGCCTTGGGGGGTGGGGCTGGCCAACTTCGTCCGCCGGACTCGGAATGGCGTGAGACTTTGCGAGGCGCCTCCGTGTGCCAAAAATAGGCCACGGGCACAGCCGCGCCCAAAAATACCCGCCCGAAGGCCGGGGCGCCAAGTTCGTCCAGCGGAAAAAGGCCACAAAAACGGGTGGGCTATAGCCTTGGGGGTTGCGGCTGGCCAACTTCGTCCGCAGGACTCGGAATGGCGCGAGACTTTGCGACGCGTCTCTGTGTGCTAAAAATAGGCCGCCGGCACAGCCGCGCCCAAAAATACCCGCCCGAAGGCCGGGGCGCCAAGTTCGTCCAGCGGAAAAAGGCCACAAAAACGGGTGGGCTATAGCCTTGGGGGGTGGGGCTGGCCAACTTCGTCCGCCGGACTTGGAATGGCGCGAGACTTTTCGAGGCGCCTCCGTGTGGCAAAAATAGGCCGCGGGCACAGGCGCGCCCAAAAATACCCGCCCGAAGGCCGGCGCGCCAAGTTCGTCCAGCGGAAAAAGGCTACAAAAACGGGTGGGCTATAGCCTTGGGGGGTGGGGCCGGCCACCTTCGTCCGCCGGACTCGGAATGGCGCGAGACTTTGCGAGGCACCTCCGTGTGCCAAAAATAGGCCGCGGGCACAGCCGCGCCCAAAAATACCCGCCCGAAGGCCGGGGCGCCAAGTTCGTCCAGCGGAAAAAGGCCACAAAAACGGGTGGGCTATAGCCTTGGGGGGTGGGGCCGGCCAACTTCGTCCGCCGGACTCGGAATGGCGCGAGACTTTGCGAGGCGCCTCCGTGTGCCAAAAATAGGCCGCGGGCAGAGCCTCGCCCAAAAATACCCGCCCGAAGGCCGGGGCGCCAAGTTTGTCCAGCGGAAAAAGGCCACAAAAACGGGTGGGCTATAGCCTTGGGGGGTGGGGCTGGCCAACTTCGTCCGCCGGACTCGGAATGGCGCGAGACTTTGCGAGGCACCTCCGTGTGGCAAAAATAGGGCGCGGGCACAGCCGCGCCCAAAAATACCCGCCCAAAGGCCGGGGCGCCAAGTTCGTCCAGCGGAAAAAGGCCACAAAAACGGGTGGGCTATAGCCTTGGGGGGTGGGGCTGGCCAACTTCGTCCGCCGGACTCGGAATGGCGTGAGACTTTGCGAGGCGCCTCCGTGTGCCTAAAAAATTGGCCGCGGGCACAGCCGCGTCAAAAATACCTGCCCGAAGGCCGGGCGCCAAGTTCGTCCAGCGGAAAAGGCCACAAAACGCGTGGGCTATAGCCTTGGGGGTGGGGCTGGCCAACATCGTCCGCCGGACTCGGAATGGCGCGAGACTTTGCGAGGCGCCTCCGTGTGCAAAACTAGGCCGGGACACAGCCGCGCCAAAAATACCCGCCCGAAGGCCGGGCGCCGAGTTCGTCCAGCGGAAAAAGGCCACAAAACGGGTGGGCTATAGCCTTGGGGGTGGGGCTGGCCAACTTCGTCCGCCGGACTCGGAATGGCGTGAGACTTTGCGAGGCGCCTCCGTGTGCCAAAAAATAGGCCACGGGGACAGCCGCGCCCAAAAATACCCGCCCGAAGGCCGGGGCGCCAAGTTAGTCCAGCGGAAAAAGGCCACAAGAACGGGTGGGCTATAGCCTTGGGGGGTGGGGCTGGCCAACATCGTCCGCCGGACTCGGAATGGCGCGAGACTTTGCGAGGCGCCTCCGTGTGCCAAAACTAGGCCGTGGACACAGCCGCGCTCAAAAATACCCGCCCGAAGGCCGGGGCGCCGAGTTCGTCCAGCGGAAAAAGGCCACAAAAACGGGTGGGCTATAGCCTTGGGGGGTGGGGCTGGCCAACTTCGTCCGCCGGACTCGGAATGGCGTGAGACTTTGCGAGGCGCCTCCGTGTGCCAAAAATAGGCCACGGGCACAGCCGCGCCCAAAAATACCCGCCCGAAGGCCGGGGCGCCAAGTTAGTCCAGCGGAAAAAGGCCACAAGAACGGGTGGGCTATAGCCTTGGGGGGTGGGGCTGGCCAACATCGTCCGCCGGACTCGGAATGGCGCGAGACTTTGCGAGGCGCCTCCGTGTGCCAAAACTAGGCCGTGGACACAGCCGCGCCCAAAAATACCCGCCCGAAGGCCGGGGCGCCGAGTTCGTCCAGCGGAAAAAGGCCACAAAAACGGGTGGGCTATAGCCTTGGGGGGTGGGGCTGGCCAACTTCGTCCGCCGGACTCGGAATGGCGTGAGACTTTGCGAGGCGCCTCCGTGTGCCAAAAATAGGCCACGGGCACAGCCGCGCCCAAAAATACCCGCCCGAAGGCCGGGGCGCCAAGTTCGTCCAGCGGAAAAAGGCCACAAAAACGGGTGGGCTATAGCCTTGGGCGGTGGGGCTGGCCAACTTCGTCCGCAGGACTCGGAATGGCGCGAGACTTTGCGACGCGCCTCCGTGTGCCAAAAATAGGCCGCGGTCACAACCGCGCCCAAAAATACCCGCCCGAAGGCCGGGGCGCCAAGTTCGTTCAGCGGAAAAAGGCCACAAAAACGGGTGGGCTATAGCCTTGGTGGGTGGGGCTGGCCAACTTCGTCCGCCGGACTTGGAATGGCGCGAGACTTTTTGAGGCGCCTCCGTGTGCCAAAAATAGGCCGCGGGCTCAGGCGCGCCCAAAAATACCCGCCCGAAGGCCGGGGCGCCAAGTTCGTCCAGCGGAAAAAGGCCACAAAAACGGGTGGGCTATAGCCTTGGGGGGTGGGGCCGGCCACCTTCGTCCGCCGGACTCGGAATGGCGCGAGACTTTGCGAGGCACCTCCATGTGCCAAAAATAGGCCGCGGGCACAGCCGCGCCCAAAAATACCCGCCCGAAGGGCGGGGCGCCAAGTTCGTCCAGCGGAAAAAGGCCACAAAAACGGGTGGGCTATAGCCTTGGGGGGTGGGGCTGGCCGACTTCGTCCGCCGGACTCGGAATGGCGCGAGACTTTGCGAGGCGCCTCCGTGTGCCAAAAATAGGCCGCGGGCACAGCCGCGCCCAAAAATATCCCCCCGAAGGCCGGGGCGCCAAGTTCGTCCAGCGGAAAAAGGCCACAAAAACGGGTGGGCTATAGCCTTGGGGGGTGGGGCTGCCAACTTCGTCCGCCGGACTCGGAATGGCGCGAGACTTTGCGAGGTGCCTCCGTGTGACAAAAATAGGGCGCGGGCACAGCCGCGCCCAAAAATACCCCCCCGAAGGCCGGCGCGCCAAGTTCGTCCAGCGGAAAAAGGCCACAAAAACGGGTGGGCTATAGCCTTGGGGGGTGGGGCTGGCCAACTTCGTCCGCCGGACTCGGAATGGCGCGAGACTTTGCGAGGTGCCTCCGTTTGACAAAAATAAGCCGCGGGCACAGGCGCGCCCAAAAATACCCGCCCGAAGGCCGGGGCGCCAAGTTCGTCCAGCGGAAAAAGGCAACAAAAACGGGTCGGCAATAGCCTTGGGTGGTGGGGCTGGCCAACTTCGTCCGCCGGACTTGGAATGGCGTGAGACTTTGCGAGGCTCCTCCGTGTGCCAAAAATAGGCCGCGGGCACAGCCGCGCCCAAAAATACCCGCCCGAAGGCCGGGGCGCCAAGTTCGTCCAGCGGAAAAAGGCCACAAAAACGGGTGGGCTATAGCCTTGGGGGGTGGGGCTGGCCGACTTCGTCCGCCGGACTCGGAATGGCGCGAGACTTTGCGAGGCGCCTCCGTGTGCCAAAAATAGGCCGCGGGCACAGCCGCGCCTAAAAATACCCCCCCGAAGGCCGGGGCGCCAAGTTCGTCCAGCGGAAAAAGGCCACAAAAACGGGTGGGCTATAGCCTTGGGGGGTGGGGCTGCCAACTTCGTCCGCCGGACTCGGAATGGCGCGAGACTTTGCGAGGGGCCTCCGTGTGACAAAAATAGGGCGCGGGCACAGGCGCGCCAAAAATACCCCCGAAGGCCGGGCGCGCCAAGTTCGTCCAGCGGAAAAAGGCCACAAAAACGGGTGGGCTATAGCCTTGGAGGGTGGGGCTGGCCAACTTCGTCCGCCGGACTCGGAATGGCGCGAGACTTTGCGAGGTGCCTCCGTTTGACAAAAATAAGCCGCGGGCACAGGCGCGCCCAAAAATACCCGCCCGAAGGCCGGGGCGCCAAGTTCGTCCAGCGGAAAAAGGCAACAAAAACGGGTCGGCAATAGCCTTGGGTGGTGGGGCTGGCCAACTTCGTCCGCCGGACTTGGAATGGCGTGAGACTTTGCGAGGCTCCTCCGTGTGCCAAAAATAGGCCGCGGGCACAGCCGCGCCCAAAAATACCCGCCCGAAGGCCGGGGCGCCAAGTTCGTCCAGCGGAAAAAGGCCACAAAAACGGGTGGGCTATAGCCTTGGGGGGTGGGGCTGGCCAACTTCGTCCGCCGGACTCGGAATGGCGCGAGACTTTACGAGGTGCCTCCGTGTGCCAAAAATAGGCAGCAGGCACAGCCGTGCCCAAAAATACCCGCCCGAAGGCTGGGCCGCCAAGTTCGTCCAGCGGAAAAAGGCCACAAAAACGGGTGGGCTATAGCCTTGGGGGGTGAGGCTGGCCAGCTTCGTCCGCCGGACTCGGAATGGCGCGAGACTTTGGGAGGCGCCTCCGTGTTCTAAAAATAAGCCGCGGGCACAGCCGCGCCCAAAAATACCCGCCCGAAGGCCGGGGCGCCGAGTTCGTCCAGCGGAAAAAGGCCACAAAAACGGGTGTGCTATAGCCTTGGGGGGTGGGGCTGGCCAACTTCGTCCGCCGGACTCGGAATGGTGCGAGACTTTGCGAGGCGCCTCCGTGTGCCAAAAATAGGCCGCGGGCACAGCCGCGCCTAAAAATACCCGCCCGAAGGCCAGGGCGCCAAGTTCGTCCAGCGGAAAAAGGCCACAAAAACGGGTGGGCTATAGCCTTGGGGGGTGGGGCTGGCCAACTTCGTCCGCCGGACTCGGAATGGCGCGAGACTTTGCAAGGCGCCTCCGTGAGCCAAAACTAGGCCTCAGACACAGCCGCGCCCAAAAATACCCGCCCGAAGGGCGGGGCGCCAAGTTCGTCCAGCGGAAAAAGGCCACAAAAACGGGTGGGCTATAGCCTTGGGGGGTGGGGCTGGCCAACTTCGTCTGTCGGAGTCGGAATGGCGCGAGACTTTACGAGGCACCTCCGTGTGCCAAAAATAGGCCGTAGGCACAGCCGCACCCAAAAATACCCGCCCGAAGGCCGGGGCGCCAAGTTCGTCCAGCCGAAAAAGGCCACAAAAACGGGTGGGCTATTGCCTGGGGGGTGGGGCTGGCCAACTTCGTCCGCCGGACTCGGAATGGCGCGAGACTTTGTGAGGCTCCTCCGTGTGCCAAAAATAGGCCGCGGTAACAGCCGCGCCCAAAAATACCCGCCCGAAGGCCGGGGCGCCAAGTTCGTCCAGCCGAAAAAGGCCACAAAAACGGGTTGGCTATTGCCTGGGGGGTGGGGCTGGCCAACTTCGTCCACCGGACTCGGAATGGCACGAGACTTTGCGAGGCGCCTCCGTGTGCCAAAAATAGGCCGCGGGTACAGCCGCGCCCAAAAATACCCGCCCGAAGGCCGGGGCGCCATGTTCGTCCAGCGGAAAAAGGCCACAAAAACGGGTGGGATATAGCCTTGGGGGGTGCGGCTGGCCGACTTCGTCCGCCGGACTCGGAATGGCGCGAGACTTTGCGAGGCGCCTCCGTGTGCCAAAACTAGGCCGCGGGCACAGCCGCGCCCAAAAATACCCGCCCGAAGGCCGGGGCGCCAAGTTCGTCCAGCGGAAAAAGGCCACAAAAACGGGTGGGCTATAGCCTTGGGGGGTGGGGCTGGCCAACTTCGTCCGCCGGACTCGGAATGGCGCGAGACTTTGCGAGGCACCTCCGTGTTCCAAAACTAGGTCACGGGCACAGCCGCGCCCAAAAATACCCACCCGAAGGCCGGGGTGTCAAGTTCGTCCAGCGGAAAAAGGCCACAAAAACGGGTGGGCTATAGCCTAGGGGGGTGGGGCTGGCCAACTTCGTCCGCCGGACTCGGAATGGCGCGAGACTTTGCGAGGCGCCTCCGTGTGCCAACAATAGGATGCGGGCACAGCCGCGCCCAAAAATACCCGCCCGAAGGCCGGGGCGCCGAGTTCGTCCAGCGGAAAAAGGCCACAAAAACGGGTGTGCTATAGCCTTGGGGGGTGGGGCTGGCCAACTTCGTCCGCCGGACTCGGAATGGTGCGAGACTTTGCGAGGCGCCTCCGTGTGCCAAAAATAGGCCGCGGGCAGAGCCGCGCCCAAAAATACCCGCCCGAAGGCCGGGGCGCCAAGTTCGTCCAGCGGAAAAAGGCCACAAAAACGGGTGGGCTATAGCCTTGGGGGGTGGGGCTGGCCAACTTCGTCCGCCGGACTCGGAATGGCGCGAGACTTTGCAAGGCGCCTCCGTGAGCCAAAACTAGGCCTCAGACACAGCCGCGCCCAAAAATACCCGCCCGAAGGGCGGGGCGCCAAGTTCGTCCAGCGGAAAAAGGCCACAAAAACGGGTGGGCTATAGCCTTGGGGGGTGGGGCTGGCCAACTTCGTCTGTCGGAGTCGGAATGGCGCGAGACTTTACGAGGCGCCTCCGTGTGCCAAAAATAGGCCGTAGGCACAGCCGCACCCAAAAATACCCGCCCGAAGGCCGGGGCGCCAAGTTCGTCCAGCCGAAAAAGGCCACAAAAACGGGTGGGCTATTGCCTGGGGGGTGGGGCTGGCCAACTTCGTCCGCCGGACTCGGAATGGCGCGAGACTTTGTGAGGCTCCTCCGTGTGCCAAAAATAGGCCGCGGTAACAGCCGCGCCCAAAAATACCCGCCCGAAGGCCGGGGCGCCAAGTTCGTCCAGCCGAAAAAGGCCACAAAAACGGGTGGGCTATTGCCTGGGGGGTGGGGCTGGCCAACTTCGTCCGCCGGACTCGGAATGGCGCGACTCTTTGTGAGGCTCCTCCGTGTGCCAAAAATAGGCCGCGGTAACAGCCGCGCCCAAAAATACCCGCCCGAAGGCCGGGGCGCCATGTTCGTCCAGCGGAAAAAGGCCACAAAAACGGGTGGGATATAGCCTTGGGGGGTGCGGCTGGCCGACTTCGTCCGCCGGACTCGGAATGGCGCGAGACTTTGCGAGGCATCTCCGTGTGCCAAAACTAGGCCGCGGGCACAGCCGCGCCCAAAAATACCCGCCCGAAGGCCGGGGCGCCAAGTTCGTCCAGCGGAAAAAGGCCACAAAAACGGGTGGGCTATAGCCTTGGGGGGTGGGGCTGGCCAACTTCGTCCGCCGGACTCGGAATGGCGCGAGACTTTGCGAGGCACCTCCGTGTTCCAAAACTATGTCACGGGCACAGCCGCGCCCAAAAATACCCACTCGAAGGCCGGGGTGTCAAGTTCGTCCAGCGGAAAAAGGCCACAAAAACGGGTGGGCTATAGCCTAGGGGGGTGGGGCTGGCCAACTTCGTCCGCCGGACTCAGAATGGCGCGAGACTTTACGAGGCGCCTCCGTGTGCCAAAAATAGGCCGCGGGCACAGCCGCGCCCTAAAATACCCGCCCGAAGGCCGGGGCACCAGGTTCGTCCAGCGGAAAAAGGCCGCAAAAATGGGTGGGCTATAGCCTTGGGGGGTGGGGCTGGCCAACTTCGTCCGCCGGACTCGGAATGGCGCGAGACTTTGCGAGGCGCCTCCGTGAGCCAACAATAGGATGCGGGCACAGCCGCGCCCAAAAATACCCGCCCGATGGCCGGGGCGCCAAGTTCGTCCAGCGGAAAAAGGCCACAAAAGCGGGTGGGCTATAGCCTTGGGGGTGGGGCTTGCCTACTTCGTCCGCTTGACTCGGAATGGCGCGAGACTTTGGGAGGCGCCTCCGTGTTCTAAAAATAGGCCGCGGACACAGCCGCGCCCAAAAATACCCGCCCGAAGGCCGGGGCGCCGAGTTCGTCCAGCGGAAAAAGGCCACAAAAACGGGTGTGCTATAGCCTTGGGGGGTGGGGCTGGCCAACTTCGTCCGCCGGACTCGGAATGGTGCGAGACTTTGCGAGGCGCCTCCGTGTGCCAAAAATAGGCCGCGGGCACAGCCGCGCCCAAAAATACCCGCCCGAAGGCCAGGGCGCCAAGTTCGTCCAGCGGAGAAAGGCCACAAAAACGGGTGGGCTATAGCCTTGGGGGGTGGGGCTGGCCAACTTCGTCCGCCGGACTCGGAATGGCGCGAGACTTTGCAAGGCGCCTCCGTGAGCCAAAACTAGGCCTCAGACACAGCCGCGCCCAAAAATACCCGCCCGAAGGCCGGGGCGCCAAGTTCGTCCAGCGGAAAAAGGCCACAAAAACGGGTGGGCTATAGCCTTGGGGGGTGGGGCTGGCGAACTTCGTCTGTCGGAGTTGGAATGGTGCGAGACTTTACGAGGCGCCTCCGTCTGCCAAAAATAGGCCGCAGGCACAGCCGCACCCAAAAATACCCGCCCGAAGGCCGGGGCGCCAAGTTCGTCCAGCCGAAAAAGGCCACAAAAACGGGTGGGCTATTGCCTGGGGGGTGGGGCTGACCAACTTCGTCCGCCGGACTCGGAATGGCGCGAGACTTTGCGAGGCTCCTCCGTGTGCCAAAAATAGGCCGCGCTAACAGCCCAGCCCAAAAATACCCGCCCGAAGGCCGGGGCGCCAAGTTCGTCCAGCGGAAAAAGGCCACAAAAACTGGTGGGCTATAGCCTTGGGGGGTGGGGCTGGCCAACTTCGTCCGCCGGACTCGGAATGGCGTGAGACTTTGCGAGGCACCTCCGTGTGCCAAAACTAGGCCACGGGCACAGCTGCGCCCAAAAATACCCACCCGAAGGCCGGGGTGCCAAGTTCGTCCAGCGGAAAAAGGCCACAAAAACGGGTGGGCTATAGCCTTGGGGGGTGGGGCTGGCCAACATCGTCCGCCGGACTCGGAATGGCGCGAGACTTTACGAGGCGCCTCCGTGTGCCAAAAATAGGCCGCGGGCACAGCAGCGCCCTAAAATACCCGCCCGAAGGCCGGGGCACCAAGTTCGTCCAGCGGAAAAAGGCCGCAAAAACGGGTGGGCTATAGCCTTGGGGGGTGGGGCTGGCCAACTTCGTCCGCCGGACTCGGAATGGCGCGAGACTTTACGAGGCGCCTCCGTGTGCCAACAATAGGACGCGGGCACAGCCACGCCCAAAAATACCCGCCCGATGGCCGGGGCGCCAAGTTCGTCCAGCGGAAAAAGGCCACAAAAGCGGGTGGGCTATAGCCTTGGGTGGTGGGGCTTGCCTACTTCGTCCGCTTGACTCGGAATGGCGCGAGACTTTGGGAGGCGCCTCCGTGTTCTAAAAATAGGCCGCGGGCACAGCCGCGCCCAAAAATACCCGCCCGAAGGCCGGGGCGCCGAGTTCGTCCAGCGGAAAAAGGCCACAAAAACGGGTGGGCTATAGCCTTGGGTGGTGGGGCTTGCCTACTTCGTCCGCTTGACTCGGAATGGCGCGAGACTTTGGGAGGCGCCTCCGTGTTCTAAAAATAGGCCGCGGGCACAGCCGCGCCCAAAAATACCCGCCCGAAGGCCGGGGCGCCGAGTTCGTCCAGCGGAAAAAGGCCACAAAAACGGGTGGGCTATAGCCTTGGGGGGTGGGGCTGGCCAACTTCGTCCGCCGGACTCGGAATGGTGCGAGACTTTGTGAGGCGCCTCCGTGTGCCAAAAATAGGCCGCGGGCACAGCCGCACCCAAAAATACCCGCCCGAAGGCCGGGGCGCCAAGTTCGTCCAGCGGAAAAAGGCCACAAAAACGGGTGGGCTATAGCCTTGGGGGGTGGGGCTGGCCAACTTCGTCCGCCAGACTCGGAATGGCGCGAGACTTTGCAAGGCGCCTCCGTGAGCCAAAACTAGGCGTCGGACACAGCCGCGCCCAAAAATACCCGCCCGAAGGCCGGGGCGCCAAGTTCGTCCAGCGGAAAAAGGCCACAAAAATGGGTGGGCTATAGCCTTGGGGGGTGGGGCTGGCCAACTTCGTCTGTCGGAGTCGGAATGGCGCGAGACTTTACGAGGCGCCTCCGTGTGCCAAAAATAGGCCGCAGGCACAGCCGCACCCAAAAATACCCGCCCGAAGGCCGGGGCGCCAAGTTCGTCCAGCCGAAAAAGGCCACAAAAACGGGTGGGCTATTGCCTGGGGGGTGGGGCTGGCCAACTTCGTCCGCCGGACTCGGAATGGCGCGAGACTTTGCGAGGCTCCTCCGTGTGCCAAAAATAGGCCGCGGTAACAGCCGCGCCCAAAAATACCCGCCCGAAGGCCGGGGCGCCAAGTTCGTCCAGCGGAAAAAGGCCACAAAAACGGGTGGGCTATAGCCTTGGGGGGTGGGGCTGGCCAACTTCGTCCGCCGGACTCGGAATGGCGCGAGACTTTGCAAGGCGCCTCCGTGAGCCAAAACTAGGCCTCGGATACAGCCGCGCCCAAAAATACCCGCCCGAAGGCCGGGGCGCCAAGTTCGTCCAGCGGAAAAAGGCCACAAAAACGGGTGGGCTATAGCCTTGGGGGGTGGGGCTGGCCAACTTCGTCTGTCGGAGTCGGAATGGCGCGAGACTTTACGAGGCGCCTCCGTGTGCCAAAAATAGGCCGCAGGCACAGCCGCACCCAAAAATACCCGCCCGAAGGCCGGGGCGCCAAGTTCGTCCAGCGGAAAAAGGCCACAAAAACGGGTGGGCTATTGCCTGGGGGGTGGGGCTGGCCAACTTCGTCCGCCGGACTCGGAATGGCGCGAGACTTTGCGAGGCTCCTCCGTGTGCCAAAAATAGGCTACGGTAACAGCCGCGCCCAAAAATACCCGCCCGAAGGCCGGGGCGCCAAGTTCGTCCAGCGGAAAAAGGCCACAAAAACGGGTGGGCTATAGCCTTGGGGGGTGGGGCTGGCCAACTTCGTCCGCCGGACTCGGAATGGCGCGAGACTTTGCGAGGCACCTCCGTGTGCCAAAACTAGGCCGCGGGCACAGCCGCGCCCAAAAATACCAGCCCGAAGGCCGGGGCGCCAAGTTCGTCCAGCGGAAAAAGGCCACAAAAACGGGTGGGCTATAGCCTTGGGGGGTGGGGCTGGCCAACTTCGTCCGCCGGACTCGGAATGGAGCGAGACTTTACGAGGGCGCCTCCGTGTACCAAAAATAGACCGCGGGCACAGCTACGCCCAAAAATACCCGCCCGAAGGCCGGGGCGCCAAGTTCGTCCAGCGGAAAAAGGCCACAAAAACGGGTGGGCTATTGCCTTGGGGGGTGGGGCTGGCCAACTTCGTCCGCCGGACTGGGAATGGCGCGAGACATTACCAGGCGCCTCCGTGTGCCAAAAATAGGCCGCGGTAACAGCTGCGCCCAAAAATACCCGCCCGAAGGCCGGGGCGCCAAGTTCGTCCAGCGGAAAAAGGCCACAAAAACGGGTGGGCTATAGCCTTGGGGGGTGGGGCTGGCCAACTTCGTCCGCCGGACTCGGAATGGAGCGAGACTTGGCGAGGTGCCTCCGTGTGCCAAAAATAGGCCGCGGGCACAGCCACGCCCAAAAATACCCGCCCGAAGGCCGGGGCGCCAAGTTCGTCCAGCGGAAAAAGGCCACAAAAACGGGTGGGCTATAGCCTTGGGGGGTGGGGCTGGCCAACTTCGTCCGCTGGACTGGGAATGGCGCGAGACATTACCAGGCGCCTCCGTGTGCCAAAAATAGGCCGCGGTAACAGCTGCGCCCAAAAATACCCGCCCGAAGGCCGGGGCGCCAAGTTCGTCCAGCGGAAAAAGGCCACAAAAACGGGTGGGCTATAGCCTTGGGGGGTGGGGCTGGCCAACTTCGTCCGCCGGACTCGGAATGGCGCGAGACTTTGCGAGGCACCTCCTTGTGCCAAAAATAGGCCACGGGCACAGCCGTGCCCAAAAATACCCGCCCGAAGGCCGGGGCGCCAAGTTCGTCCAGCGGAAAAAGGCCACAAAAACGGGTGGGCTATAGCCTTGGGGGGTGGGGCTGGCCAACTTCGTCCGCCGGACTCGGAATGGCGCGAGACTTTGCGAGGCACCTCCGTGTGCCAAAAATAGGCCAGAACAGCCGCGCCCAAAATACCCGCCCGAAGGCCGGGGCGCCAAGTTCGTCCAGCGGAAAAAGGCCACAAAAACGGGTGGGCTATAGCCTTGGGGGGTGGGGCTGGCCAACTTCGTCCGCCGGACTCGGAATGGCCCGAGACTTTGCGAGGCGCCTCTGTGTGCCAAAAATAGGCCACGGGCACAGCCGCGCCCAAAAATACCCGCCCGAAGGCCGGGGCGCCAAGTTCGTCCAGCGGAAAAAGGCCACAAAAACGGGTGGGCTATAGCCTTGAGGGGTGGAGCTGGCCAACTTCGTCCGCCGGACTCGGAATGGAGCGAGACTTGGCGAGGTGCCTCCGTGTGCCAAAAATAGGCCGCGGGCACAGCCACGCCCAAAAATACCCGCCCGAAGGCCGGGGCGCCAAGTTCGTCCAGCGGAAAAAGGCCACAAAAACGGGTGGGCTATAGCCTTGGGGGGTGGGGCTGGCCCACTTCGTCCGCCGGACTCGGGATGGCGCGAGACTTTGCGAGGCACCTCCTTGTGCCAAAAATAGGCCGCGGGCACAGCCACGCCCAAAAATACCCGCCCGAAGGCCGGGGCGCCAAGTTCGTCCAGCGGAAAAAGGCCACAAAAACGGGTGGGCTATAGCCTTGGGGGTTGGGGCTGGCCAACTTCGTCCGCCGGACTCGGAATGGCGCGACACTTTGCGAGGCGCCTCCGTGTGCCAAAAATAGGCCGCAGGCACAGCCGCACCCAAAAATACCCGCCCGAAGGCCGGGGCGCCAAGTTCGTCCAGCGGAAAAAGGCCACAAAAACGGGTGGGCTATTGCCTGGGGGGTGGGGCTGGCCAACTTCGTCCGCCGGACTCGGAATGGCGCGAGACTTTGCGAGGCTCCTCCGTGTGCCAAAAATAGGCTACGGTAACAGCCGCGCCCAAAAATACCCGCCCGAAGGCCGGGGCGCCAAGTTCGTCCAGCGGAAAAAGGCCACAAAAACGGGTGGGCTATAGCCTTGGGGGGTGGGGCTGGCCAACTTCGTCCGCCGGACTCGGAATGGCGCGAGACTTTGCGAGGCACCTCCGTGTGCCAAAACTAGGCCGCGGGCACAGCCGCGCCCAAAAATACCAGCCCGAAGGCCGGGGCGCCAAGTTCGTCCAGCGGAAAAAGGCCACAAAAACGGGTGGGCTATAGCCTTGGGGGGTGGGGCTGGCCAACTTCGTCCGCCGGACTCGGAATGGAGCGAGACTTGGCGAGGTGCCTCCGTGTGCCAAAAATAGGCCGCGGGCACAGCCACGCCCAAAAATACCCGCCCGAAGGCCGGGGCGCCAAGTTCGTCCAGCGGAAAAAGGCCACAAAAATGGGTGGGCTATAGCCTTGGGGGGTGGGGCTGGCCAACATCGTCCGCCGGACTCGGAATGGCGCGAGACTTTACGAGGCGCCTCCGTGTGCCAAAAATAGGCCGCGGGCACAGCTGCGCCCGAAAATACCCGCCTGAAGGCCGGGGCGCCAAGTTCGTCCAGCGGAAAAAGGCCACAAAAACGGGTGGCCTATAGCCTTGGGGGGTGGGGCTGGCCAACTTCGTCCGCCGGACTCGGAATGGCGCGAGACTTTGCGAGGCACCTCCGTGTGCCAAAAATTGGCTGCGGGCACAGCCGCGCCCAAAAATACCCGCCCGAAGGCCGGGGCGCCAAGTTCGTCCAGCAGAAAAAGGCCACAAAAACGGGTGGGCTATAGCCTTCGGGGGTCGGGCTGGCCAACTTCGTCCGCCGGACTCGGAATGGCGCGAGACTTTGCGAGGCACCTCCGCGTGCCAAAAATAGGCCGCGGGCACAGCCTCGCCCAAAAATAACCGCCCGAAGGCCGGGGCGCCAAGTTCGTCCAGCGGAAAAAGGCCACAAAAACGGGTGGGCTATAGCCTTGGGGGGTGGGGCCGGCCTACTTCGTCCGCCGGACTCGGAATGGCGCGAGACTTTGCGAGGCGCCTCCGTGTGCCAAAAATAGGCCGCGGGCACAGCCGCGCCAAAAAATACCCGCCCGAAGGCCGGGGCGCCATGTTCGTCCAGCGGAAAAAGGCCACAAAAACGGGTGGGCTATAGCCTTGGGGGGTGGGGCTGGCCAACTTCGTCCGCCGGACTCGGAATGGCGCGAGACTTTGCGAGGTGCCACCGTGTTCCAAAAATAGGCCTCGGGCACAGCCGCGCCCAAAAATACCCGCCCAAAGGCCGGGGCGCTAAGTTCGTCCAGCGGAAAAAGGCCACAAAAATGGGTGGGCTATAGCCTTCAGGGGTGGGGCAGGCCAACTTCGTCCGCCGGACTCGGAATAGCGCGAGACTTTACGAGGCGCCTCCGTGTGCCAAAAATAGGCCGCGGGCACAGCCGCACCCAAAAATACCCGCCCGAAGGCCGGGGCGCCAAGTTCGTCCAGCGGAAAAAGGCCACAAAAACGGGTGGGCTATAGCCTTGGGGGGTGGGGCTGGCCAACTTCGTCCGCCGGACTCGGAATGGAGCGAGAATTTGCGAGGCGCCTCCGTGTGCCATAAATAGGCTGCGGGCACAGCTGTGCCCTAAAATACCCGCCCGAAGGCCGGGGCGCCAAGTTCGTCCAGCGGAAAAAGGCCACAAAAACGGGTGGGCTATAGCCTTGGGGGGTGGGGCTGGCCAACATCGTCCGCCGGACTCGGAATGGCGCGAGACTTTGCGAGGCGCCTCCGTGTGCCAAAAATAGGCCGCGGGCACAGCTGCGCCCGAAAATACCCGCCTGAAGGCCGGGGCGCCAAGTTCGTCCAGCGGAAAAAGGCCACAAAAACGGGTGGCCTATAGCCTTGGGGGGTGGGGCTGGCCAACTTCGTCCGCCGGACTCGGAATGGCGCGAGACTTTGCGAGGCACCTCCGTGTGCCAAAAATTGGCTGCGGGCACAGCCGCGCCCAAAAATACCCGCCCGAAGGCCGGGGCGCCAAGTTCGTCCAGCAGAAAAAGGCCACAAAAACGGGTGGGCTATAGCCTTCGGGGGTCGGGCTGGCCAACTTCGTCCGCCGGACTCGGAATGGCGCGAGACTTTGCGAGGCGCCTCCGCGTGCCAAAAATAGGCCGCGGGCACAGCCTCGCCCAAAAATAACCGCCCGAAGGCCGGGGCGCCAAGTTCGTCCAGCGGAAAAAGGCCACAAAAACGGGTGGGCTATAGCCTTGGGGGGTGGGGCGGCCTACTTCGTCCGCCCGGACTCGGAATGGCGCGAGACTTTGCGAGGCGCCTCCGTGTGCCAAAAATAGGCCGCGGGCACAGCCGCGCCAAAAAATACCCGCCCGAAGGCCGGGGCGCCATGTTCGTCCAGCGGAAAAAGGCCACAAAAACGGGTGGGCTATAGCCTTGGGGGGTGGGGCTGGCCAACTTCGTCCGCCGGACTCGGAATGGCGCGAGACTTTGCGAGGTGCCACCGTGTTCCAAAAATAGGCCTCGGGCACAGCCGCGCCCAAAAATACCCGCCCAAAGGCCGGGGCGCTAAGTTCGTCCAGCGGAAAAAGGCCACAAAAATGGGTGGGCTATAGCCTTCAGGGGTGGGGCTGGCCAACTTCGTCCGCCGGACTCGGAATAGCGCGAGACTTTGCGAGGCGCCTCCGTGTGCCAAAAATAGGCCGCGGGCACAGCCGCGCCCAAAAATACCCGCCCGAAGGCCGGGGCGCCAAGTTCATCCAGCGGAAAAAGGCCACAAAAACGGGTGGGCTATAGCCTTGGGGGGTGGGGCTGGCCAACTTCGTCCGCCGGACTCGGAATGGCGCGAGGCTTTGCGAGGCGCCTCCGTGTGCCAAAAATAGGCCATGGGCACAGCCGCGCTAAAAAATACCGGCCCGAAGGCCGGGCGCCAAGTTCGTCCCAGCGGAAAAAGGCCACAAAAACGGGTGGGCTATAGCCTTGGGGGTGGGGCCGCCAACTTCGTCCGCGGACTCGGAATGGCGCGAGACTTTGCGAGGCGCCTCCGTGTGCCAAAAATAGGCCGGGCACAGCCGCGCCAAAAATACCCGCCCGAAGGCCGGGCTCCATGTTCGTCCAGCGGAAAAAGGCCACAAAACGGGTGGGCTATAGCCTTGGGGGTGGGGCTGGCCAACTGTCCGCCGGACTCGGAATGGCGCGATACTTTGCGAGGAGCCACCGTGTTCCAAAAATAGGCCTCGGGCACAGCCGCGCCCAAAAATACCCGCCCAAAGGCCGGGGCGCTAAGTTCGTCCAGCGGAAAAAGGCCACAAAAATGGGTGGGCTATAGCCTTCAGGGGTGGGGCTGGCCAACTTCGTCCGCCGGACTCGGAATAGAGCGAGACTTTGCGAGGCGCCTCCGTGTGCCAAAAATAGGCCGCGCTCACAGCCGCCCAAAAATACCCGCCCGAAGGCCGGGGCGCCAAGTTCGTCCAGCGGAAAAAGGCCACAAAAACGGGTGGGCTATAGCCTTGGGGGGTGGGGCCGGCCAACTTCGTCCGCCGGACTCGGAATGGCGCGAGACTTTGCGAGGCGACTCCGTGTGCCAAAAATAGGCCGCGGGCACAGCCGCGCCAAAAAATACCCGCCCGAAGGCCGGGGCGCCATGTTCGTCCAGCGGAAAAAGGCCACAAAAACGGGTGGGCTATAGCCTTGGGGGGTGGGGCCGGCCAACTTCGTCCGCCGGACTCGGAATGGCGCGAGACTTTGCGAGGCGCCTCCGTGTGCCAAAAATAGGCCGCGGGCACAGCCGCGCCAAAAAATACCCGCCCGAAGGCCGGGGCTCCATGTTCGTCCAGCGGAAAAAGGCCACAAAAACGGGTGGGCTATAGCCTTGGGGGGTGGGGCTGGCCAACTTCGTCCGCCGGACTCGGAATGGCGCGAGACTTTGCGAGGTGCCACCGTGTTCCAAAAATAGGCCTCGGGCACAGCCGCGCCCAAAAATACCCGCCCAAAGGCCGGGGCGCTAAGTTCGTCCAGCGGAAAAAGGCCACAAAAATGGGTGGGCTATAGCCTTCAGGGGTGGGGCTGGCCAACTTCGTCCGCCGGACTCGGAATAGCGCGAGACTTTGCGAGGCGCCTCCGTGTGCCAAAAATAGGCCGCGGGCACAGCCGCGCCCAAAAATACCCGCCCGAAGGCCGGGGCGCCAAGTTCGTCCAGCGGAAAAAGGCCACAAAAACGGGTGGGCTATAGCCTTGGGGGGTGGGGCTGGCCAACTTCGTCCGCCGGACTCGGAATGGCGTGAGACTTTGCGAGGCGCCTCCGTGTGCCAAAAATAGGCCGCGGGCACAGCCGCGCCCAAAAATACCTGCCCGAAGGCCGGGGCGCCAAGTTCGTCCAGCAGAAAAAGTCCACAAAAACGGGTGGGCTACAGCCTTCGGGGGTCGGGCTGGCCAACTTCGTCCGCCGGACTCGGAATGGCGCGAGACTTTGCGAGGCGCCTCCGCGTGCCAAAAATAGGCCGCGGGCACAGCCTCGCCCAAAAATAACCGCCCGAAGGCCGGGGCGCCAAGTTCGTCCAGCGGAAAAAGGCCACAAAAACGGGTGGGCTATAGCCTTGGGGGGTGGGGCCGGCCTACTTCGTCCGCCGGACTCGGAATGGCGCGAGACTTTGCGAGGCGCCTCCGTGTGCCAAAAATAGGCCGCGGGCACAGCCGCGCGCGCCAAATACCCGCCCGAAGGCCGGGGCGCCAAGTTCGTCCAGCGGAAAAAGGCCACAAAAACGGGTGGGCTATAGCCTTGGGGGGTGGGGCTGGCCAACTTCGTCCGCCGGACTCGGAATGGCGCGAGACTTTGCGAGGTGCCACCGTGTTCCAAAAATAGGCCTCGGGCACAGCCGCGCCCAAAAATACCCGCCCAAAGGCCGGGGCGCTAAGTTCGTCCAGCGGAAAAAGGCCACAAAAATGGGTGGGCTATAGCCTTCAGGGGTGGGGCTGGCCAACTTCGTCCGCCGGACTCGGAGTAGCGCGAGACTTTGCGAGGCGCCTCCGTGTGCCAAAAATAGGCCGCGGGCACAGCCGCGCCCAAAAATACCCGCCCGAAGGCCGGGGCGCCATGTTCGTCCAGCGGAAAAAGGCCACAAAAACGGGTGGGCTATAGCCTTGGGTGGTGGGGCTGGCCAACTTCGTCCGCCGGACTCGGAATGGCGCGAGACTTTGCGAGGCGCCTCCGTGTGCCAAAAATAGGCCGCGGGCACAGCCGCGCCCAAAAATACCTGCCCGAAGGCCGGGGCGCCAAGTTCGTCCAGCGGAAAAAGGCCACAAAAACGGGTGGGCTATAGCCTTGGGGGGTGGGGCTGGCCCACTTCGTCCGCCGGACTCGGAATTGCGCGAGACTTTGCGAGCCGCCTCCGTGTGCTAAAAATAGGCCGCGGACACAGCCTCGCCCAAAAATAACCGCCCGAAGGCCGGGGCGCCAAGTTCGTCCAGCGGAAAAAAGTCACAAAAACGGGTGGGCTATAGCCTTGGGGGGTGGGGCCGGCCAACTTCGTCCGCCGGACTCGGAATGGCGCGAGACTTTGCGGGGCGCCTCCGTGTGCCAAAAATAGGCCGCGGGCACAGCCGCGCCAAAAAATACCCGCCCGAAGGCCGGGGCGCCATGTTCGTCCAGCGGAAAAAGGCCACAAAAACGGGTGGGCTATAGCCTTGGGGGGTGGGGCTGGCCAACTTCGTCCACCGTACTCGGAATGGCGCGAGACTTTGCGAGGCGCCTCTGTGTGCCAAAAATAGGCTGCGGGCACAGCCGCGCCCAAAAATACCCGCTTGAAGGCCGGGGCGCCAAGTTCGTCCAGCGGAAAAAGGCCACAAAAACGGGTGGGCTATAGCCTTGGGGGGTGGGGCTGGCCAACTTCGTCCGCCGGACTCGGAATGGCGCGAGACTTTGCGAGGCGCCTCCGTGTGCCAAAAATAGGCCGCGGACGCAGCCGCGCCCAAAAATACCTGCCCGAAGGCCGGGGCGCCAAGTTCGTCCAGCGGAAAAAGGCCACAAAAACGGGTGGGCTATAGCCTTCGGGGGTCGGGCTGGCCAACTTCGTCCGCCGGACTCGGAATGGCGCGAGACTTTGCGAGGCGCCTCCGTGTGCCAAAAATAGGCCGCGGGCACAGCCGCGCCCAAAAACACCCGCCCGAAGGCCGGGGCGCCAAGTTCGTCCAGCGGAAAAAGGCCACAAAAATGGGTGGGCTATAGCCTTCAGGGGTGGGGCTGGCCAACTTCGTCCGCCGGACTCGGAATAGCGCGAGACTTTGCGAGGCGCCTCCGTGTGCCAAAAATAGGCCGCGGGCACAGCCGCGCCCAAAAATACCCGCCCGAAGGCCGGGGCGCCAAGTTCGTCCAGCGGAAAAAGGCCACACCCACGGGGGGGCTATAGCCTTGGGGGGTGGGGCTGGCCAACTTCGTCCGCCGGACTCGGAATGGCGCGAGACTTTGCGAGGTGCCTCCGTGTGCCAAAAATAGGCCGCGGCCACAGCCGCGCCCAAAAATACCTGCCCAAAGGCCGGGGCGCCAAGTTCGTCCAGCGGAAAAAGGCCACAAAAACGGGTGGGCTATAGCCTTGGGGGGTGGGGCTGGCCCACTTCGTCCGCCGGACTCGGAATTGCGCGAGACTTTGCGAGCCGCCTCCGTGTGCTAAAAATAGGCCGCGGGCACAGCCTCGCCCAAAAATAACCGCCCGAAGGCCGGGGCGCCAAGTTCGTCCAGCGGAAAAAGGCCACAAAAACGGGTGGGCTATAGCCTTGGGGGGTGGGGCCGGCCAACTTCGTCCGCCGGACTCGGAATGGCGCGAGACTTTGCGAGGCGCCTCCGTGTGCCAAAAATAGGCCGCGGGCACAGCCGCGCCAAAAAATAGCCGCCCGAAGGCCGGGGCGCCATGTTCGTCCAGCGGAAAAAGGCCACAAAAACAGGTGGGCTATAGCCTTGGGGGGTGGGGCTGGCCAACTTCGTCCGCCGTACTCGGAATGGCGCGAGACTTTGCGAGGCGCCTCCGTGTGCCAAAAATAGGCTGCGGGCACAGCCGCGCCCAAAAATACCCGCCCGAAGGCCGGGGCGCCAAGTTCGTCCAGCGGAAAAAGGCCACAAAAACGGGAGGGCTATAGCCTTGGGGGGTGGGGCTGGCCAACTTCGTCCGCCGGACTCGGAATGGCGCGAGACTTTGCGAGGCGTCTCCGTGTGCCAAAAATAGGCCGCGGACGCAGCCGCGCCCAAAAATACCTGCCCGAAGCCCGGGGCGCCAAGTTCGTCCAGCGGAAAAAGGCCACAAAAACGGGTGGGCTATAGCCTTGGGGGGTGGGGCTGGCCCACTTCGTCCGCCGGACTCGGAATTGCGCGAGACTTTGCGAGCCGCCTCCGTGTGCTAAAAATAGGCTGCGGACACAGCCTCGCCCAAAAATAACCGCCCGAAGGCCGGGGCGCCAAGTTCGTCCAGCGGAAAAAGGCCACAAAAACGGGTGGGCTATAGCCTTGGGGGGTGGGGCCGGCCAACTTCGTCCGCCGGGCTCGGAAGAGCGCGAGACTTTGCGGGCGCCTCCGTGTGCCAAAAATAGGCCGCGGGGCACAGCCGCGCCAAAAATACCCGCCCGAAGGCCGGGCGCCATGTTCGTCCTGGGGACAAAGGCCACAAACACGGGTGGGCTATAGCCTTGGGGTGTGGGGCTGGCCAACTTCGTCCGCCGTACTCGGAATGGCGCGAGACTTTGCGAGGCGCCTCCGTGTGCCAAAAATAGGCTGCGGGCACAGCCGCGCCCAAAAATACCCGCTTGAAGGCCGGGGCGCCAAGTTCGTCCAGCGGAAAAAGGCCACAAAAACGGGTGGGCTATAGCCTTGGGGGGTGGGGCTGGCCAACTTCGTCCGCCGGACTCGGAATGGCGCGAGACTTTGCGAGGCGCCTCCGTGTGCCAAAAATAGGCCGCGGACGCAGCCGCGCCCAAAAATACCTGCCCGAAGGCCGGGGCGCCAAGTTCGTCCAGCGGAAAAAGGCCACAAAAACGGGTGGGCTATAGCCTTCGGGGGTCGGGCTGGCCAACTTTGTCCGCCGGACTCGGAATGGCGCGAGACTTTGCGAGCCGCCTCCGTGTGCCAAAAATAGGCCGCGGGCACAGCCGCGCCCAAAAATACCCGCCCGAAGGCCGGGGCGCCAAGTTCGTCCAGCGGAAAAAGGCCACAAAAATGGGTGGGCTATAGCCTTCAGGGGTGGGGCTGGCCAACTTCGTCCGCCGGACTCGGAATAGCGCGAGACTTTGCGAGGCGCCTCCGTGTGCCAAAAATAGGCCGCGGGCACAGCCGCGCCAAAAATTCCCGCCCCGATGGCGGGGCGCCGATTTCGTCCCGCGGTAAACGTCCACAAAAACGGGTGGGCTATAGCCTTGGGGGGTGGGGCTGGCCAACTTCGTCCGCCGGACTCGGAATGGCGCGAGACTTTGGGAGGCCCCTCCGTGTGCCAAAAATAGGCCGCGGGCACAGCCGCGCCCAAAAATACCGGCCCGAAGGCCGGGGCGCCAAGTTCGCCCAGCGGAAAAAATCCACAAAAACGGGTGGGCTATAGCCTTGGGGGGTGGGGCTGGCCAACTTCGTCCGCCGGACTCAGAATGGCGCGAGACTTTGCGAGGCGCCTCCGTGTGCCAAAAATAGGCTGCGGGCACAGCCGCGCCCAAAAATACCCGCCCGAAGGCCGGGGCGCCAAGTTCGTCCAGCGGAAAAAGGCCACAAAAACGGGTGGGCTATAGCCTTGGGGGGTGGGGCTGGCCAACTTCGTCCGCCGGACTCGGAATGGCGCGAGACTTTGCGAGGCGTCTCCGTGTGCCAAAAATAGGCCACGGACACAGCCGCGCCCAAAAATACCTGCCCGAAGGCCGGGGCGCCAAGTTCGTCCAGCGGAAAAAGGCCACAAAAACGGGTGGGCTATAGCCTTCGGGGGTCGGGCTGGCCAACTTCGTCCGCCGGACTCGGAATTGCGCGAGACTTTGCGAGCCGCCTCCGTGTGCCAAAAATAGGCCGCGGGCACAGCCGCGCCAAAAAAAAGCCGCCCGAAGGCCGGGGCGCCAAGTTCGGCCCAGCGGAAAAAGGCCCCAAAAACGGGTGGGCTATTGCCTTGGGGGTGGGGCTGGCCAACTTCGTCCGCCGGACTCGGAATTGCGCGAGACTTTGCGAGCCGCCTCCGTGTGCTGTGGGCCAGCGGGGCACAGCCGCGCCAAAAAATAGCCGCCCGAAGGCCGGGGCGCCATGTTCGTCCAGCGGAAAAAGGCCACAAAAACGGGTGGGCTATAGCCTTGGGGGGTGGGGCTGGCCCACTTCGTCCGCCGGACTCGGAATTGCGCGAGACTTTGCGAGCCGCCTCCGTGTGCTAAAAATAGGCCGCGGGCACAGCCTCGCCCGAAGGCCGGGGCGCCAAGTTCGTCCAGCGGAAAAAGGCCACAAAAACGGGTGGGCTATAGCCTTGGGGGGTGGGGCCGGCCAACTTCGTCCGCCGGACTCGGAATGGCGTGAGACTTTGCGAGCCGCCTCCGTGTGCTAAAAATAGGCCGCGGGCACAGCCTCGCCCGAAGGCCGGGGCGCCAAGTTCGTCCAGCGGAAAAAGGCCACAAAAACGGGTGGGCTATAGCCTTGGGGGGTGGGGCCGGCCAACTTCGTCCGCCGGACTCGGAATGGCGCGAGACTTTGCGAGGCACCTCCGTGTGCCAAAAATAGGCCGCGGGCACAGCCGCGCCAAAAAATAGCCGCCCGAAGGCCGGGGCGCCAAGTTCGTCCAGCGGAAAAAGGCCACAAAAACGGGTGGGCTATAGCCTTGGGGGGTGGGGCTGGCCAACTTCGTCCGCCGGAATGGCGCGAGACATTGCGAGGCGCCTCCGTGTGCCACAAATAGGCCGCGGACACAGCCGCGCCCAAAAATAACCGCCCGAAGGACGGGGCGCCAAGTTCGTCCAGCGGAAAAAGGCCACAAAAACGGGTGGGCTATAGCCTTGGGGGGTGGGGCTGGCCAACTTCGTCCGCCGGACTCGGAATGGCGTGAGACTTTGCGAGGCGTCTCCGTGTGCCAAAATAGGCCACGGACACAGCCGCGCCAAAAATACCTGCCCGAAGGCCGGGCGCCAAGTTCGTCCAGCGGAAAAAGGCCACAAAAACGGGTGGGCTATAGCCTTCGGGGTCGGGCTGGCCAACTTCGTCCTCCGGACTCGGAATGGCGCGAGACTTTGCGAGGCGCCTCCGTGTGCCAAAAATAGGCATGGGCACAGCCGCGCAAAAATACCCGCCCGAAGGCCGGGGCGCCAAGTTCGTCCAGCGGGAAAAGGCCACAAAAACGGGTGGGCTATAGCCATTGGTGGTGGGGCCGTCCACCTACGTCCGCCGGACTCGGAATTGCGCGAGACTTTGCGAGCCGCCTCCGTGTGCCAAAAATAGGCCGCGGGCACAGCCGCGCCAAAAAATAGCCGCCCGAAGGCCGGGGCGCCATGTTCGTCCAGCGGAAAAAGGCCACAAAAACGGGTGGGCTATAGCCTTGGGGGGTGGGGCTGGCCCACTTCGTCCGCCGGACTCGGAATTGCGCGAGACTTTGCGAGCCGCCTCCGTGTGCTAAAAATAGGCCGCGGGCACAGCCTCGCCCGAAGGCCGGGACGCCAAGTTCGTCCAGCGGAAAAAGGCCACAAAAACGGGTGGGCTATAGCCTTGGGGGGTGGGGCCGGCCAACTTCGTCCGCCGGACTCGGAATGGCGTGAGACTTTGCGAGGCGCCTCCGTGTGCCAAAAATAGGCCGCGGGCACAGCCGCGCCAAAAAATAGCCCCCCGAAGGCCGGGGCGCCATGTTCGTCCAGCGGAAAAAGGCCACAAAAACGGGTGGGCTATAGCCTTGGGGGGTGGGGCTGGCCAACTTCGTCCGCCGTACTCGGAATGGCGCGAGAATTTGCGAGGCGCCTCCGTGTGCTAAAAATAGGCTGCGGGCACAGCCGCGCCCAAAAATACCCGCCCGAAGGCCGGGGCGCCAAGTTCGTCCAGCGGAAAAAGGCCACAAAAACGGGTGGGCTATAGCCTTGGGGGGTGGGGCTGGCCAACTTCGTCCGCCGGACTCGGAATGGCGCGAGACTTTGCGAGGCGTCTCCGTGTGCCAAAAATAGGCCACGGACGCAGCCGCGCAAAAAAATACCTGCCCGAAGGCCGGGGCGCCAAGTTCGTCCAGCGGAAAAAGGCCACAAAAACGGGTGGGCTATAGCCTTCGGGGGTCGGGCTGGCCAACTTCGTCCGCCGGACTCGGAATGGCGCGAGACTTCGCGAGGTGCCTCCGTGTGCTGTGGGTAGGCAGCGGGCACAGCCGCGCCCAAAAATACCCGCCCGAAGGCCGGGGCGCCAAGTTCGTCCAGCGGAAAAAGGCCACAAAAACGGGTGGGCTATAGCCTTGGGGGGTGGGGCTGGCCAACTTCGTCCGCCGCACTCGGAATGGCGCGAGGCTTTGCGAGGCGCCTCCGTGTGCCAAAAATAGGCCACGGACACAGCCGCGCCCAAAAATACCCGCCCGAAGGCCGGGGCGCCAAGTTCGTCCAGCGGAAAAAGCCACAAAAACGGGTGGGCTATAGCCTTGGGGGGTGGGGATGGCCAACTTCGTCCGCCGGACTCGGAATGGTGCGAGACTTTGCGAGGCACCTCCGTGTGCCAAATATATGCCGCGGGCACAGCCGCGCCCAAAAATTCCCGCCCGAAGACCGGGGCGCCAAGTTCGTCCAGCGGAAAAAGGCCACAAACACGGGTGGGCTATAGCCTTGGGGGGTGGGGCTGGCCAACTTCATCCGCCTGACTCGGAATGGCGCGAGAGTTTGCGAGGCGCCTCCGTGTGCCAAAAATAGGCCGCGGGCACAGCCGCGCCCAAAAATACCTGCCCGAAGACCGGGGCGCCAAGTTCGTCCAGCGGAAAAAGGCCACAAAAACGGGTGGGCTATAGCCTTGGGGGGTGCGCCGGACTCGGAATGGCGCGAGACTTTGCGAGGCACCTCCGTGTGCCAAAAATAGGCCGCGGGCACAGCCGCGCCAAAAAATACCCGCCCGAAGGCTGGGGCGCCATGTTCGTCCAGCGGAAAAAGGCCACAAAAACGGGTGGGCTATAGCCTTGGGGGGTTGGGCTGGCCAACTTCGTCCGCCGGACTCGGAATGGCGCGAGACATTGCGAGGCGCCTCCGTGTGCGAAAAATAGGCTGCGGGCACAGCCGCGCCCAAAAATACCCGCCCGAAGGCCGGGGCGCCAAGTTCGTCCAGCGGAAAAAGGCCACAAAAACGGGTGGGCTATAGCCTTGGGGGGTGGGGCTGGCCAACTTCGTCCGCCGGACTCGGAATGGCGCGAGACTTTGCGAGGCGCCTCCGTGTGCCAAAAATAGGCCGCGGACGCAGCCGCGCCCAAAAATACCTGCCCGAAGGCCGGGGCGCCAAGTTCGTCCAGCGGAAAAAGGCCACAAAAACGGGTGGGCTATAGCCTTCGGGGGTCGGGCTGGCCAACTTCGTCCGCCAGACTCGGAATGGCGCGAGACTTTGCGAGGCGCCTCCGTGTGCCAAAAAATAGGCAAAGGGCACAGCCGCGCCCAAAAATACCCCGCCCAAAGGCCGGGCGCCAAGTTCGGCCCAGCGGAAAAAGGCCACAAAACGGGTGGGCTATAGCCTTGGGGGTGGGGCTGGCCAACTTCGTCCGCTGGACTCGGAATGGCGCGAGACTTTCCGTGGCGCCTCCGTGGGCGAAGTAAAGGCCGGGGGCACAGCCGCACCCAAAAATACCCCCCCGAAGGCCGGGGCGCCAAGTTCGTCCAGCGTAAAAAGGCCCCAAAAACGGGTTGGCTTTAGCCTTGGGGGGTTGGGCTGGCCAACTTCGTCCGCCCGACTCAGAATGGCGCGAGACCTTCCGAGGTGCCTCCGTGTGCCAAAAATAGGGTCGCGGGCACAGCCGCGCCCAAAATACCCACCCGAAGGCCGGGCGCCAAGTTCGTCCAGCGGAAAAGGCCACAAAAACGGGTGGGCTATAGCCTTGGGGGTTGGGCAGGCCCACTTCCTCCGCAGGACTCGGAATGGCGAGACTTTGCGAGGCACCTCCGTGGGCCAAAAATAGGCCGCGGGCACAGCCGCGGCCAAAAATACCCGCCCGAAGGCCGGGACGCCAAGATCGTCCAGCGGAAAAAGGCCACAAAAACGGGTGGGCTATTGCCTTGGGGGGTGGGGCTGGCCAACTTCGTCCGCCGGACTCGGAATGGCGCGATACTTTGCGAGGCGCCTCCGTGTGCCAAAAATAGGCCGCAGGCACAGCCGCGCCCAAAAATACCCGCCCGAAGGCCGGGGCGCCAAGTTCGTCCAGCGGAAAAAGGCCACAAAAACGGGTGGGCTATAGCCTTGGGGGGTGGGGCTGGCCAAGTTTGTCCGCCGGACTCGGAATGGCGCGAGACTTTCCGAGGCGCCTCCGTGTGCCAAAAATAGGCCGCGGGCACAGCCGCGCGCAAAAATACCAGCCCGAAGGCCGGGGCGCCAAATTCGTCCAGCGGAAAAAGGCCACAAAAACGGGTGGGCTATAGCCTTGGGGGGTGGGGCTGGCCAACTTCGTCCGCCGGACTCGGAATGGCGCGAGACTTTCCGAGGCGCATCCGTGTGCCAAAAATAGGCCGCGGGCACAGCCGCGCCCAAAAATACCCGCCCGAAGGCCGGGGCGCCAAGTTCGTCCAGCGGAAAAAGGCCACAAAAACGGGTGGGCTATAGCCTTGGGGGGTGGGGCTGGCCAACTTCGTCCGCCGGACTCGGAATGGCGCGAGACTTTGCGAGGCACCTCCGTGTGTCAAATATAGGCCGCGGGCACAGCCGTGCCCAAAAATTCCCGCACGAAGGCCGGGGCGCCAAGTTCGTCCAGCGGAAAAAGGCCACAAACCCGGGTGGGCTATAGCCTTGGGGGGTGGGGCTGGCCAACTTCGTCCGCCTGACTCGGAATGGCGCGAGAGTTTGCGAGGTGCCTCCGTGTGCCAAAAATAGGCCGCGGGCACAGCCGCGCCAAAAAATACCCGCCCGAAGGCCGGGCCGCCACGTTCGCCCCCCGTAAAAAGGCCACAAAAACGGGTGGGCTATTGCCTTGGGGGGTGGGGCTGGCCAACTTCGTCCGCCGGATCGGAATGGAGCGAGACTTTGCGAGGCGCCTCCGTGTGATAAAAATAGGCCGCGGGCACAGCCGCGCCCAAAAATACCCGCCCGAAGGCCGGGGCGCCAAGTTCGTCCAGCGGAAAAAGGCCACAAAAACGGGTGGGCTATAGCCTTGGGGGGTGGGGCTGGCCAACTTCGTCCGCCGGACTCGGAATGGCGAGAGACTTTGCGAGCCGCCTCCGTGTGCCAAAAATAGGCCGCGGGCACAGCCGCGCCCAAAAATACCCGCCCGAAGGCCGGGGCGCCAAGTTCGTCCAGCGGAAAAAGGCCACAAAAACGGGTGGGCTATAGCCTTGGGGGGTGGGGCTGGCCAACTTCGTCCGCCGGACTCGGAATGGCGCGAGACTTTACGAGGCACCTCCGTGTGCCAAATATAGGCCGCGGGCACAGCCGTGCCCAAAAATTCCCGCACGAAGGCCGGGGCGCCAAGTTCGTCCAGCGGAAAAAGGCCACAAACCCGGGTGGGCTATAGCCTTGGGGGGTGGGGCTGGCCAACTTCGTCCGCCTGACTCGGAATGGCGCGAGAGTTTGCGAGGTGCCTCCGTGTGCCAGAAATAGTCATGGGCACAGCCGCGCCAAAAAATACCCGCCCGAAGGCCGGGCCGCCAAGTTCGTCCACCGGAAAAAGGCCACAAAAACGGGTGGGCTATTGCCTTGGGGGGTGGGGCTGGCCAACTTCGTCCGCCGGATCGGAATGGAGCGAGACTTTACGAGGCGCCTCCGTGTGATAAAAATAGGCCGCGGGCACAGCCGCGCCCAAAAATACCCGCCCGAAGGCCGCGGCGCCAAGTTCGTCCAGCGGAAAAAGGCCACAAAAACGGGTGGGCTATAGCCTTGGGCGGTGGGGCTGGCCAACTTCGTCCGCCGGACTCGGAATGGCGAGAGACTTTGCGAGCCGCCTCCGTGTGCCAAAAATAGGCCGCGGGCACAGCCGCGCCCAAAAATACCCGCCCGAAGGCCGGGGCGCCAAGTTCGTCCAGCGGAAAAAGGCCACAAACCCGGGTGGGCTATAGCCTTGGGGGGTGGGGCTGGCCAACTTCGTCCGCCTGACTCGGAATGGCGCGAGAGTTTGCGAGGTGCCTCCGTGTGCCAAAAATAGGCCGCGGGCACAGCCGCGCCAAAAAATACCCGCCCGAAGGCCGGGCCGCCAAGTTCGTCCACCGGAAAAAGGCCACAAAAACGGGTGGGCTATTGCCTTGGGGGGTGGGGCTGGCCAACTTCGTCCGCCGGATCGGAATGGAGCGAGACTTTGCGAGGCGCCTCCGTGTGATAAAAATAGGCCGCGGGCACAGCCGCGCCCAAAAATACCCGCCCGAAGGCCGGGGCGCCAAGTTCGTCCAGCGGAAAAAGGCCACAAAAACGGGTGGGCTATAGCCTTGGGCGGTGGGGCTGGCCAACTTCGTCCGCCGGACTCGGAATGGCGAGAGACTTTGCGAGCCGCCTCCGTGTGCCAAAAATAGGCCAAGGGGCACAGCCGCGCCAAAAATACCCGCCCGAAGGCCGGGCGCCAAGTCTGTCCCAGCGGAAAAAGGCCACAAAAACGGGTGGGCTATAGCCTTGGGGGGTGGGGCTGGCCAACTTCGTCCGCCGGACTCGGAATGGCGCGAGACTTTGCGAGGCACCTCCGTGTGCCAAATATAGGCCGCGGGCACAGCCGTGCCCAAAAATTCCCGCACGAAGGCCGGGGCGCCAAGTTCGTCCAGCGGAAAAAGGCCACAAACCCGGGTGGGCTATAGCCTTGGGGGGTGGGGCTGGCCAACTTCGTCCGCCTGACTCGGAATGGCGCGAGAGTTTGCGAGGTGCCTCCGTGTGCCAAAAATAGGCCGCGGGCACAGCCGCGCCAAAAAATACCCGCCCGAAGGCCGGGCCGCCAAGTTCGTCCACCGGAAAAAGGCCACAAAAACGGGTGGGCTATTGCCTTGGGGGGTGGGGCTGGCCAACTTCGTCCGCCGGATCGGAATGGAGCGAGACTTTACGAGGCGCCTCCGTGTGATAAAAATAGGCCGCGGGCACAGCCGCGCCCAAAAATACCCGCCCGAAGGCCGGGGCGCCAAGTTCGTCCAGCGAAAAAAGGCCACAAAAACGGGTGGGCTATAGCCTTGGGCGGTGGGGCTGGCCAACTTCGTCCGCCGGACTCGGAATGGCGAGAGACTTTGCGAGCCGCCTCCGTGTGGTAAAAATAGGCCGCGGGCACAGCCGCGCCCAAAAATACCCGCCCGAAGGCCGGGGCGCCAAGTTCGTCCAGCGGAAAAAGGCCACAAAAAAGGGTGGGCTATAGCCTTGGGGGGTGGGGCTGGCCAACTTCGTCCGCCGGACTCGGAATGGCGCGAGACTTTGCGAGGCACCTCCGTATGCCAAAAATAGGCCGCAGGCACAGCCGCGCCCAAAAATACCCGCCCGAAGGCCGGGGCGCCAAGTTCGTCCAGCCGAAAAAGGCCACAAAAACGGGTGGGCTATAGCGTTGGGGGGTGGGGCTGGCCAACTTCGTCCGCCGGACTCAGAATGGCGCGAGACTTTGCGAGGCGGCTCCCTGTGCCAAAAATAGGCCGCGGCCACAGCCGCGCGCAAAAATACCCGCCCGACGGCCGGGGCGCCAAGTTCGTCCAGCGGAAAAAGGCCACAAAAACGGGTGGGCTATAGCCTTGGGGGGTGGGGCTGGCCAACTTCGTCCGCCGGACTCGGAATGGCGCGAGACTTTGCGAGGCACCTCCGTGGGCCAAAAATAGGCCGCGGGCACAGCCGCGGCCAAAAATACCCGCCCGAAGGCCGGGGCGCCAAGTTCGTCCAGCGGAAAAGGCCACAAAAACGGGTGGGCTATAGCCTTGGGGGGTGGGGCTGGCCAACTTCGTCCGCCGGACTCGGAATACCGCGAGACTTTGCGAGGCACCCCCGTGTGCCAAAAATAGGCCGCGGGCACAGCCGCGCGCAAAAATACCCGCCCGAAGGCCGGGGCGCCAAGATCGTCCAGCGGAAAAAGGCCACAAAAACGGGTGGGCTATTGCCTTGGGGGGTGGGGCTGGCCAACTTCGTCCGCCGGACTCGGAATGGCGCGAGACTTTGCGAGGTGCCTCCGTGTGATAAAAATAGGCCGTGGGCACAGGCGCGCCCAAAAATACCCGCCCGAAGGCCGGGGCGCCAAGTTCGTCCAGCGGAAGAAGGCCACAACAAAGGGTGGGCTATAGCCTTGGGGGGTGGGGCTGGCCAACTTCGTCCGCCGGACTCGGAATGGCGCGAGACTTTGCGAGGCACCTCCGTATGCCAAAAATAGGCCGCAGACACAGCCGCGCCCAAAAATACCCGCCCGAAGGCCGGGGCGCCAAGTTCGTCCAGCGGAAAAAGGCCACAAAAACGGGTGGGCTATAGCGTTGGGGGGTGGGGCTGGCCAAGTTTGTCCGCCGGACTCGGAATGGCGCGAGACTTTGTGAGGCGCCTCCGTGTGCCAAAAATAGGCCGCGGGCACAGCCGCGCCCAAAAATACCCACCCGAAGGCCGGGGCGCCAAGTTCGTCCAGCGGAAAAAGGCCACAAAAACGGGTGGGCTATAGCCTTGGGGGGTGGGGCTGGCCAACTTCGTCCGCCGGACTCGGAATGGCCCGAGACTTTGCGAGGCGCCTCCGTGTGCCAAAAATAGGCCGCGGCCACAGCCGCGCCCAAAAATACCCGCCCGACGGCCGGGGCGCCAAGTTCGTCCAGCGGAAAAAGGCCACAAAAACGGGTGGGCTATAGCCTTGGGGGGTGGGGCTGGCCAACTTCGTCCGCCGGACTCAGAATGGCGCGAGACTTTGTGAGGCGCCTCCGTGTGCCAAAAATAGGCCGCGCGCACAGCCGCGCCCAAAAATACCCGCCCGAAGGCCGGGGCGCCAAGTTCGTCCAGCGGAAAAAGGCCACAAAAACGGGTGGGCTATAGCCGTGGGGGGGGGGGCTGGCCAACTTCGTCCGCCGGACTCGGAATGGCGCGAGACTTTGCGAGGCACCTCCGTGTGCCAAAAATAGGCCGCGGGCACAGCCTTGGCCAAAAATACCCGCCCGAAGGCCGGGGCGCCAAGATCGTCCAGCGGAAAAAGGCCACAAAAACGGGTGGGCTATTGCCTTGGGGGGTGGGGCTGGCCAACTTCGTCCGCCGGACTCGGAATGGCGCGAGACTTTGCGAGGTGCCTCCGTGTGATAAAAATAGGCCGTGGGCACAGGCGCGCCCAAAAATACCCGCCCGAAGGCCGGGGCGCCAAGTTCGTCCAGCGGAAGAAGGCCACAAAAAAGGGTGGGCTATAGCCTTGGGGGGTGGGGCTGGCCAACTTCGTCCGCCGGACTCGGAATGGCGCGAGACTTTGCGAGGCACCTCCGTATGCCAAAAATAGGCCGCAGACACAGCCGCGCCCAAAAATACCCGCCCGAAGGCCGGGGCGCCAAGATCGTCCAGCGGAAAAAGGCCAGAAAAACGGGTGGGCTATTGCCTTGGGGGGTGGGGCTGGCCAACTTCGTCCGCCGGACTCGGAATGGCGCGAGACTTTGCGAGGTGCCTCCGTGTGATAAAAATAGGCCATGGGCACAGGCTCGCCCAAAAATACCCGCCCGAAGGCCGGGGCGCCAAGTTCGTCCAGCGGAAGAAGGCCACAAAAAAGGGTGGGCTATAGCCTTGGGGGGTGGGGCTGGCCAACTTCGTCCGCCGGACTCGGAATGGCGCGAGACTTTGCGAGGCACCTCCGTATGCCAAAAATAGGCCGCAGACACAGCCGCGCCCAAAAATACCCGCCCGAAGGCCGGGCGCCAAGTTCGTCCAGAGGAAAAAGGCCACAAAAACGGGTGGTCTATAGCGTTGGGGGGTGGGGCTGGCCAAGTTTGTCCGCCGGACTCGGAATGGCGCGAGACTTTGTGAGGCGCCTCCGTGTGCCAAAAATAGGCCGCGGGCACAGCCGCGCCAAAAATACCCACCCGAAGGCCGGGCGCCAAGTTCGTCCAGCGGAAAAAGGCCACAAAACGGGTGGGCTATAGCCTTGGGGGTGGGGGGGCTGGCCAACTCGTCCGCCGGACTCGGAATGGCGCGAGACTTGGCGAGGCGCCTCCGTGTGCCAAAAATAGGCCGCGGGCACAGCCGCGCCCAAAAATACCCGCCCGACGGCGGGGCGCCAAGTTCGTCCAGCGGAAAAAGGCCACAAAAACGGGTGGGCTATAGCCTTGGGGGGTGGGGCTGGCCAACTTCGTCCGCCGGACTCAGAATGGCGCGAGACTTTGCGAGGCGCCTCCGTGTGCCAAAAATAGGCCGCACGCACAGCCTCGCCCAAAAATACCCGCCCGAAGGCCGGGGCGCCAAGTTCGTCCAGCGGAAAAAGGCCACAAAAACGGGTGGGCTATAGCCTTGGGGGTGGGGCTGGCCAACTTCGTCCGCCGGACTCGGAATGGCGCGAGACTTTGCGAGGCACCTCCGTGGGCCAAAAATAGGCCGCGGGCACAGCCGCGCCCAAAAATACCCGCCCGAAGGCCGGGGCGCCAAGTTCGTCCAGCGGAAAATGGCCACAAAAACGGGTGGGCTATAGCCTTGGGGGGTGGGGCTGGCCAACTTCGTCCGCCGGACTCGGAATGGCGCGAGACTTTGCGAGGCACCTCCGTGGGCCAAAAATAGGCCGCAGACACAGCCGCGCCCAAAAATACCCGCCCGAAGGCCGGGGCGCCAAGATCGTCCAGCGGAAAAAGGCCAGAAAAACGGGTGGGCTATTGCCTTGGGGGGTGGGGCTGGCCAACTTCGTCCGCCGGACTCGGAATGGCGCGAGACTTTGCGAGGTGCCTCCGTGTGATAAAAATAGGCCATGGGCACAGGCTCGCCCAAAAATACCCGCCCGAAGGCCGGGGCGCCAAGTTCGTCCAGCGGAAAAAGGCCACAAAAACGGGTGGGCTATAGCCTTGGGGGGGTGGGGCTGGCCAACTTCGTCCGCCGGACCCGGAATGGCGCGAGACTTCGCGAGGCGCCTCCGTGTGCCAAAAATAGGTTGCGGCCACAGCCGTGCCCAAAAATACCCCCCCGAAGGCCGGGGAGCCAAGTTCGTCCAGCGGAAAAAGGCCACAAGAACGGGTGGGCTATAGCCTTGGGGGGTGGAGCTGGCCAACTTCGTCCGCCGGACTCGGAATGGCGCGAGACTTTGCGAGGCACCTCCGTGTGCCAAAAATAGGCCGCGGGCACAGCCGCGCCCAAAAATACCCGACTGAAGGCCGGGGCGCCAAGTTCGTCCAGCGGAAAAAGGCCACAAAAACGGGTGGGCTATAGCCTTGGGGGGTGGGCCTGGCCAACTTCGTCCGCCGGACTCGGAATGGCGCGAGACTTTGCGAGGCGCCTCCGTGTGCCAAAAATAGGCTGCGGGCACATAGCCTTGGGGGGTGGGGCTGGCCAACTTCGTCCGCCGGACTCGGAATAGCGCGAGACTCTGCGAGGCGCCTCCGTGTGCCAAAAATAGGCCGCGGGCACAGCCGCGCCCAAAAATACCCGCCCGAAGGCCGGGGCGCCAAGCTCGTCCAACGGAAAAAGGCCACAAAAACGGGTGGGCTATAGCCTTGGGGGGTGGGGCTGGCCAACTTCGTCCGCCGGACTCGGAATGGCGCGAGACTTTGCGAGGCACCTCCGTGGGCCAAAAATAGGCCGCGGGCACAGCCGCGGCCAAAAATACCTGCCCGAAGGCCGGGGAGCCAAGTTCGTCCTGCGGAAAAAGGCCACAAAAACGGGTGGGCTATAGCCTTGGGGGATGGGGCTGGCCAACTTCGTCCGCCGGACTCGGAATAGCGCGAGACTTTGCGAGGCGCCTCCGTGTGCCAAAAGTAGGCCGAGGGCACAGCCGCGCCCAAAAATACCCGCCCGAAGGCCGAGGCGCCAAGCTCGTCCAGCGGAAAAAGGCCACAAAAACGGGTGGGCTATAGCCTTGGGGGGTGGGGCTGGCCAACTTCGTCCGACGGACTCGGAATGGCGCGTGACTTTGCGAGGCACCTCCGTGTGCCAAAAATAGGCCGCGGGCACAGCCGCGCCCAAAAATACCCTCCCGAAGGCCGGGGCGCCAAGTTCGTCCAGCGGAAAAAGGCCACAAAAACGGGTGGGCTATAGCCTTGGGGGGGTGGGGCTGGCCAACTTCGTCCGCCGGACCCGGAATGGCGCGAGACTTTGCGAGGCACCTCCGTGTGCCAAAAATAGGCCGCGGGCACAGCCGCGCCCAAAAATACCCACCCGAAGGCCGGGGCGCCAAGTTCGTCCAGCGGAAAAAGGCCACAAAAACGGGTGGGGTATAGCCTTGGGGGGTGGGGCTGGCCAACTTCGTCCGCCGGACTCGGAATGGCGCGAGACTTTGCGAGGCGCCTCCGTGTGCTGGGGGCAGGCCGCGGGCACAGCCGCACCCAAAAATACCCGCCCGAAGGCCGGGGCGCCAAGATCGTCCAGCGGAAAAAGGCCACAAAAACGGGTGGGCTATAGCCTTGGGGGGTGGGGCTGGCCAACATCGTCAGCCGGACTCGGAATGGCGCGAGACATTGCAAGGCGCCTCCGTGTGCCAAAAATAGGCCAAAGGGAACAGCCGAGCCCAAAAATACCCGCCCGAAGGCCGGGGCGCCAAGTTCGTCCAGCGGAAAATGGCCACAAAAACGGGTGGGCTATAGCCTTGGGGGGTGGGGCCGGCCAACTTCGTCCGCCGGACTCGGAATGGCCCGAGACTTTGCGAGGCACCTCCGTGTGCCAAAAATAGGCTGCGGGCACAGCCGCGCCCAAAAATACCAGCCCGAAGGCTGGGGCGCCAAGTTCGTCCAGCGGAAAAAGACCACAAAAACGGGTGGGCTATAGCCTTGGGGGGTGGCGCTGGCCAACTTCGTCCGCCGGACTCGGAATGGCGCGAGACTTTCCGAGCAGCCTCAGTGTGCCAAAAATAGGCCGCGGGCACAGCCGTGCCCAAAAATACCCACCCGAAGGCCGGGGTGCCAAGTTCGCCCAGCGGAAAAAGGCCACAAAAACGGGTGGGCTATAGCCTTGGGGGGTGGGGCCGGCCAACTTCGTCCGCCGGACTCGGAATGGCGCGAGACTTTGCGAGGCACCTCCGTGTGCCAAAAATAGGCCGCGGGCACAGCCACGCCCAAAAATACCAGCCCGAAGGCCGGGGCACCAAGTTCGTCCAGCGGAAAAAGGCCACAAAAACGGGTGGGGTATAGCCTTGGGGGGTGGGGATGGCCAACTTCGTCCGCCGGACTCGGAATGGCGCGAGACTTTGCGAGGCGCCTCTGTGTGCCAAAAATAGGCCGCGGGCACAGCCGCACCCAAAAATACCCGCCCGAAGGCCGGGGCGCCAAGATCGTCCAGCGGAAAAAGGCCACAAAAACGGGTGGGCTATAGCCTTGGGGGGTGGGGCTGGCCAACATCGTCAGCCGGACTCGGAATGGCGCGAGACATTGCAAGGCGCCTCCGTGTGCCAAAAATAGGCCGCGGGAACAGCCGAGCCCAAAAATACCCGCCCGAAGGCCGGGGCGCCAAGTTCGTCCAGCGGAAAATGGCCACAAAAACGGGTGGGCTATAGCCTTGGGGGGTGGGGCCGGCCAACTTCGTCCGCCGGACTCGGAATGGCCCGAGACTTTGCGAGGCACCTCCGTGTGCCAAAAATAGGCTGCGGGCACAGCCGCGCCCAAAAATACCAGCCCGAAGGCTGGGGCGCCAAGTTCGTCCAGCGGAAAAAGACCACAAAAACGGGTGGGCTATAGCCTTGGGGGGTGGCGCTGGCCAACTTCGTCCGCCGGACTCGGAATGGCGCGAGACTTTCCGAGCAGCCTCAGTGTGCCAAAAATAGGCCGCGGGCACAGCCGTGCCCAAAAATACCCACCCGAAGGCCGGGGTGCCAAGTTCGCCCAGCGGAAAAAGGCCACAAAAACGGGTGGGCTATAGCCTTGGGGGGTGGGGCGCCAACTGGTCCGCCGGACTCGGAATGGCGCGAGACTTTGCGAGGCACCTCCGTGTGCCAAAAATAGGCCGCGGGCACAGCCACGCCCAAAAATACCAGCCCGAAGGCCGGGGCACCAAGTTCGTCCAGCGGAAAAAGGCCACAAAAACGGGTGGGGTATAGCCTTGGGGGGTGGGGATGGCCAACTTCGTCCGCCGGACTCGGAATGGCGCGAGACTTTGCGAGGCGCCTCTGTGTGCCAAAAATAGGCCGCGGGCACAGCCGCACCCAAAAATAGCCGCCCGAAGGCCGGGCGCCAAGTTCGTCCAGCGGAAAAAGGCCACAAAAACGGGTGGGCTATAGCCTTGGGGGGTGGGGCTGGCCAACTTCGTCCGCCGGACTCGAATTGGCGCGAGCCTTTGCGAGGCGCCTCCGTGTGCCAAAAATAGGCCGCGGGCACAGCCGCGCCCAAAAATACCCGCCCGAAGGCCGGGGCGCCAAGTTCATCCAAGTTCATCCAGCGGAAAAAGGCCACAAAAACGGGTGGGCTATAGGCTTGGGGGGTGGGGCTGGCCAACTTCGTCCGCCGGACTCGGAATGGCCGAGAGTTTGCGAGGCGCCTCCGTGTGCCAGAAATATACCGCGGGCACAGCCGCGCCCAAAAATACCCGCCCGAAGGCCGGGGCGCCAAGTTCATCCAAGTTCATCCAGCGGAAAAAGGCCACAAAACCGGGTGGGCTATAGCCTTGGGGGGTGGGGCTGGCCAACTTCGTCCGCCAGACTCGGAATGGCGCGAGACTTTGCGAGGTGCCTCCGTGTGCCAAAAATAGGCCGCGGGCACAGCCGCGCCCAAAAATACCCGCCCGAAGGACGGGGCGCCAAGTTCATCCAGCGGAAAAAGGCCACAAAACCGGGTGGGCTATAGCCTTGGGGGGTGTGGCTGGCCAACTTCGTCCGCCGGACTCGGAATGGCGCGAGACTTTGCGAGGCGCCTCCGTGTGCCAATAATAGGCCGCGGGCACAGCCGCGCCCAAAAATACCCGCCCGAAGGCCGGGGCGCCAAGTTCGTCCAGCGGAAAAAGGCCACAAAAACGGGTGGGCTATAGCCGTGGGGGGTGGGGCTGGCCAACTTCGTCCGCCGGACTCGGAATGGCGCGAGACTTTGCGAGGCACCTCCGTGGGCCAAAAATAGGCCGCGGGCACAGCCGCGGCCAAAAATACCCGCCCGAAGGCCGGGGCGCCAAGTTCGTCCAGCGGAAAAAGGCCACAAAAACGGGTGGGCTATAGCCGTGGGGGGTGGGGCTGGCCAACTTCGTCCGCCGGACTCGGAATGGCGCGAGACTTTGCGAGGCACCTCCGTGGGCCAAAAATAGGCCGCGGGCACAGCCGCGCCCAAAAATACCCGCCCAAAGGCCGGGGCGCCAAGATCGTCCAGCGGAAAAAGGCCACAAAAACGGGTGGGCTATTGCCTTGGGGGGTGGGGCTGGCCAACTTCGTCCGCCGGACTCGGAATGGCGCGAGACTTTGCGAGGTGCCTCCGTGTGATAAAAATAGGCCGTGGGCACAGGCGCGCCCAAAAATACCCGCCCGAAGGCCGGGGCGCCAAGTTCGTCCAGCGGAAGAAGGCCACAAAAAAGGGTGGGCTATAGCCTTGGGGGTGGGGCTGGCCAACTCGTCCGCCGGACTCGGAATGGCGCGAGACTTTGCGAGGCACCTCCGTATGCCAAAAATAGGCCAGCAGACACAGCCGCGCAAAAATACCCGCCCAAGGCCGGGCGCCAAGCTCTTCCAGCGGAATAAGGCCAGAAAAACGGGTGGGCTATTGCCTTGGTGGGTGGGGCTGGCCAACTTCGTCCGCCGGACTCGGAATGGCGCGAGACTTTGCGAGGTGCCTCCGTGTGATAAAAATAGGCCATGGGCACAGGCTCGCCCAAAAATACCCGCCCGAAGGCCGGGGCGCCAAGTTCGTCCAGCGGAAGAAGGCCACAAAAAAGGGTGGGCTATAGCCTTGGGGGGTGGGGCTGGCCAACTTCGTCCGCCGGACTCGGAATGGCGCGAGACTTTGCGAGGCACCTCCGTATGCAAAAAATAGGCCGCAGACACAGCCGCGCCCAAAAATACCCGCCCGAAGGCCGGGGCGCCAAGTTCGTCCAGCGGAAAAAGGCCACAAAAACGGGTGGGCTATAGCGTTGGGGGGTGGGGCTGGCCAAGTTTGTCCGCCGGACTCGGAATGGCGCGAGACTTTGTGAGGCGCCTCCGTGTGCCAAAAATAGGCCGCGGGCACAGCCGCGCCCAAAAATACCCACCCGAAGGCCGGGGCGCCAAGTTCGTCCAGCGGAAAAAGGCCACAAAAACGGGTGGGCTATAGCCTTGGGGGGTGGGGCTGGCCAACTTCGTCCGCCGGACTCGAATTGGCGCGAGCCTTTGCGAGGCGCCTCCGTGTGCCAAAAATAGGCCGCGGGCACAGCCGCGCCCAAAAATACCCGCCCGAAGGCCGGGGCGCCAAGTTCATCCAAGTTCATCCAGCGGAAAAAGGCCACAAAAACGGGTGGGCTATAGGCTTGGGGGGTGGGGCTGGCCAACTTCGTCCGCCGGACTCGGAATGGCCGAGAGTTTGCGAGGCGCCTCCGTGTGCCAAAAATATACCGCGGGCACAGCCGCGGCCAAAAATACCCGCCCGAAGGCCGGGGCGCCAAGTTCATCCAAGTTCATCCAGCGGAAAAAGGCCACAAAACCGGGTGGGCTATAGCCTTGGGGGGTGGGGCTGGCCAACTTCGTCCGCCAGACTCGGAATGGCGCAAGACTTTGCGAGGTGCCTCCGTGTGCCAAAAATAGGCCGCGGGCACAGCCGCGCCCAAAAATACCCGCCCGAAGGACGGGGCGCCAAGTTCATCCAGCGGAAAAAGGCCACAAAACCGGGTGGGCTATAGCCTTGGGGGGTGTGGCTGGCCAACTTCGTCCGCCGGACTCGGAATGGCGCGAGACTTTGCGAGGCGCCTCCGTGTGCCAATAATAGGCCGCGGGCACAGCCGCGCCCAAAAATACCCGCCCGAAGTCCGGGGCGCCAATTTCGTCTAGCGGAAAAAGGCCACAAAAACGGGTGGGCTATAGCCTTGGGGGGTGAAGCTGGCCAACTTCGTCCGCCGGACTCGGAATGGCGCGAGATTTTGCGAGGCGCCTCCGTGTGCCAAAAATAGGCCGCGGGCACAGCCGCACCCAAAAATAGCCGCCCGAAGGCCGGGCGCCAAGTTCGTCCAGCAGAAAAAGGCCACAAAAACGGGTGGGCTATAGCCTTGGGGGGTGGGGCTGGCCAACTTCGTCCGCCGGACTCGGAATGGCGCGAGACTTTGCGAGGTGCCTCCGTGTGCCAAAAATAGGCCGCGGGCACAGCCGCGCTCAAAAATACCCGCCCGAAGGCCGGGGCGCCAAGTTCGTCCAGCGGAAAAAGGCCACAAAAATGGGTGGGCTATAGCCTTGGGGGGTGGGGCTGGCCAACTCGTCCGCGGACTCGGAATGGCGCGAGACTTTGCGAGGCGCCTCCGTGTGCCAAAATAGGCCAGGGCACAGCCGGGCCCAAAAATACCCGCCCGAAGGCCGTTGCGCCAAGTTCGTCCAGCGGAAAAAGGCCACAAAAACGGGTGGGCTATAGCCTTGGGGGGTGGGGCTGGCCCACTTCGTCCGCCAGACTCGGAATGGCGCGAGACTTTGCAAGGCTCCTCCGTGTGCCAAAAATAGGTCAAAGGGAACAGCCGCGCCCAAAAATACCCGCCCGAAGGCCGGGCGCCAAGTTCGTACACCGGAAAAAGGCCACAAAACCGGGTGGGATATCGCCTTGGGGGGGGGGGTGGCCAACTTCGTCCGCCAGACTCGGAATGGCGCGAGACTTTGCGAGGCGCCTCCGTGTGCCAAATTTAGGCCGCGGGCCCAGCCGCGCCCAACATTCCCCTCCGTATGGCCGGGGGGCCAAGTTGGTCCAGCGCAACAAGGCCACAAACCCGGGTGGGCTATAGCCTTGGGGGGGGGGGCTGGCCAACTTCGTCCGCCAGACTCGGAATGGCGCGAGACTTTGCGAGGCACCTCCGTGTGCCAAAAATAGGCCGCGGGCACAGCCGCGCCAAAAAATACCCGCCCGAAGGCCGGGCGCCAAGTTCGTCCAGCGGAAAAAGGCCACAAAAACGGGTGGGCTATAGCCTTGGGGGGTGGGGCTGGCCAACTTCGTCCGCCTGACTCGGAATGGCGCGAGACTTTGCGAGGCTCCTCCGTGTGCCAAAAATAGGCCGCGGGCACAGCCGCGCTAAAAATACCCGCCCGATGGCCGGGCGCCACGTTCGTCCTGCGGAAAAAGGCCACAAAAACGGGTGGGCTATAGCCTTGGGGGGTGGGGCTGGCCAACTTCGTCCGCCGGACTCGGAATGGCGCGAGACTTTGCGAGGCGCCTCCGTGTGCCAAAAATAGGCTACGGGTACATCCGTACCCAAAAATACCCGCCCGAAGGCCAGGGCGCCAAGTTCGTCCAGCGGAAAAAGGCCACAAAAACGGGTGGGCTATAGCCTTGGGGGGTGGGGCTGGCCAACTTCGTCCGCCAGACTCGGAATGGCGCGAGACTTTGCAAGGCTCCTCCGTGTGCCAAAAATAGGCCGCGGGAACAGCCGCGCCCAAAAATACCCGCCCGAAGGCCGGGGCGCCAAGTTCGTCCAGCGGAAAAAGGCCACAAAAACGGGTGGGCTATAGCCTTGGGGGGTGGGGCTGGCCGACTTCGTCCGCCAGACTCGGAATGGCGCGAGACTTTGCGAGGCGCCTCCGTGTGCCAAAAATAGGCCGCGGGCACAGCCGCGCCCAAAAATACCCGCCCGAAGGCCGGGGCGCCAAGTTCGTCCAGCGGAAAAAGGCCACAAAAACGGGTGGGCTATAGCCTTGGGGGGTGGGGCTGGCCAACTTCGTCCGCCAGACTCGGAATGGCGCGAGACTTTGCGAGGCACCTCCGTGTGCCAAAAATAGGCCGCGGGCACAGCCGCGCCAAAAAATACCCGCCCGAAGGCCGGGCGCCAAGTTCGTCCAGCGGAAAAAGGCCACAAAAACGGGTGGGCTATAGCCTTGGGGGGTGGGGCTGGCCAACTTCGTCCGCCGGACTCGGAATGGCGCGAGACTTTGCGAGGCGCCTCCGTGTGCCAAAAATAGGCTTCGGGCACAGCCATACCCAAAAATACCCGCCCGAAGGCCGGGGCGCCAAGTTCGTCCAGCGGAAAAAGGCCACAAAAACGGGTGGGCTATAGCCTTGGGGGGTGGGGCTGGCCAACTTCGTCCGCCAGACTCGGAATGGCGCGAGACTTTGCAAGGCTCCTCCGTGTGCCAAAAATAGGCCGCGGGAACAGCCGCGCCCAAAAATACCCGCCCGAAGGCCGGGGCGCGAAGTTCGTCCAGCGGAAAAAGGCCACAAAAACGGGTGGGCTCTAGCGGTGGGGGTGGGGGTGGCCAACTTCGTCCGCCAGACCTCGGAATGGCGCGAGACTTTGCGAGGCACCTACGTGTGCCAAAAATAGGCCACGGGCACAGCCGCGCCCAAAATACCCGCCCGAAGGCCGGGCGCCAAGTTCGGCCCAGCGGAAAAAGGCCACAAAAACGGGTGGGCTATAGCCTTGGGGGGTGGGGCTGGCCAACTTTGTCCGCCAGACTCGGAATGGCGCGAGACTTTGCGAGGAACCTCCGTGTGCCAAAAATAGGCCGCGGGCACAGCCGCGCCAAAAAATACCCGCCCGAAGGCCGGGCGCCAAGTTCGTCCAGCGGAAAAAGGCCACAAAAACGGGTGGGCTATAGCCTTGGGGGGTGGGGCTGGCCAACTTCGTCCGCCGGACTCGGAATGGCGCGAGACTTTGCGAGGCGCCTCCGTGTGCCAAAAATAGGCTTCGGGCACAGCCGTACCCAAAAATACCCGCCCGAAGGCCGGGGCGCCAAGTTCGTCCAGCGGAAAAAGGCCACAAAAACGGGTGGGCTATAGCCTTGGGGGGTGGGGCTGGCCAACTTCGTCCGCCGGACTCGGAATGGCGCGAGACTTTGCGAGGCGCCTCCGTGTGCCAAAAATAGATCGCGGGCACAGCCGCGCCCAAAAATACCCGCCCGAAGGCCGGGGCGCCAAGTTCGTCCAGCGGAAAAAGGCCACAAAAACGGGTGGGCTATAGCCTTGGGGGGTGGGGCTGGCCAACTTCGTCCGCCAGACTCGGAATGGCGCGAGACTTTGCGAGGAACCTCCGTGTGCCACAAATAGGCTTCGGGCACAGCCGTACCCAAAAATACCCGCCCGAAGGCCGGGGCGCCAAGTTCGTCCAGCGGAAAAAGGCCACAAAAACGGGTGGGCTATAGCCTTGGGGGGTGGGGCTGGCCAACTTCGTCCGCCGGACTCGGAATGGCGTGAGACTTTGCGGCGCCTCCGTGTGCTGCCAAAAATAGGCGCGGGCACAGCCGCGCCCAAAAATACCCGCCCGAAGGCCGGGGCGCCAAGTTCGTCCAGCGGAAAAAGGCCACAAAAACGGGTGGGCTATAGCCTTGGGGGGTGGGGCTGGCCAACTTCGTCCGCCAGACTCGGAATGGCGCGAGACTTTGCGAGGCGCCTCCGTGTGCCAAAAATAGGCTTCGGGCACAGCCGTACCCAAAAATACCGGCCCGAAGGCCGGGGCGCCAAGTTCGTCCAGCGGAAAAAGGCCACAAAAACGGGTGGGCTATAGCCTTGGGGGGTGGGGCTGTCCAACTTCGTCCGCCGGACTCGGAATGGCGCGAGACTTTGCGAGGTGCCTCCGTGTGCCAAAAATAGGCCACGGGCACAGCCGCTCCCAAAAATACCCGCCCGATGGCCGGGGCGCCAAGTTCGTCCAGCGGAAAAGGGCCACAAAAACGGGTGGGCTATAGCCTTGGGGGGTGGGGCTGGCCAACTTCGTCCGCCGGACTCGGAATGGCGCGAGACTTTGCGAGGCACCTCCGTGTGCCAAAAATAGGCCACGGGCACAGCCGCTCCCAAAAATACCCGCCCGATGGCCGGGGCGCCAAGTTCGTCCAGCGGAAAAGGGCCACAAAAACGGGTGGGCTATAGCCTTGGGGGGTGGGGCTGGCCAACTTCTCCGCCAGACTCGGAATGGCGCGAGACTTTGCGAGGCACCTCTTTGTGCCAAAAAAAGCCGCGGGCTCAGCCGCGCCCAAAAATACCTCCCCGAAGGCCGGGGCACCAAGTTCGTCCAGCGGAAAAAGGCCGCAAAAACGGGTGGGCTATAGCCATGGGGGGTGGGGCTGGCCAACTTCGTCCGCCGGACTCGGAATGGCGCGAGACTTTGCGGGGCGCCTCCGTGTGCCAAAAATAGGCCGCGGGCACAGCCGCGCCCAAAAATACCCGCCCGAAGGCCGGGGCGCCAAGTTCGTCAAGCGGAAAAAGGCCACAAAAACGGGTGGGCTATAGCCTTGGGGGGTGGGGCTGGCCAACTTCGTCCGCCGGACTCGGAATGGCGTGAGACTTTGCGAGGCACCTCCGTGTGCCAAAAATAGGCCGCGGGCACAGCCGCTCCCAAAAATACCCACCCGAAGGCCGGGGCGCCAAGTTCGTCTAGCGGAAAAAGGCCACAAAAACGGGTGGGCTATAGCCTTGGGGGGTGGGGCTGGCCAACTTCGTCCGCCAGACTCGGAATGGCGCGAGACTTTGCGAGGCACCTCCGTGTGCCAAAAATAGGCCAAGGGCACAGCCGCGCCCAAGATAGCCCTCCCGAAGGCCGGGGCGCCAAGTTCGTCCAGCGGAAAAAGGCCACAAAAACGGGTGGGCTATAGCCTTGGGGGGTGGGGCTGGCCAACTTCGTCCGCCAGACTCGGAATGGGGCGACACTTTGCAAGGCTCCTCCGTGTGCCAAAAATAGGCCGCGGGCACAGCCGCGCTCAAAAATACCCGCCCGAAGGCCGGGGTGCCAAGTTCGTCCAGCGGAAAAAGGCCACAAAAACGGGTGGGCTATAGCCTTGGGGGGTGGGGCTGGCCCACTTCGTCCGCCAGACTCGGAATGGCGCGAGACTTTGCGAGGCGCCTCCGTGTGCCAAAAATAGGCCGCGGGCATAGCCGCGCCCAAAAATACCCGCCCGAAGGCCGGGGCGCCAAGTTCGTCCAGCGGAAAAAGGCCACAAAAACGGGTGGGCTATAGCCTTGGGGGGTGGGGCTGGCCAACTTCGTCCGCCAGACTCGGAATGGCGCGAGACTTTGCGAGGCACCTCCGTGTGCCAAAAATAGGCCAAAGGCACAGCGGCGCCAAAAATACCCGCCCGAAGGCCGGGCGCCAATTCGTCCAGCGGAAAAAGGCCACAAAAACGGGTGGGCTATAGCCTTGGGGGTGGGGCTGGCCAACTTCGTCCGCCGGACTCGGAATGGCGCGAGACTTTGTGAGGCGCCTCCGTGTGCCAAAAATAGGCCGCGGGCACAGCCGCGCCCAAAAATACCCGCCCGAAGGCCGGGGCGCCAAGTTCGTCCAGCGGAAAAAGGCCACAAAAACGGGTGGGCTATAGCCTTGGGGGGTGGGACTGGCCAACTTCGTCCGCCGGACTCGAATTGGCGCGAGACTTTGCGAGGCGCCTCCGTGTGCCAAAAATAGGCCGCGCGCACAGCCGCGCCCAAAAATACCCGCCCGAAGGCCGGGGCGCCAAGTTCATCCAAGTTCATCCAGCGGAAAAAGGCCACAAAAACGGGTGGGCTATAGCCTTGGGGGGTGGGGCTGGCCAACTTCGTCCGCCGGACTCGGAATGGCGCGAGACTTTGCGAGGGACCTCCGTGTCCCAAAATAGGATGCGGGCACAGCCACGCCCAAAAATACCCGCCCGAAGGCCGGGGCGCCAAGTTCGTCCAGTGGAAAAAGGCCACAAAAAGGGGTGGGCTATAGCCTTGGGGGGTGGGGCTGGCCAACTTCGTCCGCCGGACTCGGAATTGCGCGAGACTTTGCGAGGCGCCTCCGTGTGTCAAAAATAGGCCGCGGACACAGCCGCGCCCAAAAATACCCGCCCGAAGTCCGCGGCGCCAAGTTCGTCCAGCGGAAAAAGGCCACAAAAACGGGTGGGCTATAGCCTTGGGTGGTGGGGCTGGCCAACATCGTTCGCCGGACTCGGAATGGCACGAGACTTTGCGAGGCGCTTCCGTGTGCCAAATATAGGCCGCGGGCACAGCCGCGCCCAAAAATACCCGCCTGAAGTCCGGGGCGCCAAGTTCGTCCAGCGGAAAAAGGCCACAAAAACGGGTGGGCTATAGCCTTGGGGGGTGGGGCTGGCCAACTTCGTCCGCCGGACTCGGAATGGCGCGAGACTTTGCGAGGCGCCTCCGTGTGCCAAAAATAGGCCGCGGGCACAGCCGCGCCCAAAAATACCCGCCCGAAGGCCAGGGCGCCAAGTTCGTCCAGCGGAAAATGGCCACAAAAACGGGTGGGCTATAGCCTTGGGGGGTGGGGCTGGCCAACTTCGTCCGCCGGACTCGGAATGGCGCGAGACTTTGCGAGGCGCCTCCGTGTGCAAAAAATAGGCCGCGGGCACAGCCGCGTCCAAAAATACCCGCCCGAAGGCCGGGGCGCCAAGTTCGTCCAGCGGAAAAAGGCCACAAAAACGGGTGGGCTATAGCCTTGGCGGGTGGGGCTGGCCAACTTCATCCGCCGGACTCGGAATTGCGCGAGACTTTGCGAGGCACCACCGTGTGCCAAAAATAGGCCGCGGGCAGAGCCGCGCCCAAAAATACCCGCCCGAAGGCCGGGGCGGCAAGTTCGTCCAACGGAAAAAGGCCACAAAAACGGGTGGGCTATAGCCTTGGGGGGTGGGGCTGGCCAACTTCGTCCGCCGGACTCGGAATGGCGCGAGACTTTGCGAGGGACCTCCGTGTCCCAAAATAGGATGCGGGCACAGCCACGCCCAAAAATACCCGCCCGAAGGCCGGGGCGCCAAGTTCGTCCAGTGGAAAAAGGCCACAAAAAGGGGTGGGCTATAGCCTTGGGGGGTGGGGCTGGCCAACTTCGTCCGCCGGACTCGGAATGCCGCGAGACTTTGCGAGGCGCCTCCGTGTGTCAAAAATAGGCCGCGGACACAGCCGCGCCCGAAAATACCCGCCCGAAGTCCGCGGCGCCAAGTTCGTCCAGCGGAAAAAGGCCACAAAAACGGGTGGGCTATAGCCTTGGGTGGTGGGGCTGGCCAACTTCGTCCGCCGGACTCGGAATGGCGCGAGACTTTGCGAGGCGCCTCCGTGTGCCAAAAATAGGCCGCGGGCATAGCCGCGCCCAAAAATACCGGCCCGAAGGCCGGGGCGCCAAGTTCATCCAGCGGAAAAAGGCCAGAAAAACGGGTTGGCTATAGCATTGGGGGGTGGGGCTGGCAAACTTCGTCCGCCGGACTCAGAATGGCGCGAGACTTTGCGAGGCACCTCCGTGTGCCAAAAATAGGCCGCGGGCACAGCCGCGCCCAAAAATACCCGCCCGAAGGCCGGGGCGCCATGTTCGTCCAGCGGAAAAAGGCCACAAAAACAGGTGGGCTATAGCCTTGGGGGGTGGGGCTGGCCAACTTCTTCCGCCGGACTCGGAATGGTGCGAGACTTTGCGAGGCGCTTCCGTGTGCCAAAAATAGGCCGCGGGCACAGCCGCGCCCAAAAATACCGGCCCGAAGGCCGGGGCGCCAACTTCATCCAGCGGAAAAAGGCCAGAAAAACGGGTGGGCTATAGCATTGGGGGGTGGGGCTGGCCAACTTCGTCCGCCGGACTCGGAATGGCGCGAGACTTTGCGAGGCGCCTCCGTGTGCCAAAAATAGGCCGCGGACACAGCCGCGCCCAAAAATACCCGCCCGAAGGCCGGGGCGCCAAGTTCGTCCAGCGGAAAAAGGCCACAAAAACGGGTGGGCTATAGCTTTGGGGCTGGCCAACTTCGTCCGCCGGACTCGGAATGGCGCGAGACTTTGCGAGGCACCTCCGTGTGCCAAAAATAGGACACGGGCCCAGCCGCGCCCAAAAATAACCGCCCAAAGGCCGGGGTGCCAAGTTCGTCCAGCGGAAAAATGCCAGAAAAACGGGTGGGCTATAGCATTGGGGGGTGGGGCTGGCCAACTTCGTCCGCCGGACTCGGAATTGCATGAGACTTTGCGAGGCACCTCCGTGTGCCAAAAATAGGCCGCGGGCACAGCCGTGCCCAAAAATACCCGCCCGAAGGCCGGGGCGCCAAGTTCGTCCAGCGGAAAAAGGCCACAAAAACGGGTGGGCTATAGCCTTGGGGGGTGGGGCTGGCCGACTTCGTCCGCCGGACTCGGACTGGCGCGAGACTTTGCGAGGCACCTCCGTGTGCCAAAAATAGGCCGCGGGCACAGACGCGCTGAAAAATACCCGCCCGAAGGCCGGGGCGCCAAGTTCGTCCAGCGGAAAAAGGCCAGAAAAACGGGTGGGCTATACCCTTGGGGGGTGGGGCTGGCCAACTTCGTCCGCCGGACTCGGAATGGCGCGAGACTTTGCGAGGTGCCTCCGTGTGCTAAAAAGAGGCCGTGGGCACAGCCGCGCCCAAAAATACCCGCCCGAAGGCCGGGGCACCAAGTTCGTCCAGCGGAAAAAGGCCACAAAAACGGGTGGGCTATACCCTTGGGGGGTGGGGCTGGCCAACTTCGTCCGCCGGACTCGGAATGGCGCGAGACTTTGCGAGGCGCCTCCGTGTGCCAAAAATAGGCCGTGGACACAGCCGCGCCCAAAAATACCCGCCCGAAGGCCGGGGCGCCAAGTTCGTCCAGCGGAAAAAGGCCACAAAAACGGGTGGGCTATAGCTTTGGGGCTGGCCAACTTCGTCCGCCGGACTCGGAATGGCGCGAGACTTTGCGAGGCACCTCCGTGTGCCAAAAATAGGACACGGGCCCAGCCGCGCCCAAAAATAACCGCCCAAAGGCCGGGGTGCCAAGTTCGTCCAGCGGAAAAATGCCAGAAAAACGGGTGGGCTATAGCATTGGGGGGTGGGGCTGGCCAACTTCGTCCGCCGGACTCGGAATTGCGTGAGACTTTGCGAGGCACCTCCGTGTGCCAAAAATAGGCCGCGGGCACAGCCGTGCCCAAAAATACCCGCCCGAAGGCCGGGGCGCCAAGTTCGTCCAGCGGAAAAAGGCCACAAAAACGGGTGGGCTATAGCCTTGGGGGGTGGGGCTGGCCGACTTCGTCCGCCGGACTCGGACTGGCGCGAGACTTTGCGAGGCACCTCCGTGTGCCAAAAATAGGCCGCGGGCACAGCCGCGCTGAAAAATACCCGCCCGAAGGCCGGGGCGCCAAGTTCGTCCAGCGGAAAAAGGCCAGAAAAACGGGTGGGCTATACCCTTGGGGGGTGGGGCTGGCAACTTCGTCCGCCGGACTCGGAATGGCGCGAGACTTTGCGAGGTGCCTCCGTGTGCTAAAAAGAGGCCGTGGGCACAGCCGCGCCCAAAAATACCCGCCCGAAGGCCGGGGCGCCAAGTTCGTCCAGCGGAAAAAGGCCACAAAAACGGGTGGGCTATACCCTTGGGGGGTGGGGCTGGCCAACTTCGTCCGCCGGACTCGGAATGGCGCGAGACTTTGCGAGGCGCCTCCTTGTGCCAAAAATAGGCCGCGGGCACAGCCGCGTCCAAAAATACCCGCCCGAAGGCCGGGGCGCCAAGTTCGTCCAGCGGAAAAAGGCCACAAAAACGAGTGGGCTATAGCCTTGGGGGGTGGGGCTGGCCAAATTCGTCCGCCGGACTAGGAATGGCGCGAGACTTGGCGAGGCGCCTCCGTGTGCCAAAAATAGGCCGCGGGCACAGCCGCGCCCAAAAATACCCGCCCGAAGGCCGGGGCGCCAAGTTCGTCCAGCGGAAAAAGGCCACAAAAACGGGTGGGCTATAACCTTGGGGGGTGGGGCTGGCCAACTTCGTCCGCCGGACTCGGAATGGCGCGAGACTTTGCGAGGCACCTCCGTGTGCCAAAAATAGGCCGCGGGCACAGCCGCGCCCAAAAATACCCACCCGAAGGCCGGCGCGCCTAGTTCCTCCAGCAGAAAAAGGCCAGAAAAACGGGTGGGCTATAGCCTAGGGGGGTGGGGCGGGCCAACTTCGTCCGCCGGACTCGGAATGGCGCGAGACTTTGCGAGGCGCCTCCGTGTGCCAAAAATAGGCTGCGGGCACAGCCGCGCCCAAAATTACCCGCCCGAAGGCCGGGGCGCCAAGTTCGTCCAGCGGAAAAAGGGCAGAAAAACGGGTGGGCTATAGCCTTGGGGGGTGGGGCTGGCCAACTTCGTCCGCCGGACTCGGAATGGCGCGAGACTTTGCGAGGCGGCTCCGTGTGCTAAAAATAGGCCGTGGGCACAGCCGCGGCCAAAAGTACCGGCCCGAAGGCCGGGGCGCCAAGTTCGTCCAGCGGAAAAAGGCCACAAAAACGGGTGGGCTATAGCCTTGGGGGGTGGGGCTGGCCAACTTCGTCCGCCGGACTAGGAATGGCGCGAGACTTTGCGAGGCGCCTCCGTGTGCCAAAAATAGGCCGCGGGCACAGCCGCGCCCAAAAATACCCGCCCGAAGGCCGGGGCGCCAAGTTCGTCCAGCGGAAAAGCCACAAAAACGAGTGGGCTATAGCCTTGGGGGGTTGGGCTGGCCAACTTCGTCCGCCGGACTCGGAATGGCGCGAGACTTTGCGAGGCACCTCCGTGTGCCAAAAATAGGCCGCGGGCACAGCCGCGCCCAAAAATACCCACCCGAAGGCCGGCGCGCCTAGTTCCTCCAGCGGAAAAAGGCCAAAAAAACGGGTGGGCTATAGCCTAGGGGGGTGGGGCTGGCCAACTTCGTCCGCCGGACTCGGAATGGCGCGAGACTTTGCGAGGCGCCTCCGTGTGCCAAAAATAGGCTGCGGGCACAGCCGCGCCCAAAATTACCCGCCCGAAGGCCGGGGCGCCAAGTTCGTCCAGCGGAAAAAGGGCAGAAAAACGGGTGGGCTATAGCCTTGGGGGGTGGGGCTGGCCAACTTCGTCCGCCGGACTCGGAATGGCGCGAGACTTTGCGAGGCGCCTCCGTGTGCTAAAAATAGGCCGTGGGCACAGCCGCGCCCAAAAATACCCGCCCGAAGGCCGGGGCGCCAAGTTCGTCCAGCGGAAAAAGGCCACAAAAACGGGTGGGCTATAGCCTTGGGGGGTGGGGCTGGCCAACTTCGTCCGCCGGACTCGGAATGGCGCGAGACTTTGCGAGGCGCCTCCGTGTGCTGGGAAATAGGCCGCGGGCACCGCCGCGGCAAAAAATCCCCGCCCGAAGGCCGGGGCGCCAAGTTCGTCCAGCAGAAAAAGGCCACAAAAACGGGTGGGCTATAGCCTTGGGGGGTGGGGCTGGCCAACTTCGTCCGCCGGACTCGGAATGGCGCGAGACTTTGCGAGGCACCTCCGTGTGCCAAAAATAGGCCGCGGACACAGCCGCGCCCAAAAATACCCACCCGAAGGCCGGCGCGCCTAGTTCCTCCAGCGGAAAAAGGCCAGAAAAACGGGTGGGCTATAGCCTTGGGGGGTGGGGCTGGCCAACTTCGTCCGCCGGACTCGGAATGGCGTGAGACTTTGCGAGGCACCTCCGTGTGCCAAAAATAGGCCGCGGGCACAGCCGCGCCCAAAAATACCCGCCCGAAGGCCGAGGCGCCAAGTTCGTCCACCGGAAAAAGGCCACAAAAACTGGTGGGCTATAGCCTTGGGGGGTGGGGCTGGCTAACTTCGTCCGCCGGACTCGGAATGGCGCGAGACTTTGCGAGGCACCTCCGTGTGCCAAAAATAGGCCGCGGGCACAGCCGCGCCCAAAAATACCCGCCCGAAGGCCGGGACGCCATGTTCGTCCAGCGGAAAAAGGCCACAAAAACAGGTGGGCTATAGCCTTGGGGGGTGGGGCTGGCCAACTTCTTCCGCCGGACTCGGAATGGTGCGAGACTTTGCGAGGCGCCTCCGTGTGCCAAAAATAGGCCGCGGGCCCAGCCGCGCCCAAAAATACCCGCCCGAAGACCGGGGCGCCAAGTTCGTCCAGCGGAAAAAGGGCAGAAAAACGGGTGGGCTATAGCCTTGGGGGGTGGGGCTGGCCAACTTCGTCCGCCGGACTCGGAATGGCGCGAGACTTTGCGAGGCGCCTCCGTGTGCTAAAAATAGGCCGTGGGCACAGCCGTGCCCAAAAATACCCGCCCGAAGGCCGGGGCGCCAAGTTCGTCCAGCGGAAAAAGGCCACAAAAACGGGTGGGCTAAACCCTTGGGGGGTGGGGCTGGCCAACTTCGTCCGCCGGACTCGGAATGGCGCGAGACTTTGCGAGGCGCCTCTGTGTGCCAAAAATAGGCCGCGGGCACAGCCGCGCCCAAAAATACCCGCCCGAAGGCCGGGGCGCCAAGTTCGTCCAGCGGAAAAAGGCCACAAAAACGGGTGGGCGATAGCCTTGGGGGGTGGGGCTGGCCAACTTCGTTCGCCGGACTCGGAATGGCGCGAGACTTTGCGAGGGGCATCGGTGTACCAAAAATAGGCCGCGGGCACAGCCGCGCCCAAAAATAACCGCCCGAAGGCCGGGGCGCCAAGTTCGTCCAGCTGAAAAAGGCCACAAAAACGGGTGGGCTATAGCCTTGGGGGGTGGGGCGGGCCAACTTCGTCCGCCGGACTCGGAATGGTGCGAGACTTTGCGAGGGGCCTCCGTGTGCCAAAATAGGCCGCGGTCACAGCCGCGCCCAAAAATTAACCGCCCGAAGGCCTGGGCGTCAAGTTCGTCCAGCGTAAAAAGGCCACAAAAACGGGTGGGCTATAGCCTTGGGGGTTTGGGGCTGGCCGACTTCGTCCGCCGGACTCGGAATGGCGCGAGACTTTGCGAGTGGCCTCCGTGTGCCAAAAATAGGCCGCGGGCACAGCCGCACCCAAAAATAACTGCCCGAAGGCCGGGGCGCCATGTTCGTCCAGCGGAAAAAGGCCACAAAAACGGGTGGGCTATAGCCTTGGGGGGTGGGGCTGGCCAACTTCGTCCGCCGGACTCGAAATGGCACGAGACTTTGCGAGGCGCCTCCGTGTGCCAAAAATAGGCCGTGGACACAGCCGCGCCCAAAAATACCCGCCCGAAGGCCGGGGCGCCAAGTTCGTCCAGCGGAAAAACGCCACAAAAACGGGTGGGCTATAGCTTTGGGGCTGGCCAACTTCGTCCGCCGGACTCGGAATGGCGCGAGACTTTGCGAGGCACCTCTGTGTGCCAAAAATAGGACACGGGCCCAGCCGCGCCCAAAAATAACCGCCCAAAGGCCGGGGTGCCAAGTTCGTCCAGCGGAAAAAGGCCAGAAAAACGGGTGGGCTATAGCATTGGGGGGTGGGGCTGGCCAACTTCGTCGGCCGGACTCGGAATGGCGCGAGACTTTGCGAAGCACCTCCGTGTGCCAAAAATAGGCCGCGGGCACAGCCACGTCCAAAAATACCCGCCCGAAGGCCGGGGCGCCAAGTTCGTCCAGCGGAAAAAGGCCACAAAAACGGGTGGGCTATAGCCTTGGGGGTTGGGGCTGGCCGACTTCGTCCGCCGGACTCGGAATGGCGCGAGACTTTGCGAGGCGCCTCCGTGTGCTAAAAAGAGGCCGTGGGCACAGCCGCGCCCAAAAATACCCGCCCGAAGGCCGGGGCGCCAAGTTCGTCCAGCGGAAAAAGGCCACAAAAACGGGTGGGCTATACCCTTGGGGGGTGCGGCTGGCCAACTTCGTCCGCCGGACTCGGAATGGCGCGAGACTTTGCGAGGCACCTCCGTGTGCCAAAAATAGGCCGCGGGCACAGCCGCGCCCAAAACTACCCGCCCGAAGGCCGGGGCGCCAAGTTCGTCCAGCGGAAAAAGGGCAGAAAAACGGGTGGGCTATAGCCTTGGGGGGTGGGGCTGGCCAAATTCGTCCGCCGGACTCGGAATGGCGCGAGACTTTGCGAGGCGCCTCCGTGTGCCAAAAATAGGCCGCGGGCACAGCCGCACCCAAAATTACCCGCCCGAAGGCCGGGGCGCCAAGTTCGTCCAGCGGAAAAAGGGCAGAAAAACGGGTGGGCTATAGCCTTGGGGGGTGGGGCTGGCCAAATTCGTCCGCCGGACTCGGAATGGCGCGAGACTTTGCGAGGCGCCTCCGTGTGCCAAAAATAGGCCGCGGGCACAGCCGCACCCAAAATTACCCGCCCGAAGGCCGGGGCGCCAAGTTCGTCCAGCGGAAAAAGGGCAGAAAAACGGGTGGGCTATAGCCTTGGGGGGTGGGGCTGGCCAACTTCGTCCGCCGGACTCGGAATGGCGCGAGACTTTGCGAGGCGCCTCCGTGTGCTAAAAAGAGGCCGTGGGCACAGCCGGGCCCAAAAATACCCGCCCGAAGGCCGGGGCGCCAAGTTCGTCCAGCGGAAAAAGGCCACAAAAACGGGTGGGCTATAGCCTTGGGGGGTGGGGCTGGCCCACTTCGTCCGCCGGACTCGGAATGGCGCGAGACTTTTCGAGGCGCCTCCGTGTGCCAAAAATAGGCCGCGGGCACAGCCGCGCCCAAAAATACCCGCCCGAAGGCCGGGGCGCCAAGTTCGTCCAGCGGAAAAAGCCCACAAAACGGGTGGGCTATAGCCTTGGGGGGTGGGGCTGGCCAAATTCGTCCGCCGGACTCGGAATGGCGCGAGACTTTGCGAGGCGCCTCCGTGTGCCAAAAATAGGCCGCGGGCACAGCCGCGCCCAAAAATACCCGCCCGAAGGCCGGGGCGCCAAGTTCGTCCAGCAGAAAAAGGCCACAAAAACGGGTGGGCTATAGCCTTGGGGGTGGGGCTGGCCAACTTCGTCCGCCGGACTCGGAATGGCGCGAGACTTTGCGAGGCACCTCCGTGTGCCAAAAATAGGCATGGCACAGCCGCGCCAAAAATACCCACCCGAAGGCCGGCGCGCCTAGTTCCTCCAGCGGAAAAAGGCCAAAAACGGGTGGGCTATAGCCTAGGGGGTGGGGCTGGCCAACTCGTCCGCCCGGACTCGGAATGGCGCGAGACTTTGCGAGGCGCCTCCGTGAGCCAAAAATAGGCCTCGTGCACAGCCGCGCCCAAAATTACCCGCCCGAAGGCCGGGCGCCAAGTTCGTCCAGCGGAAAAAGGGCAGAAAAAAACGGGTGGGCTATAGCCTTGGGGGTGGGGCTGGCCAACTTCGTCCGCCGGACTCGGAATGGCACGAGACTTTGCGAGGCACATCCGTGTGCAAAAAATAGGCCGAGGCCACAGCCCCCCCCAAAAATACCTGCCCGAAGGCCGGGCGCCAAGTTCGCCCAGCGGAAAAAGGCCACAAAACGGGTGGGCTATACCCTTGGGGGTGGGGCTGGCCAACGTCGTCCGCGGACTCGGAATGGCGCGAGACTTTGCGAGGCGCCTCAGTGTGCCAAAAATAGGCCACGGGCACAGCCGCGCCAAAAATACCCGCCCGAAGGCCGGGGCGCCAAGTTCGTCCAGCGGAAAAAGGCCACAAAAACGGGTGGGCTATAGCCTTGGGGGGTGGGGCTGGCCAACTTCGTCCGCCGGACTCGGAATGGCGCGAGACTTTGAGAGGCACCTCTGTGTGCCAAAAATAGGCCGTGGGCACAGCCGCGCCCAAAAATACCCGCCCGAAGGCCGGCGCGCCTAGTTCCTCCAGCGGAAAAAGGCCAGAAAAACGGGTGGGCTATAGCCTTGGGGGCTGGGGCTGGCCAACTTCGTCCGCCGGACTTGGAATGGCGAGAGACTTTGCGAGGCACCTCCGTGTGCCAAAAATAGGGCGCGGGCACAGCCGCGCCCAAAAAAACCCGCCCGAAGGTCGGCGCGCCTAGTTCGTCCAGTGGAAAAAGGCCACAAAAACGGGTGGGCTATAGCCTTGGGGGGTGGGGCTGGCCAACTTCGTCCGCCGGACTCGGAATGGCGCGAGACTTTGCGAGGCACCTCCGTGTGCCAAAAATAGGCCGCGGGCACAGCCGCGCCCAAAAATACCCGCCCGAAGGCCGGGACGCCATGTTCGTCCAGCGGAAAAAGGCCACAAAAACAGGTGGGCTATAGCCTTGGGGGGTGGGGCTGGCCAACTTCTTCCGCCGGACTCGGAATGGTGCGAGACTTTGCGAGGCGCCTCCGTGTGCTAAAAATAGGCCGCGGGCACAGCCGTGCCCAAAAATACCCGCCCGAAGGCCGGGGCGCCAAGTTCGTCCAGCGGAAAAAGGCCACAAAAACGGGTGGGCTAAACCCTTGGGGGGTGGGGCTGGCCAACTTCGTCCGCCGGACTCGGAATGGCGCGAGACTTTGCGAGGCGCCTCTGTGTGCCAAAAATAGGCCGCGGGCACAGCCGCGCCCAAAAATACCCGCCCGAAGGCCGGGGCGCCAAGTTCGTCCAGCTGAAAAAGGCCACAAAAACGGGTGGGCTATAGCCTTGGGGGGTGGGGTGGGCCAACTTCGTCCGCCGGACTCGGAATGGTGCGAGACTTTGCGAGGGGCCTCTGTGTGCCAAAATAGGCCGCGGTCACAGCCGCGCCCAAAAATTAACCGCCCGAAGGCCTGGGCGTCAAGTTCGTCCAGCGTAAAAAGGCCACAAAAACGGGTGGGCTATAGCCTTGGGGGTTGGGGCTGGCCGACTTCGTCCGCCGGACTCGGAATGGCGCGAGACTTTGCGAGTGGCCTCCGTGTGCCAAAAATAGGCCGCGGGCACAGCCGCACCCAAAAATAACTGCCCGAAGGCCGGGGCGCCATGTTCGTCCAGCGGAAAAAGGCCACAAAAACGGGTGGGCTATAGCCTTGGGGGATGGGGCTGGCCAACTTCGTCCGCCGGACTCGAAATGGCACGAGACTTTGCGAGGCGCCTCCGTGTGCCAAAAATAGGCCGTGGACACAGCCGCGCCCAAAAATACCCGCCCGAAGGCCGGGGCGCCAAGTTCGTCCAGCGGAAAAACGCCACAAAAACGGGTGGGCTATAGCTTTGGGGCTGGCCAACTTCGTCCGCCGGACTCGGAATCGCGCGAGACTTTGCGAGGCACCTCCGTGTGCCAAAAATAGGACACGGGCCCAGCCGCGCCCAAAAATAACCGCCCAAAGGCCGGGGTGCCAAGTTCGTCCAGCGGAAAAAGGCCAGAAAAACGGGTGGGCTATAGCATTGGGGGGTGGGGCTGGCCAACTTCGTCGGCCGGACTCGGAATGGCGCGAGACTTTGCGAGGCACCTCCGTGTGCCAAAAATAGGCCGCGGGCACAGCCACGCCCAAAAATACCCGCCCGAAGGCCGGGGCGCCAAGTTCGTCCAGCGGAAAAAGGCCACAAAAACGGGTGGGCTATAGCCTTGGGGGTTGGGGCTGGCCGACTTCGTCCGCCGGACTCGGAATGGCGCGAGACTTTGCGAGGCGCCTCCGTGTGCTAAAAAGAGGCCGTGGGCACAGCCGCGCCCAAAAATACCCGCCCGAAGGCCGGGGCGCCAAGTTCGTCCAGCGGAAAAAGGCCACAAAAACGGGTGGGCTATACCCTTGGGGGGTGGGGCTGGCCAACTTCGTCCGCCGGACTCGGAATGGCGCGAGACTTTGCGAGGCACCTCCGTGTGTGCCAAAATAGGCCATGGGCACAGCCGCGCCCAAAAATACCCGCCCGAAGGCCGGGGCGCCAAGTTCGTCCAGCGGAAAAAGGGCACAAAAACGGGTGGGCTATAGCCTTGGGGGGTGGGGCTGGCCAAATTCGTCCGCCGGACTCGGAATGGCGCGAGACTTTGCGAGGCGCCTCCGTGTGCCAAAAATAGGCCGCGGGCACAGCCGCACCCAAAATTACCCGCCCGAAGGCCGGGGCGCCAAGTTCGTCCAGCGGAAAAAGGGCAGAAAAACGGGTGGGCTATAGCCTTGGGGGGTGGGGCTGGCCAACTTCGTCCGCCGGACTCGGAATGGCGCGAGACTTTGCGAGGCGCCTCCGTGTGCTAAAAAGAGGCCGAGGGCACAGCCGGGCCCAAAAATACCCGCCCGAAGGCCGGGGCGCCAAGTTCGTCCAGCGGAAAAAGGCCACAAAAACGGGTGGGCTATACCCTTGGGGGGTGGGGCTGGCCAACTTCATCCGCCGGACTCGGAATGGCGCGAGACTTTGCGAGGCGCCTCCGTGTGCCAAAAATAGGCCGCGGGCACAGCCGCGCCCAAAAATACCCGCCCGAAGGCCGGGGCGCCAAGTTCGTCCAGGGGAAAAAGGCCACAAAAACGAGTGGGCTATAGCCTTGGGGGGTGGGGCTGGCCAAATTCGTCCGCCGGACTCGGAATGGTGCGAGACTTTGCGAGGCGCCTCCGTGTGCCAAAAATAGGCCGCGGGCACAGCCGCGCCCAAAAATACCCGCCCGAAGGCCGGGGCGCCAAGTTCGTCCAGCGGAAAAGCCACAAAAACGAGTGGGCTATAGCCTTGGGGGGTGGGGCTGGCCAAATTCGTCCGCCGGACTCGGAATGGCGCGAGACTTTGCGAGGCGCCTCCGTGTGCCAAAAATAGGCCGCGGGCACAGCCGCGCCCAAAAATACCCGCCCGAAGGCCGGGGCGCCAAGTTCGTCCACCGGAAAAAGGCCACAAAAACTGGTGGGCTATAGCCTTGGGGGGTGGGGCTGGCCAACTTCGTCCGCCGGACTCGGAATGGCGCGAGACTTTGCGAGGCACCTCCGTGTGCCAAAAATAGGCCGCGGGCACAGCCGCGCCCAAAAATACCCGCCCGAAGGCCGAGGCGCCAAGTTCGTCCACCGGAAAAAGGCCACAAAAACTGGTGGGCTATAGCCTTGGGGGGTGGGGCTGGCCAACTTCGTCCGCCGGACTCGGAATGGCGCGAGACTTTGCGAGGCACCTCCGTGTGCCAAAAATAGGCCGCGGGCACAGCCGCGTCCAAAAATACCCGCCCGAAGGCCGGGACGCCATGTTCGTCCAGCGGAAAAAGGCCACAAAAACAGGTGGGCTATAGCCTTGGGGGGTGGGGCTGGCCAACTTCTTCCGCCGGACTCGGAATGGTGCGAGACTTTGCGAGGCGCCTCCGTGTGCCAAAAATAGGCCGCGGGCACAGCCGCACCCAAAATTACCCGCCCGAAGGCCGGGGCGCCAAGTTCGTCCAGCGGAAAAAGGGCAGAAAAACGGGTGGGCTATAGCCTTGGGGGGTGGGGCTGGCCAACTTCGTCCGCCAGACTCGGAATGGCGCGAGACTTTGCGAGGCGCCTCCGTGTGCTAAAAATAGGCCGCGGGCACAGCCGTGCCCAAAAATACCCGCCCGAAGGCCGGGGCGCCAAGTTCGTCCAGCGGAAAAAGGCCACAAAAACGGGTGGGCTAAACCCTTGGGGGGTGGGGCTGGCCAACTTCGTCCGCCGGACTCGGAATGGCGCGAGACTTTGCGAGGCGCCTCTGTGTGCCAAAAAATAGGTCATGGACACAGCCGCGCCCAAAAATACCCGCCCGAAGGCCGGGCGCCAAGTTCGTCCAGCGGAAAAAGGCCACAAAACGGGTGGGCGATAGCCTTCGGGGTGGGGCTGGCCAACTTCGTTCGCCGGACTCGGAATGGCGCGAGACTTTGCGAGGGGCATCACTGCACAGAAAATAGGCCGCGGGCACAGCCGCACCCAAAATATCCGCCCGAAGGCCGGGGCGCCAAGTTCGTCCAGCTGAAAAAGGCCACAAAAACGGGTGGGCTATAGCCTTGGGGGGTGGGGCAGGCCAACTTCGTCCGCCGGACTCGGAATGGTGCGAGACTTTGCGAGGGGCCTCCGTGTGCCAAAAATAGGCCGCGGTCACAGCCGCGCCCAAAAATTAACCGCCCGAAGGCCTGGGCGTCAAGTTCGTCCAGAGTAAAAAGGCCACAAAAACGGGTGGGCTATAGCCTTGGGGGTTGGGGCTGGCCGACTTCGTCCGCCGGACTCGGAATGGCGCGAGACTTTGCGAGTGGCCTCCGTGTGCCAAAAATAGGCCGCGGGCACAGCCGCACCCAAAAATAACTGCCCGAAGGCCGGTGCGCCATGTTCGTCCAGCAGAAAAAGGCCACAAAAACGGGTGGGCTATAGCCTTGGGGGGTGGGGCTGGCCAACTTCGTCCGCCGGACTCGAAATGGCACGAGACTTTGCGAGGCGCCTCCGTGTGCCAAAAATAGGCCGCGGACACAGCCGCGCCCAAAAATACCCGCCCGAAGGCCGGGGCGCCAAGTTCGTCCAGCGGAAAAAGGCCACAAAAACGGGTGGGCTATAGCTTTGGGGCTGGCCAACTTCGTCCGCCGGACTCGGAATGGCGCGAGACTTTGCGAGGCACCTCCGTGTGCCAAAAATAGGACACGGGCCCAGCCGCGCCCAAAAATAACCGCCCAAAGGCCGGGGTGCCAAGTTCGTCCAGCGGAAAAAGGCCAGAAAAACGGGTGGGCTATAGCATTGGGGGGTGGGGCTGGCCAACTTCGTCGGCCGGACTCGGAATGGCGCGAGACTTTGCGAGGCACCTCCGTGTGCCAAAAATAGGCCGCGGGCACAGCCGCGCCCAAAAATACCCGCCCGAAGGCCGGGGCGCCAAGTTCGTCCAGCGGAAAAAGGCCAGAAAAACGGGTGGGCTATAGCCTTGGGGGGTGGGGCTGGCCAACTTCGTCCGCCGGACTCGGAATGGCGCGAGACTTTGCGAGGCGCCTCCGTGTGCCAAAAATAGGCCGCGGGCACAGCCGCACCCAAAATTACCCGCCCGAAGGCCGGGGCGCCAAGTTCGTCCAGCGGAAAAAGGGCAGAAAAACGGGTGGGCTATAGCCTTGGGGGGTTGGGCTGGCCAACTTCGTCCGCCGTACTCGGAATGGCGCGAGACTTTGCGAGGCGCCTCCGTGTGCTAAAAAGAGGCCGTGGGCACAGCCGTGCCCAAAAATACCCGCCCGAAGGCCGGGGCGCCAAGTTCGTCCAGCGGAAAAAGGCCACAAAAACGGGTGGGCTATACCCTTGGGGGGTGGGGCTGGCCAACTTCGTCCGCCGGACTCGGAATGGCGCGAGACTTTGCGAGGCACCTCCGTGTGCCAAAAATTGGCCGCGGGCACAGCCGCGCCCAAAAATACCCGCCCGAAGGCCGGGGCGCCAAGTTCGTCCAGCGGAAAAAGGCCACAAAAACGAGTGGGCTATAGCCTTGGGGGGTGGGGCTGGCCAAATTCGTCCGCCGGACTCGGAATGGCGCGAGACTTTGCGAGGCGCCTCCGTGTGCCAAAAATAGGCCGCGGGCACAACCGCGCCCAAAAATACCCGCCCGAAGGCCGGGGCGCCAAGTTCGTCCAGCGGAAAAAGGCCACAAAAACGGGTGGGCTATAGCCTTGGGGGGTGGGGCTGGCCAACTTCGTCCGCCGGACTCGGAATGGCGCGAGACTTTGCGAGGCACCTCCGTGTGCCAACAATAGGCCGCGGGCACAGCGGCGCCCAAAAATACCCACCCGAAGGCCGGCGCGCCTAGTTCCTCCAGCGGAAAAAGGCCAGAAAAACGGGTGGGCTATAGCCTTGGGGGGTCGGGCTGGCCAACTTCGTCCGCCGGACTCGGAATGGCGTGAGACTTTGCGAGGCACCTCCGTGTGCCAAAAATAGGCCGCGGGCACAGCCGCGCCCAAAAATACCCGCCCGAAGGCCGAGGCGCCATGTTCGTCCACCGGAAAAAGGCCACAAAAACAGGTGGGCTATAGCCTTGGGGGGTGGGGCTGGCCAACATTGTCCGCCGGACTCGGAATGGCGCGAGACTTTGCGAGGCACCTCCGTGTGCCAAAAATAGGCCGCGGGCACAGCCGCACCCAAAATTACCCGCCCGAAGGCCGGGGCGCCAAGTTCGTCCAGCGGAAAAAGGGCAGAAAAACGGGTGGGCTATAGCCTTGGGGGGTGGGGCTGGCCAACTTCGTCCGCCGGACTCGGAATGGCGCGAGACTTTGCGAGGCGCCTCCGTGTGCCAAAAATAGGCCGCGGGCACAGCCGCACCCAAAAATACCCGCCCGAAGGCCGGGGCGCCAAGTTCGTCCAGCGGAAAAAGGCCACAAAAACGGGTGGGCTATAGCCTTGGGGGGTGGGGCTGGCCAACTTCGTCCGCCGGACTCGGACTGGCGCGAGACTTTGCGAGGCACCTCCGTGTGCCAAAAATAGGCCGCGGGCACAGCCGCGCTGAAAAATACCCGCCCGAAGGCCGGGGCGCCAAGTTCGTCCAGCGGAAAAAGGCCACAAAAACGGGTGGGCTATACCCTTGGGGGGTGGGGCTGGCCAACTTCGTCCGCCGGACTCGGAATGGCGTGAGACTTTGCGAGGCGCCTCCGTGTGCCAAAAATAGGCCGCGGGCACAGCCGCACCCAAAATTACCCGCCCGAAGGCCGGGGCGCCAAGTTCGTCCAGCGGAAAAAGGGCAGAAAAACGGGTGGGCTATAGCCTTGGGGGGTGGGGCTGGCCAACTTCGTCCGCCGGACTCGGAATGGCGCGAGACTTTGCGAGGCGCCTCCGTGTGCTAAAAAGAGGCCGTGGGCACAGCCGCGCCCAAAAATACCCGCCCGAAGGCCGGGGCGCCAAGTTCGTCCAGCGGAAAAAGCCCACAAAAACGGGTGGGCTATACCCTTGGGGGGTGGGGCTGGCCAACTTCGTCCGCCGGACTCGGAATGGCGCGAGACTTTGCGAGGCACCTCCGTGTGCCAAAAATAGGCCGCGGGCACAGCCGCGCCCAAAAATACCCGCCCGAAGGCCGGGGCGCCAAGTTCGTCCAGCGGAAAAAGGCCACAAAAACGAGTGGGCTATAGCCTTGGGGGGTGGGGCTGGCCAAATTCGTCCGCCGGACTCGGAATGGCGCGAGACTTTGCGAGGCACCTCCGTGTGCCAAAAATAGGCCGCGGGCACAGCCGCGCCCAAAAATACCCGCCCGAAGGCCGGGGCGCCAAGTTCGTCCAGCGGAAAAAGGCCAAAAAAAACGGGTGGGTTATAGCCTTGGGGGGTGGGGCTGGCCAACTTCGTCCGCCGGACTCGGAATGGTGCGAGACTTTGCGAGGCACCTCCGTGTGCCAAAAATAGGCCGCGGGCACAGCCGCGCCCAAAAATACCCACCCGAAGGCCGGCGCGCCTAGTTCCTCCAGCGGAAAAAGGCCAGAAAAACGGGTGGGCTATAGCCTTGGGGGGTGGGGCTGGCCAACTTCGTCCGCCGGACTCGGAATGGCGTGAGACTTTGCGAGGCACCTCCGTGTGCTAAAAATAGGCCGCGGGCACAGCCGCTCCCAAAAATACCCACCCGAAGGCCGAGGCGCCATGTTCGTCCACCGGAAAAAGGCCACAAAAACAGGTGGGCTATAGCCTTGGGGGGTGGGGCTGGCCAACTTCGTCCGCCGGACTCGGAATGGCGCGAGACTTTGCGAGGCACCTCCGTGTGCTAAAAATAGGCCGCGGGCACAGCCGCGCCCAAAAATACCCGCCCGAAGGCCGGGACGCCATGTTCGTCCAGCGGAAAAAGGCCACAAAAACAGGTGGGCTATAGCCTTGGGGGGTGGGGCTGGCCAACTTCTTCCGCCGGACTCGGAATGGTGCGAGACTTTGCGAGACGCCTCCGTGTGCCAAAAATAGGCCGCGGGCCCAGCCGCGCCCAAAAATACCCGCCCGAAGGCCGGGGCGCCAAGTTCGTCCAGCGGAAAAAGGCCACAAAAACGGGTGGGCTGTAGCCTTGGGGGGTGGGGCTGGCCAACTTCGTCCGCCGGACTCGGAATGGCGCGAGACTTTGCGAGGCGCCTCCGTGTGCCAAAAATAGGCCGCGGGCACAGCCGCGCCCAAAATTACCCGCCCGAAGGCCGGGGCGCCAAGTTCGTCCAGCGGAAAAAGGGCAGAAAAACGGGTGGGCTATAGCCTTGGGGGGTGGGGCTGGCCAACTTCGTCCGCCGGACTCGGAATGGCGCGAGACTTTGCGAGGCGCCTCCGTGTGCTAAAAATAGGCCGCGGGCACAGCCGTGCCCAAAAATACCCGCCCGAAGGCCGGGGCGCCAAGTTCGTCCAGCGGAAAAAGGCCACAAAAACGGGTGGGCTAAACCCTTGGGGGGTGGGGCTGGCCAACTTCGTCCGCCGGACTCGGAATGGCGCGAGACTTTGCGAGGCGCCTCCGTGTGCCAAAAATAGTCCGCGGGCACAGCCGCGCCCAAAAATACCCGCCCGAAGGCCGGGGCGCCAAGTTCGTCCAGCGGAAAAAGGCCACAAAAACGGGTGGGCTATAGCCTTGGGGGGTGGGGCTGGCCAAATTCGTCCGCCGGACTCGGAATGGCGCGAGACTTTGCGAGGCACCTCCGTGTGCCAAAAATAGGCCGCGGGCACAGCCGCGTCCAAAAATACCCGCCCGAAGGCCGGGGCGCCATGTTCGTCCAGCGGAAAAAGGCCACAAAAACAGGTGGGCTATAGCCTTGGGGGGTTGGGCTGGCCAACTTCGTCCGCCGGACTCGGAATGGCGCGAGACTTTGCGAGGCGCCTCCGTGTGCTAAAAATAGGCCGCGGGCACAGCCGTGCCCAAAAATACCCGCCCGAAGGCCGGGGCGCCAAGTTCGTCCAGCGGAAAAAGGCCACAAAAACGGGTGGGCTATAGCCTTGGCGGGTGGGGCTGGCCAAATTCGTCCGCCGGACTCGGAATGGCGCGAGACTTTGCGAGGCACCTCCGTGTGCCAAAAATAGGCCGAGGGCACAGCCGCGTCCAAAAATACCCGCCCGAAGGCCGGGGCGCCATGTTCGTCCAGCGGAAAAAGGCCACAAAAACAGGTGGGCTATAGCCTTGGGGGGTGGGGCTGCCCAACTTCGTCCGCCGGACTCGGAATGGCGCGAGACTTTGCGAGGCGCCTCCGTGTGCTAAAAATAGGCCGTGGGCACAGCCGCGCCCAAAAATACCCACCCGAAGGCCGGCGCGCCTAGTTCCTCCAGCGGAAAAAGGCCAGAAAAACGGGTGGGCTATATCCTTGGGGGGTGGGGCTGGCCAACTTCTTCCGCCGGACTCGGAATGGCACGAGACTTTGCGAGGCGCTTCCGTGTGCCAAAAATAGGCCGCTGGCATAGCCGCGCCCAAAAATACCCGCCTGAAGGGCAGGGCGCCAAGTTCGTCCAGCGGAAAAAGGCCAGAAAAATGGGTGGGCTATAGCCTTGGGGGGTGGGGCTGGCCAACTTCGTCCGCCGGACTCGGAATGGCGCGAGACTTTGCGAGGGGCCTCCGTGTGCCAAAAATAGGCCGCGGGCACAGCCGCACCCAAAATTACCCGCCCGAAGGCCGGGGCGCCAAGTTCGTCCAGCGGAAAAAGGCCAGAAAAACGGGTGGGTTATAGCCTTGGGGGGTGGGGCTGGCCAACTTCGTCCGCCGGACTCGGAATGGCGCGAGACTTTGCGAGGCGCCTCCGTGTGCCAAAAATAGGCCGCGGGCACAGCCGCGCCCAAAAATACCCGCCCGAAGGCCGGGGCGCCAAGTTCGTCCAGCAGAAAAAGTGCAGAAAAACGGGTGGGCTATAGCCTTGGGGGGTGGGGCTGGCCAACTTCGTCTGCCGGACTCGAAATGGCGCGAGACTTTGCGAGGCGCCTCCGTGTGCCAAAAATTGGCCGCGGGCACAGCCGCGCCCAAAAATACCCGCCCGAAGGCCGGGGCGCCAAGTTCGTCCAGCAGAAAAAGGCCACAAAAACGGGTGGGCTATAGCCTTGGGGGGTGGGGCTGGCCAAATTCGTCCGCCGGACTCGGAATGGCGCGAGACTTTGCGAGGCGCCTCCGTGTGCCAAAAATAGGCCGCAGGCACAGCCGTGCCCAAAAATACCCGCCCGAAGGCCGGCGCACCTAGTTCCTCCAGCGGAAAAAGGCCAGAAAAACGGGTGGGCTATAGCCTTGGGGGGTGGGGCTGGCCAACTTCGTCCGCCGGACTCGGAATGGCGCGAGACTTTGCGAGGCGCCTCTGTGTGCCAAAAATAGGCCCGGCGGCACAGCCAGCGCCCAAAAATACCCGCCCGAAGGCCGGGCGCCAAGTTCGTCCAGCGGAAAAAGGCCACAAAACGGGTGGGCTATAGCCTTGGGGGTGGGGCTGGCCAACTTCGTCCGCCGGACTCGGACTGGCGCGAGCCTTTGCGCGGCGCCTCTGTGGGCCAAAAATCGGCCGCGGGCACAGCCGCGCCCAAAAATAACCGCCCGAAGGCCGGGGCGCCAAGTTCGTCCAGCGGAAAAAAGCCACAAAAACGGGTGGGCTGTAGCCTTGGGGGGTGGGGCTGGCCAACTTCGTCCGCCGGACTCGGAATGGCGCGACACTTTGCGAGGGGCCTCCGTGTGCCAAAAATAGGCCGCGGGCACAGCCGCGCCCAAAATTACCCGCCCGAAGGCCGGGGCGCCAAGTTCGTCCAGCGGAAAAAGGGCAGAAAAACGGGTGGGCTATAGCCTTGGGGGGTGGGGCTGGCCAACTTCGTCCGCCGGACTCGGAATGGCGCGAGACTTTGCGAGGCGCCTCCGTGTGCTAAAAATAGGCCGCGGGCACAGCCGTGCCCAAAAATACCCGCCCGAAGGCCGGGGCGCCAAGTTCGTCCAGCGGAAAAAGGCCACAAAAACGGGTGGGCTAAACCCTTGGGGGGTGGGGCTGGCCAACTTCGTCCGCCGGACTCGGAATGGCGCGAGACTTTGCGAGGCGCCTCTGTGTGCCAAAAATAGGCCGCGGGCACAGCCGCGCCCAAAAATACCCGCCCGAAGGCCGGGGCGCCAAGTTCGTCCAGCGGAAAAAGGCCACAAAAACGGGTGGGCTATAGCCTTGGGGGGTGGGGCTGGCCAACTTCGTCCGCCGGACTCGGAATGGAGCGAGACTTTGCGAGGCGTCTCTGTGTGCCAAAATAGGCTGCGGGCACAGCCGCGCCCAAAAATACCCGCCCGAAGGCCGGGGCGCCAAGTTCGTCCAGCAGAAAAAGGCCACAAAAACGGGTGGGCTATAGCCTTGGGGGGGGGGCTGGCCAACTGCGTCCGCCGGACTCGGAATGGCGCGAGACTTTGCGAGGCGCCTCTGTGTGCCAAAAATAGGCCGCGGGCACAGCCGCGCCCGAAGGCCGGGGCGCCAAGTTCGTCCAGCGGAAAAAGGCCACAAAAACGGGTGGGCTATAGCCTTGGGGGGTGGGGCTGGCCAACTTCGTCCGCCGGACTCGGAATGGTGCGAGACTTTGCGAGGCACCTCCGTGTGCCAAAAATAGGCCGCGGGCACAGCCGCGCCCAAAAATACCCGCCCGAAGGCCGGGGCGCCACGTTCGTCCAGCGGAAAAAGGCCACAAAAACGGGTGGGCTATAGCCTTGGGGGGTGGGGCTGGCCAAATTCGTCCGCCGGACTCGGAATGGCGCGAGACTTTACGAGGGGCCTCCGTGTGCCAAAAATAGGCCGCGGTCACAGCCGCGCCCAAAAATAACTGCCCGAAGGCCTGGGCGCCAAGTTCGTCCAGCGTAAAAAGGCCACAAAAACGGGTGGGCAAGAGCCTTGGGGGGTGGGGCTGGCCAACTTCGTCCGCCGGACTCGGAATGGCGCGAGACTTTGCGAGGGGCCTCCGTGTGTCAAAAATAGGCCGCGGTCACAGCCGCGCCCAAAAATAAACGCCCGAAGGCCGGGGCGCCAAGTTCGTCCAGCGGAAAAAGGCCACAAAAACGGGTGGGCGATAGCCTTGGGGGGTGGGGCTGGCCAACTTCGTTCGCCGGACTCGGAATGGCGCGAGACTTTGCGAGGGGCATCGGTGTACCAAAAATAGGCCGCGGGCACAGCCACGCCCAAAAATAACCGCCCGAAGGCCGGGGCGCCAAGTTCGTCCAGCTGAAAAAGGCCACAAAAACGGGTGGGCTATAGCCTTGGGGGGTGGGGCTGGCCAACTTCGTCCGCCGGACTCGGAATAGCGCGAGCCTTTGCGAGGGGCCTCCGTGTGCAAAAAATAGGCCGCGGGCACAGACGCGCCCAAAAATAACCGCCCGAAGGCCGGGGAGCCAAGTTCGTCCAGCGGAAAAAGGCCACAAAAACGGGTGGGCGATAGCCTTGGGGGGTGGGGCTGGCCAACTTCGTCCGCCGGACTCGGAATGGCGCGAGACTTTGCGAGGGGCATCGGTGTACCAAAAATAGGCCGCGGGCACAGCCGCGCCCAAAAATAACCGCCCGAAGGCCGGGTCGCCAAGTTCGTCCAGCGGAAAAAGGCCACAAAAACGGGTGGGCTATAGCCTTGGGGGGTGGGGCAGGCCAACTTCGTCCGCCGGACTCGGAATGGTGCGAGACTTTACGAGGGGCCTCCGTGTGCCAAAAATAGGCCGCGGTCACAGCCGCGCCCAAAAATAACTGCCCGAAGGCCTGGGCGCCAAGTTCGTCCAGCGTAAAAAGGCCACAAAAACGGGTGGGCTATAGCCTTGGGGGGTGGGGCTGGCCAACTTCGTCCGCCGGACTCGGAATGGCGCGAGACTTTGCGAGGGGCCTCCGTGTGCCAAAAATAGGCCTCGGTCACAGCCGCGCCCAAAAATAACCGCCCGAAGGCCGGGGCGCCAAGTTCGTCCAGCGTAAAAAGGCCACAAAAACGGGTGGGCTATAGCCTTGGGGGGTGGGGCTGGCCAACTTCGTCCGCCGGACTGGGAATGGCGCGAGACTTTGCGAGGGGCCTCCGTGTGCCAAAAATAGGCCGCGGTCACAGCCGCGCCCAAAAATAAACGCCCGAAGGCCGGGGCGCCAAGTTCGTCCAGCGGAAAAAGGCCACAAAAACGGGTGGGCGATAGCCTTGGGGGGTGGGGCTGGCCAACTTCGTCCGCCGGACTCGGAATGGCGCGAGACTTTGCGAGGGGCCTCCGTGTACCAAAAATAGGCCGCGGGCACAGACGCGCCCAAAAATAACCGCCCGAAGGCCGGGGCGCCAAGTTCGTCCAGCGGAAAAAGGCCACAAAAACGGGTGGGCTATAGCCTTGGGGGGTGGGGCTGGCCAACTTCGTCCGCCGGACTCGGAATGGCGCGAGACTTTACGAGTGGCCTCCGTGTGCCAAAAATAGGCCGCGGGCACGGCCGCACCCAAATATACCCGCCCGAAGGCCGGGGCGCGAAGTTCGTCCAGCGGAAAAAGGCCACAAAAACGGGTGGGCGATAGCCTTGGGGGGTGGGGCTGGCCAACTTCGTCCGCCGGACTCGGAATGGCGCGAGACTTTGCGAGGGGCATCGGTGTACCAAAAATAGGCCGCGGACACAGCCGTACCCAAAAATAACCGCCCGAAGGCCGGGGCGCCAAGTTCGTCCAGCGGAAAAAGGACACAAAAACGGGTGGGCTATAGCCTTGGGGGGTGGGGCAGGCCAACTTCGTCCGCCGGACTCGGAATGGTGCGAGACTTTGCGAGGGGCCTCCGTGTGCCAAAAATAGGCCACGGTCACAGCCGCGCCCAAAAATAACCGCCCGAAGGCCTGGGCGCCAAGTTCGTCCAGCGTAAAAAGGCCACAAAAACGGGTGGGCTATAGCCTTGGGGGGTGGGGCAGGCCAACTTCGTCCGCCGGACTCGGAATGGTGCGAGACTTTGCGAGGGGCCTCCGTGTACCAAAAATAGTCCGCGGTCACAGCCGCGCCCAAAAATAACCGCCCGAAGGCCTGGGCGCCACGTTCGTCCAGCGTAAAAAGGCCACAAAAACGGGTGGACTATAGCCTTGGCGGGTGGGGCTGGCCAACTTCGTCCGCCGGACTGGGAATGGCGCGAGACTTTGCGAGGGGCCTCCGTGTGCCAAAAATAGGCCGCGGTCACAGCCGCGCCCAAAAATAAACGCCCGAAGGCCGGGGCGCCAAGTTCGTCCAGCGGAAAAAGGCCACAAAAACGGGTGGGCTATAGCCTTGGGGGGTGGGGCAGGCCAACTTCGTCCGCCGGACTCGGAATGGTACGAGACTTTGCGAGGGGCCTCCGTGTGCCAAAAATAGGCCGCGGTCACAGCCGCGCCCAAAAATAACCGCCCGAAGGCCTGGGCGCCACGTTCGTCCAGCGTAAAAAGGCCACAAAAACGGGTGGGCTATAGCCTTGGCGGGTAGGGCTGGCCAACTTCGTCCGCCGGACTGGGAATGGCGCGAGACTTTGCGAGGAGCCTCCGTGTGCCAAAAATAGGCCGCGGTCACAGCCGCGCCCAAAAATAAACGCCCGAAGGCCGGGGCGCCAAGTTCGTCCAGCGGAAAAAGGCCACAAAAACGGGTGGGCGATAGCCTTGGGGGGTGGGGCTGGCCCACTTCGTCCGCCGGACTCGGAATGGCGCGAGACTTTGCGAGGGGCCTCCGTGTGCGAAAAATAGGCCGCGGGCACAGACGCGTCCAAAAATAACCGCCCGAAGGCCGGGGCGCCAAGTTCGTCCAGCGGAAAAAGGCCACAAAAACGGGTGGGCTATAGCCTTGGGGGGTGGGGCTGGCCAACTTCGTCCGCCGGACTCGGAATGGCGCGAGACTTTACGAGTGGTCTCCGCGTGCCAAAAATAGGCCGCGGGCACGGCCGCGTCCAAATATACCCGCCCGAAGGCCGGGGCGCGAAGTTCGTCCAGCGGAAAAAGGCCACAAAAACGGGTGGGCGATAGCCTTGGGGGGTGGGGCTGGCCAACTCGTCCGCCGGACTCGGAATGGCGCGAGACTTTGCGAGGGGCATCGGTGTACCAAAAATAGGTCGTGGGCACAGCCGCACCAAAAAATAACAGCCCGAAGGCCGGGGCGCCAAGTTCGTCCAGCGGAAAAAGGACACAAAAACGGGTGGGCTATAGCCTTGCGGGGTGGGGCTGGCCATCTTCGTCCGCCGGACTCGGAATGGCGCGAGACTTTGCGAGGGGCCTCCCTGTGCCAAAAATTGGCCGCGGTCACAGCCGCGCCCAAAAATAAACGCCCGAAGGCCGGGGCGCCAAGTTCATCCAGCGTAAAAAGGCCACAAAAACGGGTGGGCTATAGCCTTGGGGGGTGGGGCTGGCCAACTTCGTCCGCCGGACTCGGAATGGTGCGAGACTTTGTGAGGGGCCTCCGTGTGCCAAAAATAGGCCGCGGTCACAGCCGCGCCCAAAAATAACCGCCCGAAGGCCGGGGCGCCAAGTTCATCCAGCGTAAAAAGGCCACAAAAACGGGTGGGCTATAGCCTTGGGGGGTGGGGCTGGCCAACTTCGTCCGCCGGACTCGGAATGGTGCGAGACTTTGTGAGGGGCCTCCGTGTGCCAAAAATAGGCCGCGGTCACAGCCGCGCCCAAAAATAACCGCCCGAAGGCCTGGGCGCCAAGTTCGTCCAGCGTAAAAAGGCCACAAAAACGGGTGGGCTATAGCCTTGGGGGGTGGGGCTGGCCAACTTCGTCCGCCGGACTCGGAATGGCGCGAGACTTTGCGAGGGGCCTCCGTGTGCCAAAAATAGGCCACGGTCACAGCCGCGCCCAAAAATAAACGCCCGAAGGCCGGGGCGCCAAGTTCGTCCAGCGGAAAAAGGCCACAAAACGGGTGGGCGATAGCCTTGGGGGGTGGGGCTGGCCAACTTCGTACGCCGGACTCGGAATGGCGCGAGACTTTGCGAGGGGGATCGGTTTACCAAAAATAGGCCCCGGGCACAGCCGCGCCCAAAAATAACCGCCCGATGGCCGGGGCGCCAAGTTCGTCCTGCGGAAAATGGCCACAAAAACGTGTGGGCTATATAGCCTTGGGGGGTGGGGCTGCCCAACTTCGTCCGCCGGACTCGGAATGGCGCGAGACTTTGCGAGGGGCCTCGGTGCGCCAAAAATAGGCCACGGGCACAGCCGCACCCAAAAATAACTGCCCGAAGGCCGGGGCGCCAAGTTCGTCCAGCGGAAAAAGGCCACAAAAACGGGTGGGCTATAGCCTTGCGGGGTGGGGCTGGCCAACTTCGTCCGCCGGACTCGAAATGGCACGAGACTTTGCGAGGGGCCTCCGTGTGCCAAAAATAGGCCGCGGGCACAGCCGCGCCCAAATATACCCGCCCGAAGGCCGGGGCGCGAAGTTCGTCCAGCGGAAAAAGGCCACAAAAACGGGTGGGCTATATAGCCTTGGTGGGTGGGGCTGCCCAACTTCGTCCGCCGGACTCGGAATGGCGCGAGACTTTGCGAGGGGCCTCCGTGTGCCAAAATTAGGCCGCAGGCACAGCCGCACCCAAAAATAACGCCCCGAAGGCCGGGGCGCCAAGTTCGTCCAGCGGAAAAAGGCCACCAAAACGGGTGGGCTATACCCTTGGGGGGTGGGGCTGGCCAACTTCGTCCGCCGGACTCGGAATGGCGCGAGACTTTGCAAGGGGCCTCGGTGCGCCAAAAATAGGCCGCGGGCACAGCCGCGCCCAAAAATAACTGCCCGAAGGCCGGGGCGCCAAGTTCGTCCAGCGGAAAAAGGCCACAAAAACGGGTGGGATATAGCCTTGGGGGGTGGGGCTGGCCAACATCGTCCGCCGGACTCGGAATGGCGCGAGACTTTGCGAGGGGCCTCCGTGTGCCAAAAATAGGCCGCGGGCTCAGCCGTGCCCAAAAATAACAGCCCGAAGTCCGGGGCGCCAAGTTCGTCCAGCGGAAAAAGGCCACAAAAATGGGTGGGCTATAGCCTTGGGGGGTGGGGCTGGCCAACTCCGTCCGCCGGACTCGGAATGGCGTGAGACTTTACGAGGGGCCTCCGTGTGCCAAAAATAGGCCGCGGGCACAGCCGCACCCAAAACTAACCGCCCAAAGGCCGGGGCGCCAAGTTCGTCCAGCGGAAAAAGGCCACTAAAACGGGTGGGCTATAGCCTTGCGGGGTGGGGCTGGCCAACTTCGTCCGCCGGACTCGGAATGGCACGAGACTTTGCGAGGGGCCTCCGTGTGCCAAAAATAGGCCGCGGGCACAGCCGCGCCAAAAAATAACCACCCGAAGGCCGGGGCGCCAAGTTCGTCCAGCGGAAAAAGGCCACAAAAACGGGTGGGCTATATAGCCTTGGGGGGTGGGGCTGCCCAACTTCGTCCGCCGGACTCGGAATGGCGCGAGACTTTACGAGGGGCCTCGGTGCGCCAAAAATAGGCCGCAGGCACAGCCGCGCCCAAAAATAACTGCCCGAAGGCCGGGGCGCCCAGTTCGTCCAGCGGAAAAAGGCCACAAAAACGGGTGGGATATAGCCTTGGGGGGTGGGGCTGGCCAACATCGTCCGCCGGACTCGGAATGGCGTGAGACTTTACGAGGGGCCTCCGTGTGCCAAAAATAGGCCGCGGGCACAGCCGCACCCAAAACTAACCGCCCAAAGGCCGGGGCGCCAAGTTCGTCCAGCGGAAAAAGGCCACAAAAACGGGTGGGCTATAGCCTTGCGGGGTGGGGCTGGCCAACTTCGTCCGCCGGACTCGGAATGGCACGAGACTTTGCGAGGGGCCTCCGTGTGCCAAAAATAGGCCTTGGGCACAGCCGCGCCCAAAAATAACCGACCGAAGGCCGGGGCACCAAGTTCGTCCAGCGGAAAAAGGCCATAAAAACGGGTGGGCTATATAGCCTTGGGGGGTGGGGCTGCCCAACTTCGTCCGCCGGACTCGGAATGGCGCGAGACTTTGCGAGGGGCCTCGGTGCGCCAAAAATAGGCCGCGGGCACAGCCGCGCCCAAAAATAACTGCCCGAAGGCCGGGGCGCCCAGTTCGTCCAGCGGAAAAAGGCCACAAAAACGGGTGGGATATAGCCTTGGGGGGTGGGGCTGGCCAACATCGTCCGCCGGACTCGGAATGGCGCGAGACTTTGCGAGGGGCCACCGTGTGCCAAAAATAGGCCGCGGGCACAGCCGCGCCCAAAAATAACAGCCCGAAGTCCGGGGCGCCAAGTTCGTCCAGCGGAAAAAGGCCACAAAAATGGGTGGGCTATAGCCTTGGGGGGTGGGGCTGGCCAACTCTGTCCGCCGGACTCGGAATGGCGTGAGACTTTACGAGGGGCCTCCGTGTACCAAAAATAGGCCGCGGGCACAGCCGCACCCAAAACTAACCGCCGAAAGGCCGGGGCGCCAAGTTCGTCCAGCGGAAAAAGGCCACAAAAACGGGTGGGCTATAGCCTTGCGGGGTGGGGCTGGCCAACTTCGTCCGCCGGACTCGGAATGGCACGAGACTTTGCGAGGGTCCTCCATGGGCTAAAAATAGGCCGCGGGCACAGCCGCGCCCAAAAATAACCGCCCGAAGGCCGGGGCGCCAAGTTCGTCCAGCGGAAAAAGGCCACAAAAATGGGTGGGCTATATAGCCTTGGGGGGTGGGGCTGCCCAACTTCGTCCGCCGGACTCGGAATGTCGCGAGACTTTGCGAGAGGACTCCGTGTGCCAAAAATAGGCCGCGGGCACAGCCGCGCCCAAAAATAACCGCCCGAAGGCCGTGGCGCCAAGTTCGTCCAGCGGAAAAAGGCCACAAAAACGGGTGGGCTATAGCCTTGGGGGGTGGGGTGGCCAAATTCGTCCGCCGGACTCGGAATGGCGCGAGACTTTGCGAGGGGCCTCCGTGTGCCAAAAATAGGCCGTGGGCACAGCCGCGCCCAAAAATAACCGCCCGAAGGCCGGGGCGCCAAGTTCGTCCAACGGAAAAAGGCCACAAAAACGGGTGGGCTATAGCCTTGGGGGGTGGGGCTGGCCAACTTCGTCCGCCGGACTCGGAGTGGCGCGAGACTTTACGAGGGACCTCCGTGTGCGAAAAATAGGCCGCGGGCACAGCCGCGCCCAAAAATAACCCACCGAAGGCCGGGGCGCCAAGTTCGTTCAGCGGAAAAAGGCCACAAAAAGGGGTGGGCTATAGGCTTGGGGGGTGGGGCTGGCCAACTTCGTCCGCCGGACTCCGAATGCCGCGAGACTATGCGAGGGGCCACCGTGTGTGCTGTGTGGCTTAGGCCGCGGCACAGCCGCGCCCACAACTCACCCCCCGACGGCCGGGGTGCCAAGTTCGTCCAGCGGAAAAAGGCCACAAAAACGGGTGGGCTATGGCCTTGGGGGGTGGGGCTGGCCAACTTCGTCCGCCGGACTCGGAATGGCGCGAGACTTTGCGAGGGGCCTCCGTGTGCCAAGAATAGGCCGTAGACTCAGCCGCGCCCAAAAATAACCGACCGAAGGTCGGGGAGCCATGTTCGTCCAGCGGAAAAAGGTCACAAAAACTGGTGGGCTATAGCCTTGGGGGGTGGGGCTGGCCGACTTCGTCCGCCGGACTCGGAATGGTGCGAGACTTTGCGAGGGGCCTCCTTGTACCAAAAATAGGCCGCGGGCACAGCCGCGCCCAAAAATAACCGCCCGAAGGCCGGGGCGCCAAGTTCGTCCAGCGGAAAAAGGCCACAAAAACGGGTGGGCTATAGCCTTGGGGGGTGGGGCTGGCCAACTTCGTCCGCCGGACTTGGAAAGGCGCTAGACTTTGCGAGGGGCCTCCGTAATCCAAAAATAGGCTGCGGGCACAACCGCGCCTAAAAATAACCCCCCGAAGGCCGGGGCGCCATGTTCGTCCAGCGGAAAAAGGCCACAAAAATGGGTGGGCTATAGCCTTGGGGGGTGGGGCTGGCCAACTTCGTCCGCCGGACTCGGAATGGCGCGAGCCTTTGCGAGGCACCTCCGTGTACCAAAACTAGGCCGCGGGCAGTACCGCGCCCAAAAATACCCGACCGAAGGCCGGGACGCCAAGTTCGTCCAGCGGAAAAAGGCCACAAAAACGGGTGGGCTATAGCCTTGGGGGGTGGGGCTGGCCAACTTCGTCCGCCGGACTTGGAATTGCGCAAGACTTTGCGAGGCACGTCCGTGTGCCAAAACTAGGCCGCGGGCACAGCCGCGCCCACAAATACCCGCCTGAAGGCCGGGGTGCCAAGTTCGTCCAGCGGAAAAAGGCCACAAAAACGGGTGGGCTATAGCCTTGGGGGGTGGGGCAGGCCAACTTCGTCCGCCGGACTCGGAATGGCGCGAGACTTTGCGAGGCACCTCCGTGTGCCAAAAATAGGCCGGGGGCACATCCGTCGCGAAAAATACCCGCCCGCTGGGCCGGGGCGCCAAGTTCGTCCAGCGGAAAAAGGCCAGAAAAACGGGTGGGCTATAGCCTTGGGGGGTGGGGCTGGCCCAAATCGTCCGCCCGACACGGAATGGTGCGAGACTTTGCGAGGCGCCTCCGTGTGCCAAAAATAGGCCGCGGGCATAGCCACGCCCAAAAATACCCGCCCGAAGGCCGGGGCGCCAAGTTCGTCTAGCGGAAAAAGGCCACAAAAACGGGTGGGCTATAGCCTTGGGGGGTGGGGCTGGCCAACTTCGTCCGCCGGACTCGGAATGGTGCGAGACTTTGTGAGGGGCCTCCGTGTGCCAAAAATAGGCCGCGGTCACAGCCGCGCCCAAAAATAACCGCCCGAAGGCCGGGGCGCCAAGTTCGTCCAGCGTAAAATGGCCACAAAAACGGGTGGGCTATAGCCTTGGGGGGTGGGGCTGGCCAACTTCGTCCGCCGGACTCGGAATGGCGCGAGACTTTGCGAGGGGCCTCCGTGTGCCAAAAATAGGCCACGGTCACAGCCGCGCCAAAAAATAACCGCCCGACGGCCGGGGCGCCAAGTTCGTCCAGCGGAAAAAGGCCACAAAACGGGTGGGCGATAGCCTTGGGGGGTGGGGCTGGCCAACTTCGTACGCCGGACTCGGAATGGCGCGAGACTTTGCGAGGGGGATCGGTTTACCAAAAATAGGCCCCGGGCACAGCCGCGCCCAAAAATAACCGCCCGATGGCCGGGGCGCCAAGTTCGTCCTGCGGAAAATGGCCACAAAAACGTGTCGGCTATATAGCCTTGGGGGGTGGGGCTGCCCAACTTCGTCCGCCGGACTCGGAATGGCGCGAGACTTTGCGAGGGGCCTCGGTGCGCCAAAAATAGGCCGCGGGCACAGCCGCACCCAAAAATAACTGCCCGAAGGCCGGGGCGCCAAGTTCGTCCAGCGGAAAAAGGCCACAAAAACGGGTGGGCTATAGCCTTGCGGGGTGGGGCTGGCCAACTTCGTCCGCCGGACTCGAAATGGCACGAGACTTTGCGAGGGGCCTCCGTGTGCCAAAAATAGGCCGCGGGCACAGCCGCGCTTAAATATACCCGCCGAAGGCCGGGCGCGGTTCGTCCAGCGGAAAAAGGCCACAAAACGGGTGGCTATATAGCCTTGGTGGGTGGGGCTGCCCAACTTCGTCCGCCGGACTCGGAATGGCGCGAGACTTTGCGAGGGGCCTCCGTGTGCCAAAATTAGGCCGCAGGCACAGCCGCACCCAAAAATAACGCCCCGAAGGCCGGGGCGCCAAGTTCGTCCAGCGGAAAAGGCCACCAAAACGGGTGGGCTATACCCTTGGGGGTGGGGCTGGCCAACTTCCCGCCGGACTCGGAATGGCGCGAGACTTTGCAAGGGGCCTCGGTACGCCAAAAATAGGCCGCGGGCACAGCCGCGCCCAAAAATAACTGCCCGAAGGCCGGGGCGCCAAGTTCGTCCAGCGGAAAAAGGCCACAAAAACGGGTGGGATATAGCCTTGGGGGGTGGGGCTGGCCAACATCGTCCGCCGGACTCGGAATGGCGCGAGACTTTGCGAGGGGCCTCCGTGTGCCAAAAATAGGCCGCGGGCTCAGCCGTGCCCAAAAATAACAGCCCGAAGTCCGGGGCGCCAAGTTCGTCCAGCGGAAAAAGGCCACAAAAAGGGGTGGGCTATAGCCTTGGGGGGTGGGGCTGGCCAACTCCGTCCGCCGGACTCGGAATGGCGTGAGACTTTACGAGGGGCCTCCGTGTGCCAAAAATAGGCCGCGGGCACAGCCGCACCCAAAACTAACCGCCCAAAGGCCGGGGCGCCAAGTTCGTCCAGCGGAAAAAGGCCACTAAAACGGGTGGGCTATAGCCTTGCGGGGTGGGGCTGGCCAACTTCGTCCGCCGGACTCGGAATGGCATGAGACTTTGCGAGGGGCCTCCGTGTGCCAAAAATAGGCCGCGGGCACAGCCGCGCCAAAAAATAACCACCCGAAGGCCGGGGCGCCAAGTTCGTCCAGCGGAAAAAGGCCACAAAAACGGGTGGGCTATATAGCCTTGGGGGGTGGGGCTGCCCAACTTCGTCCGCCGGACTGGGAATGGCGCGAGACTTTACGAGGGGCCTCGGTGCGCCAAAAATAGGCCGCAGGCACAGCCGCGCCCAAAAATAACTGCCCGAAGGCCGGGGCGCCCAGTTCGTCCAGCGGAAAAAGGCCACAAAAACGGGTGGGATATAGCCTTGGGGGGTGGGGCTGGCCAACATCGTCCGCCGGACTCGGAATGGCGTGAGACTTTACGAGGGGCCTCCGTGTGCCAAAAATAGGCCGCGGGCACAGCCGCACCCAAAACTAACCGCCCAAAGGCCGGGGCGCCAAGTTCGTCCAGCGGAAAAAGGCCACAAAAACGGGTGGGCTATAGCCTTGCGGGGTGGGGCTGGCCAACTTCGTCCGCCGGACTCGGAATGGCACGAGACTTTGCGAGGGGCCTCCGTGTGCCAAAAATAGGCCGCGGGCACAGCCGCGCCCAAAAATAACCGCCCGAAGGCCGGGGCACCAAGTTCGTCCAGCGGAAAAAGGCCACAAAAACGGGTGGGCTATATAGCCTTGGGGGGTGGGGCTGCCCAACTTCGTCCGCCGGACTCGGAATGGCGCGAGACTTTGCGAGGGGCCTCGGTGCGCCAAAAATAGGCCGCGGGCACAGCCGCGCCCAAAAATAACTGCCCGAAGGCCGGGGCGCCCAGTTCGTCCAGCGGAAAAAGGCCACAAAAACGGGTGGGATATAGCCTTGGGGGGTGGGGCTGGCCAACATCGTCCGCCGGACTCGGAATGGCGCGAGACTTTGCGAGGGGCCACCGTGTGCCAAAAATAGGCCGCGGGCACAGCCGCGCCCAAAAATAACAGCCCGAAGTCCGGGGCGCCAAGTTCGTCCAGCGGAAAAAGGCCACAAAAATGGGTGGGCTATAGCCTTGGGGGGTGGGGCTGGCCAACTCTGTCTGCCGGACTCGGAATGGCGTGAGACTTTACGAGGGGCCTCCGTGTACCAAAAATAGGCCGCGGGCACAGCCGCACCCAAAACTAACCGCCGAAAGGCCGGGGCGCCAAGTTCGTCCAGCGGAAAAAGGCCACAAAAACGGGTGGGCTATAGCCTTGCGGGGTGGGGCTGGCCAACTTCGTCCGCCGGACTCGGAATGGCACGAGACTTTGCGAGGGGCCTCCATGGGCTAAAAATAGGCCGCGGGCACAGCCGCGCCCAAAAATAACCGCCCGAAGGCCGGGGCGCCAAGTTCGTCCAGCGGAAAAAGGCCACAAAAATGGGTGGGCTATATAGCCTTGGGGGGTGGGGATGCCCAACTTCGTCCGCCGGACTCGGAATGTCGCGAGACTTTGCGAGAGGACTCCGTGTGCCAAAAATAGGCCGCGGGCACAGCCGCGCCCAAAAATAACCGCCCGAAGGCCGTGGCGCCAAGTTCGTCCAGCGGAAAAAGGCCACAAAAACGGGTGGGCTATAGCCTTGGGGGGTGGGGTGGCCAAATTCGTCCGCCGGACTCGGAATGGCGCGAGACTTTGCGAGGGGCCTCCGTGTGCCAAAAATAGGCCGTGGGCACAGCCGCGCCCAAAAATAACCGCCCGAAGGCCGGGGCGCCAAGTTCGTCCAACGGAAAAAGGCCACAAAAACGGGTGGGCTCTAGCCTTGGGGGGTGGGGCTGGCCAACTTCGTCCGCCGGACTCGGAGTGGCGCGAGACTTTACGAGGGATCTCCGTGTGCGAAAAATAGGCCGCGGGCACAGCCGCGCCCAAAAATAACCCACCGAAGGCCGGGGCGCCAAGTTCGTTCAGCGGAAAAAGGCCACAAAAAGGGGTGGGCTATAGGCTTGGGGGGTGGGGCTGGCCAACTTCGTCCGCCGGACTCCGAATGCCGCGAGACTATGCGAGGGGCCACCGTGTGCCAAAATTAGGCCGCGGGCACAGCCGCGCCCAAAAATAACCGCCCGAAGGCCGGGGTGCCAAGTTCGTCCAGCGGAAAAAGGCCACAAAAACGGGTGGGCTATGGCCTTGGGGGGTGGGGCTGGCCAACTTCGTCCGCCGGACTCGGAATGGCGCGAGACTTTGCGAGGGGCCTCCGTGTGCCAAGAATAGGCCGTAGACTCAGCCGCGCCCAAAAATAACCGACCGAAGGTCGGGGAGCCATGTTCGTCCAGCGGAAAAAGGTCACAAAAACTGGTGGGCTATAGCCTTGGGGGGTGGGGCTGGCCAACTTCGTCCGCCGGACTCGGAATGGTGCGAGACTTTGCGAGGGGCCTCCTTGTACCAAAAATAGGCCGCGGGCACAGCCGCGCCAAAAAATAACCCCCCGAAGGCCGGGGCGCCATGTTCGTCCAGCGGAAAAAGGCCACAAAAACGGGTGGGCTATAGCCTTGGGGGGTGGGGCTGGCCAACTTCGTCCGCCGGACTTGGAAAGGCGCCAGACTTTGCGAGGGGCCTCCGTAATCCAAAAATAGGCTGCGGGCACAACCGCGCCTAAAAATAACCCCCCGAAGGCCGGGGCGCCATGTTCGTCCAGCGGAAAAAGGCCACAAAAATGGGTGGGCTATATCCTTGGGGGGTGGGGCTGGCCAACTTCGTCTGCCGGACTCGGAATGGCACGGGACTTTGCGAGGGGCCTCCGTGTCCCAAAAATAGGCCGCGGGCACAGCCGCGGCCAAAAATAACCGCCCGAAGGCCGAGGCGCCAAGTTCGTCCAGCGGAAAAAGGCCACAAAAACGGGTGGGCTATAGCCTTGGGGGGTGGGGCTGGCCGACTTCGTCCGCCGGACTCGAAATGGCGCGAGACTTTACGAGGGGCCTCCGTGTGCCAAAAATAGGACGCGGGCACAGCCGCGCCCAAAAATAACCGCCCGAAGGCCGGGGCGCCAAGTTCATCCAGCGGAAAAAGGCCACAAAAACGGGTGGGCTATAGCCTTGGGGGTGGGGCTGGCCCACTTCGTCCGCCGCACTCGGAATGGCGCGAGACTTTGCGAGGGGCCTCCGTGTGCCAAAAATAGGCCACGGGCACAGCCGCGCCCAAAAATACCCACCCGAAGGCCGGGGAGCCAAGTTCGTCCAGCGGAAAAAGGCCACAAAAACGAGTGGGCTGTAGCCTTGGGGGGTGGGGCTGGCCAACTTCGTCCGCCGGACTCGGAATGGCGCGAGACTTTGCTAGGCGCCTCCGTATGCCAAAAATAGGCCGCGGGCACAGCCGCGCCCAAAAATACCCGCACCAAGGCCGGGGCGCCAAGTTCGTCCTGCGGAAAAAGGTCACAAAAACGGGTGGGCTATAGCCTTGGGGGGTGGGGCTGGCCAATTCGTCCGCCGGACTCGGAATGGCGCGAGACTTTGCGAGGCGCCTCCGTATGCCAAAAATAGGCCGCGGGCACAGCCGTACCCAAAAATACCCACCCGAAGGCCGGGGCGCCATGTTCGTCCAGCGGAAAAAGGCCACAAAAACGGGTGGGCTATAGCCTTGGGGGCTGGGGCTGGCCCACTTCGTCCGCCGGACTCGGAATGGCGCGAGACTTTGCGAGGCACCTCCGTGTGCCAAAAATAGGCCTCGGGCACAGCCGCGCCCAAAAATACCTGCCCGAAGGCCGGGGCGCCAAGTTCGTCCAGCGGAAAAAGGCCACAAAAACGGGTGGGCTATAGCCTTGGGGGGTGGGGCTGGCCAACTTCGTCCGCCGGACTCGGAATGGCGCAAGACTTTGCGAGGTGCCTCCGTGTGCCAAAAATAGGCCACGGGCACAGCCGCGCCCAAAAATACCCGCCCGAAGGCCGGGGCGCCAAGTTCGTCCAGCGGAAAAAGGCCACAAAAACGTGTGGGCTATAGCCTTGGGGGGTGGGGCTGGCCAACTTCGTCCGCCGGACTCGGAATGGCGCGAGACTTTGCGAGGCGCCTCCGTGTACCAAAAATAGGCCGCGGGCACAGCCGCGCCCAAAAATACCCACCCGAAGGCCGGGGCGCCAAGTTCGTCCAGCGGAAAATGGCCACAAAAACGGGTGGGCTATAGCCTTGGGGGGTGGGGCTGGCCAACTTCGTCCGCCGGACTCGGAATGGCGTGAGACTTTACGAGGCGCCTCCGTGTGCCAAAAATAGGCCGCGGGCACAGCCGCGCCCAATAATACCCGCCCGAAGGCCGGGGCGCCAAGTTCGTCCAGCGGAAAAAGGCCACAAAAACGGGTGGGCTATAGCCTTGGGGGGTGGGGCTGGCCAACTTCGTCCGCCGGACTCGGAATGGCGCGAGACTTTACGAGGCGCCTCCTTGTGCCAAAAATAGGCCGCGGGCACAGCCGCACCCAATAATACCCGCCCGAAGGCCGGGGCACCAAGTTCGTCCAGCGGAAAAAGGCCACAAAAACGGGTGGGCTATAGCCTTCGGGGGTGGGGCTGGCCAACATCGTCCGCCGGACTCGGAATGGCGCGAGAATTTGTGAGGCACCTCCGTGTACGAAAAATAGGCCGCGGGCACAGCCGCGCCCAAAAATACCCGCCCGAAGTGCGGGGTACCAAGTTCGTCCAGCGGAAAATGACCACAAAAACGAGTGGGCTATAGCCTTGGGGGGTGGGGCTGGCCAACTTCGTTCGCCAGACTCGGAATGGCGCGAGACTTTGCGAGGCGCCTCCGTGTACCAAAAATAGGCCGCGGGCACAGCCGCGCCCAAAAATACCCGCCCGAAGGCCGGGGCGCCAAGTTCGTCCAGCGGAAAAAGGCCACAAAAACGGGTGGGCTATAGCCTTGGGGGGTGGGGCTGGCCAACTTCGTCCGCCGGATTTGGAATGCCGTGAGACTTTGCGAGGCGCCTCCGTGTGCCAAATATAGGCCGCGGGCTCAGCCGCGCCCAAAAATACCCGCCCGAAGGCCGGGGCGCCAAGTTCGTCCAGCGGAAAATGGCCACAAAAACGGGTGGGCTATAGCCTTGGGGGGTGGGGCTGGCCAACTTCGTCCGCCGGACTCGGAATGGCGCGAGACTTTGCGAGGCACCTCCTTGTGTCAAAAATAGGCCGCGGGCAAAGCCGCGACCAAAAATACCCGCCCGAAGGCCAGGGCGCCAAGTTCGTCCAGCGGAAAAAGGCCACAAAAACGGGTGGGCTATAGCCTTGGGGGGTGGGGCTGGCCAACTTCGTCCGCCGGACTCGGAATGGCGCGAGACTTTGTGAGGCGCCTCCGTGAGCCAAAAATAGGCCACGGGCACAGCCGCGCCCAAAAATACCCCCCCGAAGGCCGGGGCGCCAAGTTCGTCCAGCGGAAAATGGCCACAAAAACGGGTGGGCTATAGCCTTGGGGGGTGGGGCTGGCCAACTTCGTCCGCCGGACTCGGAATGGCGCGAGACTTTGCGAGGCACCTCCTTGTGTCAAAAATAGGCCGCGGGCACAGCCGCGACCAAAAATACCCGCCCGAAGGCCAAGGCGCCAAGTTCGTCCAGCGGAAAAAGGCCACAAAAACGGGTGGGCTATAGCCTTGGGGGGTGGGGCTAGCCAACTTCGTCCGCCGGACTCGGAATGGCGCGAGACTTTGTGAGGCGCCTCCGTGAGCCAAAAATAGGCCACGGGCACAGCCGCGCCCAAAAATACCCCCCCGAAGGCCGGGGCGCCAAGTTCGTCCAGCGGAAAATGGCCACAAAAACGGGTGGGCTATAGCCTTGGGGGGTGGGTCTGGCCAACTTCGTCCGCCGGACTCGGAATGGCGCGAGACTTTACGAGGCGCCTCCTTGTGCCAAAAATAGGCCGCGGGCACAGCCGTTCCCAATAATACCCGCCCGAAGGCCGGGGCGCCAAGTTCGTACAGCGGAAAAAGGCCACAAAAACAGGTGGGTTATAGCCTTGGGGGGTGGGGCTGGCCAACTTCGTCCGCCGGACTCGGAATTGCACGAGACTTTGCGAGGTGCCTCCGTGTGCCAAAAATAGGCCGCGGGCACAGCCGCGCCCAAAAATACCCGCCCGAAGGCCGGGGCGCCAAGTTCGTCAAGCGGAAAATGGCCACAAAAACGGGTGGGCTATAGCCTTGGGGGGTGGGGCTAGCCAACTTCGTTCGCCGGACTCGGAATGGCGCGAGACTTTGTGAGGCGCCTCCGTGTGCCAAAAATAGGCCGCGGGCACAGCCGCGCCCAAAAATACCCGCCCGAAGGCCGGGGCGCCAAGTTCGTCCAGCGGAAAAAGGCCACAAAAACGGGTGGGCTATAGCCTTGGGGGGTGGGGCTGGCCAACTTCGTCCGCCGGACTGGGAATGGCGCGATTCTTTACGTGGCGCCTCTGTTTGCCTAATATAGTCCGCGTGCACAGGCGATTCCTAAAATACCCGCCCGAAGGCCGGGGCGCCAAGTTCGTCCAGCGGAAAATGGCCACAAAAACGGGTGGGCTATAGCCTTGGGGGGTGGGGCTGGCCAACTTGGTCCGCCGGACTCGGAATGGCGCGAGACTTTGCGAGGAACCTCCGTGTGCCAAAAATAGGCCGCGGGCACAGCCGCGTCCAAAAATACCCGCCCGAAGGCCGGGGCGCCAAGTTCCTCCAGCGGAAAAAGGCCACAAAAACGGGTGGGCTATAGCCTTGGGGGGTGGGGCTGGCCAACTTCGTCCGCCGGACTCGGAATGGCGCGAGACTTTGCGAGGCACCTCCGTGTGCCAAAAATACGCCGTGGGCACAGCCGAGCCCAAAACTACCGGCCCGAAGGCCGGGGCGCCAAGTTCGTCCAGCGGAAAAAGGCCACAAAAACGGGTGGGCTATAGCCTTGGGGGGTGGGGCTGGCCAACTTCATCCGCCGGACTCGGAATGGCGCGAGACTTTGCGAGGCACCACCGTGTGCCAAAACTAGGCCGCGGGCAGAGCCGCGCACAAAAATACCCGCCCGAAGGCCGGGGCGCCAAGTTCGTCCAACGGAAAAAGGCCACAAAAACGGGTGGGCTATAGCCTTGGGGGGTGGGGCTGGCCAACTTCGTCCGCCGGACTCGGAATGGCGCGAGACTTTGCGAGGGACATCCGTGTGCCAAAAATAGGATGCGGGCACAGCCACGCCCAAAAATACCCGCCCGAAGGCCGGGGCGCCAAGTTCGTCCTGTGGAAAAAGGCCACAAAAACGGGTGGGCTATAGCCTTGGGGGGTGGGGCTGGCCAACTTCGTCCGCCGGACTCGGAATGGCGCGAGACTTTGCGAGGTGCCTCCGTGTGCCAAAAATAGGCCGCGGGCACAGCCGCGCCCAAAAATACCCGCCCGAAGGCCGGGGCGCCAAGTTCGTCCAGTGGAAAAAGGCCACAAAAACGGGTGGGCTATAGCCTTGGGGGGTGGGGCTGGCCAACTTCGTCCGCCGGACTCGGAATGGCGCGAGACTTTACGAGGCGCCTCCTTGTGCCAAAAATAGGCCGCGGGCACAGCCGTTCCCAATAATACCCGCCCGAAGGCCGGGGCGCCAAGTTCGTCCAGCGGAAAAAGGCCACAAAAACAGGTGGGTTATAGCCTTGGGGGGTGGGGCTGGCCAACTTCGTCCGCCGGACTCGGAATGGCACGAGACTTTGCGAGGTGCCTCCGTGTGCCAAAAATAGGCCGCGGGCACAGCCGCGCCCAAAAATACCCGCCCGAAGGCCGGGGCGCCAAGTTCGTCAAGCGGAAAATGGCCACAAAAACGGGTGGGCTATAGCCTTGGGGGGTGGGGCTGGCCAACTTCATCCGCCGGACTCGGAATGGCGCGAGACTTTGCGAGGCACCACCGTGTGCCAAAACTAGGCCGCGGGCAGAGCCGCGCCCAAAAATACCCGCCCGAAGGCCGGGGCGCCAAGTTCGTCCAACGGAAAAAGGCCACAAAAACGGGTGGGCTATAGCCTTGGGGGGTGGGGCTAGCCAACTTCGTTCGCCGGACTCGGAATGGCGCGAGACTTTGCGAGGCGCCTCCGTGTGCCAAAAATAGGCCGCGGGCACAGCCGCGTCCAAAAATACCCGCCCGAAGGCCGGGGAGCCAAGTTCGTCCAGCGGAAAAAGGCCACAAAAACGGGTGGGCTATAGCCTTGGGGGGTGGGGCTGGCCAAGTTCGTCAGCCGGACTCGGAATGGAGCGAGACTTTGCGAGGCGCTTAGTGTGCCAAAAATTGGTCGCGGGCACAGCCGCGCCCAAAAATACCCGCCCGAAGGCCGGGTCGCCAAGTTCGTCCAGCGGAAAAAGGCCACAAAAACGGGTGGGCTATAGCCTTGGGGGGTGGGGCTGGCCAACTTGGTCCGCCGGACTCGGAATGGCGCGAGACTTTGCGAGGAACCTCCGTGTGCCAAAAATAGGCCGCGGGCACAGCCGCGTCCAAAAATACCCGCCCGAAGGCCGGGGCGCCAAGTTCGTCCAGCGGAAAAAGGCCACAAAAACGGGTGGGCTATAGCCTTGGGGGGTGGGGCTGGCCAACTTCGTCCGCCGGACTCGGAATGGCGCGAGACTTTGCGAGGCACCTCCGTGTGCCAAAAATAGGCCGTGGGCACAGCCGAGCCCAAAACTACCCGCCCGAAGGCCGGGGCGCCAAGTTCGTCCAGCGGAAAAAGGCCACAAAAACGGGTGGGCTATAGCCTTGGGGGGTGGGGCTGGCCAACTTCATCCGCCGGACTCGGAATGGTGCGAGACTTTGCGAGGCACCACCGTGTGCCAAAACTAGGCCGCGGGCAGAGCCGCGCCCAAAAATACCCAGCCGAAGGCCGGGGCGCCAAGTTCGTCCAACGGAAAAAGGCCACAAAAACGGGTGGGCTATAGCCTTGGGGGGTGGGGCTGGCCAACTTCGTCCGCCGGACTCGGAATGGCGCGAGACTTTGCGAGGGACATCCGTGTGCCAAAAATAGGATGCGGGCACAGCCACGCCCAAAAATACCCGCCCGAAGGCCGGGGCGCCAAGTTCGTCCAGTGGAAAAAGGCCACAAAAACGGGTGGGCTATAGCCTTGGGGGGTGGGGCTGGCCAACTTCGTCCGCCGGACTCGGAATGGCGCGAGACTTTGCGAGGTGCCTCCGTGTGCCAAAAATAGGCCGCGGGCACAGCCGCGCCCAAAAATACCCGCCCGAAGGCCGGGGCGCCAAGTTCGTCCAGCGGAAAATGGCCACAAAAACGGGTGGGCTATAGCCTTGGGGGGTGGGGCTGGCCAACTTCGTCCGCCAGACTCGGAATGGCGCGAGACTTTGCGAGGCGCCTCCGTGTGCCAAAAATAGGCCGCGGGCACAGCCGCGTCCAAAAATACCCGCCCGAAGGCCGGGGCGCCTAGTTCGTCCAGCGGAAAAAAGCCACAAAAACGGGTGGGCTATAGCCTTGGGGGGTGGGGCTGGCCAACTTCGTCCGCCGGACTCGGAATGGCGCGAGACTTTGCGAGGCGGCTCCGTGTGCCAAAAATAGGCCGCGGGCACAGCCGCGCCCAAAAATACTCGCCCGAAGGCCGGGGCGCCTAGTTCGTCCAGCGGAAAAAGGCCACAAAAACGGGTGGGCTATAGCCTTGGGGGGTGGGGCTGGCCAACTTCGTCCGCCGGACTCGGAATGCCGCGAGACCTTGCGATGCGCCTCCGTGTGCCAAAAATAGGCCGCGGGCACAGCCGCGCCCAAAAATACCCGCCCGAAGGCCGGGGCGCCATGTTCGTCCAGCGGAAAAAGGCCACAAAAAGGGGTGGGCTATAGCCTTGGGGGGTGGGGCTGGCCAACTTCGTCCGCCGGACTCGGAATGGCGCGAGACTTTACGAGGCGCCTCCGTGTGCTAAAAATAGGCCGTGGCCACAGCCGCGCCCAAAAATACTCGCCCGAAGGCCGGGGCGCCTAGTTCGTCCAGCGGAAAAAGGGCACAAAAACGGGTGGGCTATAGCCTTGGGGGGTGGGGCTGGCCAACTTCGTCCGCCGGACTCGGAATGGCGCGAGACTTTGCGATGCGCCTCCGTGTGCCAAAAATAGGCCGCGGGCACAGCCGCGCCCAAAAATACCCGCCCGAAGGCCGGGGCGCCAAGTTCGTCCAGCGGAAAAAGGCCACAAAAAGGGGTGGGCTATAGCCTTGGGGGGTGGGGCTGGCCAACTTCGTCCGCCGGACTCGGAATGGCGCGAGACTTTGCGAGGCGCCTCCGTGTGCCAAAAATAGGCTACGGTCAAAGCCACGCCCAAAAATACCCGCCCGAAGGCCGGGGCGCCTAGTTCGTCCAGCGGAAAAAGACCACAAAAACGGGTGGGCTATAGCCTTGGGGGGTGGGGCTGGCCAACTTCGTCCGCCGGACTCGGAATGGCGCGAGACTTTGCGAGGCGCCTCCGTGTGCCAAAAATAGGCCGCGGGCACAGCCACGCCCAAAAATACTCGCCCGAAGGCCGGGGCGTCTAGTTCGTCCAGCGGAAAAAGGCCACAAAAACGGGTGGGCTATAGCCTTGGGGGGTGGGGCTGGCCAACTTTGTCCGCCGGACTCGGAATGGCGCGAGACTTTGCGATGCACCTCCGTGTGCCAAAAATAGGCCGCGGGCACAGCCGCGCCCAAAAATACCCGCCCGAAGGCCGGGGCGCCAAGTTCGTCCAGCGGAAAAAGGCCACAAAAAGGGGTGGGCTATAGCCTTGGGGGGTGGGGCTGGCCAACTTCGTCCGCCGGACTCGGAATGGCGCGAGACTTTGCGAGGCGCCTCCGTGTGCCAAAAATAGGCTACGGTCACAGCCGCGCCCAAAAATACCCGCCCGAAGGCCCGGGCGCCAAGTTCGTCCAGCTTAAAAAGGCCACAAAAAGGGGTGGGCTATAGCCTTGCGGGGTGGGGCTAGCCAACTTCGTCCGCCGGACTCGGAATGGCGCGAGACTTTGTGAGGCGCCTCCGTGTGCCAAAAATAGGCCGCGGTCACAGCCGCGCCCAAAAATACTCGCCCGAAGGCCCGGGCGCCAAGTTCGTCCAGCTTAAAAAGGCCACAAAAAGGGGTGGGCTATAGCCTTGCGGGGTGGGGCTGGCCAACTTCGTCCGCCGGACTCGGAATGGCGCGAGACTTTACGAGGCGCCTCCTTGTGCCAAAAATAGGCCGCAAACACAGCCGTTCCCAATAATACCCGCCCGAAGGCCGGGGCGCCAAGTTCGTACAGCGGAAAATGGCCACAAAAACAGGTGGGTTATAGCCTTGGGGGGTGGGGCTGGCCAACTTCGTCCGCCGGACTCGGAATTGCACGAGACTTTGCGAGGTGCCTCCGTGTGCCAAAAATAGGCCGCGGGCACAGCCGCGCCCAAAAATACATGCCCGAAGGCCGGGGCGCCAATTTCGTCCAGCGGAAAAAGGCCACAAAAACGGGTGGGCTATAGCCTTGGGGGGTGGGGCTGGCCAACTTCGTCCGCAGGACTCGGAATGGCGCGAGAATTTGCGAGGCGCCTCCGTGTGCCAAAAATAGGCCGCGGGCACAGCCGCGCCCAAAAATACCCGCCCGAAGGCCGGGGCGCCAAATTCGTCCAGCGGAAAAAGGCCACAAAAACGGGTGGGCTATAACCTTGGGGGGTGGGGCTGGCCAACTTCGTCCGCCGGACTCGGAATGGTGCGAGACTTTGCGAGGCGCCTCCGTGTGCCAAAAATAGGCCGCGGGCACAGCCGCGCCAAAAATACCCGCCCGAAGGCCGGGGCGCCAAGTTCGTCCAGCGGAAAAAGGCCACAAAAACGGGTGGGCTATAGCCTTGGGGGGTAGGGCTGGCCAACTTCATCCGCCGGACTCGGAATGGCGCGAGACTTTGCGAGGCATCTCCGTGTGCCAAAAATAGGCCTCGGGAACAGCCGTCTCCAAAAATACCCGCTCGAAGGCCGGGGCGCCAAGTTCGTCCAGCGGAAAAAGGCCACAAAATCGGGTGGACTATAGCCTTGGGGGGTGGGGCTGGCCAACTTCGTCCGCCGGAATCGGAATGGCGCGAGACTTTGCGAGGCGTCTCAGTGTGCCAAAAATAGGCCGCAAACACAGCCGCGCCCAAAAATACCCGCCCGAAGGCCGGGGCGCCAAGTTCGTCCAGCGGAAAAAGGCCACAAAAACGGGTGGGCTATAGCCTTGGGGGGTGGGGCTGGCCAACTTCGTCCGCCGGTCTCGGAATGGCGCGAAACTTTGCGAGGCGCCTCCGTGTGCCAAAAATAGGCCGCGGGCACGGCCGCGGCCAAAAATACCCGCCCGAAGGCCGGGGCGCCAAGTTCGTCCAGCGGAAAAAGGCCACAAAAACGGGCGGGCTATAGCGTTGGGGCGTGGGGCTGGCCAACTTCGTCCGGCGGACTCGGAATGGCGCGAGGCTTTGCGAGGAGCCTCTGTGTGCCAAAAATAGCCCGCGGGCACAGCCGCGCCTAAAAATACCCCCCCGAAGGCCGGGGCGCCAAGTTCGTCCAGCGGAAAAAGTCCACAAAAACGGGTGGGCTATAGCCTTGGTGGGTGGGGCTGGCCAACTTCGTCCGCCGGACTCGGAATGGCGCGAGACTTTGCGAGGCACCTCCGTGTGCCAAAAATAGGCCGCGGGCACAGCCGCGCTCAAAAATACCCGCCCGAAGGCCGGGGCGCCAAGTTCGTCCAGCGGAAAAAGGCCACAAAAATGGGTGGGCTATAGCCTTGGGGGGTGTGGCTGGCCAACTTCGTCCGCCGGACTCTGAATGGCGCGAGACTTTGCGAGGTGCCTCGGTGTGCCAAAAATAGGCCGCGGCCACAGCCGCGCCCAAAAATACCCGCCCGAAGGCTGGGGCGCCAAGTTCGTCCAGCGGAAAAAGGCCACAAAAACGGGTGGGCTATAGCCTTGGGGGGTGGGGCTGGCAAACTTCGTCCGCCGGACTCCGAATGGCGCGAGACTTTGCGAGGCGCCTCCGTGTGCCAAAAATAGGCCGCGGGCACAGCCGCGCTCAAAAATACCCGCCCGAAGGCCGGGGCGGCAAGTTCGTCCAGCGGAAAAAGGCCACAAAAACGGGTGGGCTATAGCCTTGGGGGGTGGGGCTGGCCAACTCCGTCCGGCGGACTCGCAATGGCGCGAGACTTTGCGAGGCGCCTCCGTGTGCCAAAAATAGGCCGTGGGCACAGCCGCACCCAAAAATACCCACCCGAAGGCCGGGGCGCCAAGGTCGTCCAGCGGAAAAAGGCCACAAAAACGGGTGGGCTATAGCCTTGGGGCGTGGGACTGGCCAACTTCGTCCGGCGGACTCGGAATGGCGCGAGGCTTTGCGAGGAGCCTCTGTGTGCCAAAAATAGCCCGCGGGCACAGCCGCGCCCAAAAATACCCCCCCGAAGGCCGGGGCGCCAAGTTCGTCCAGCGGAAAAAGGCCACAAAAACGGGTGGGCTATAGCCTTGGGGGGTGGGGCTGGCCCACTTCGTCCGCCGGACTCGGAATAGCGCGAGCCTTTGCGAGGCGCCTCCGTGTGCCAAAAATAGGCCGCGGGCATAGCAGCGGCCAAAAATACCCGTCCGAAGGCCGGGGCGCCAAGTTCGTCCAGCGGAAAAAGGTCACAAAAACGGGTGGGCTATAGCCTTGGGGGGTGGGGCTGGCCAACTTCGTCCGCTGGACTCGGAATGGGGCGAGTATGTGCGAGGCGCCTCCGTGTGCCAAAAATAGGCCGCGGGCACAGCCACGCCCAAAAATACCCGCCCGAAGGCCGGGGCGCCAAGTTCGTCCAGCGGAAAAAGGCCACAAAAACGGGTGGGCTATAGCCATGGGGGGTGGGGCTGGCCCACTTCGTCCGCCGGACTCGGAATGGCGCGAGACTTTCCGAGGCGCCTCCGTGTGCCAAAAATAGGCTGCGGGCACAGCCGCGCCCAAAAATACCCGCCCGAAGGCCGGGGCGCCAAGTTCGTCCAGCGGAAAAAGGCCACAAAAACGGGTGGGCTATAGCCTTGGGGGGTGGGGCTGGCCAACTTCGTCCGCCGGACTCGGAATGGCGCGAGACTTTGCGAGGCGCCTCTGTGTACCAAAAATAGGCCGCGGGCACAGCCGCGCCCAAAAATACCCGCCCGAAGGCCTGGGGCGCCAAGTTCGTCCAGCGGAAAAAGACCACAAAAACGGGTGGGCTATAGCCTTGGGGGGTGGGGCTGGCCAACTTCGTCCGCCGGACTCGGAATGGCGCGAGACTTTGCAAGATGCCTCCTTGTTGCAAAAATAGGCCGCGGGCACAGCCGCGCCCAAAAATACCCGCCCGAAGGCCGGGGCGCCAAGTTCGTCCAGCGGAAAAAGGCCACAAAAACGGGTGGGCTATAGCCTTGGGGGGTGGGGCTGGCCAACTTCATCCGGCGGACTCGGAATGGCGCGAGACTTTACGAGGCGCCTCGGTGTGCCAAAAATAGGCCACGGGCACAGCCGCGTCCAAATATACCCGCCCTAAGGCCGGGGCGCGAAATTCGTCCAGCGGAAAAGGCCACAAAAACGGGTGGGCTATAGCCTTGGGGGATGGGGCTGGCCAACTTCGTCCGCCGGACTCGGAATGGCGCGAGACTTTGCGAGGCGCTTCCGTGTGCCAAAAATAGGTTGCGGGCACAGCCGCACCCAAAAATACCCGCCCGAAGGCCGGGGCGCCAAGTTCGTCCAGCGGAAAAAGGCCACAAAAACTGGTGGGCTATAGCCTTGGGGGGTGGGGCTGGCCAACTTCGTCCGCCGGACTCGGAATGGCGCGAGACTTTGCGAGGCGCCTCCGTGTGCCAAAAATAGGCTGGGGGCACAGCCGCGCCCAAAAATACCCGCCCGAAGGCCGGGGCGCCAAGTTCGTCCAGCGGAAAAAGGCCACAAAAACGGGTGGGCTATAGCCTTGGGGGGTGGGGCTGGCCAACTTCGTCCGCCAGACTCGGAATGGCGCGAGACTTTGCGAGGTGCCTCCGTGTGCTAAAAATAGGCCGCGGGCACAGCCGCGCCCAAAAATACCCGCCCGAAGGCCGGGTCGCCAAGTTCGTCCAGCGGAAAAAGGCCACAAATACGGGTGGGCTATAGCCTTGGGGGGTGGGGCTGGCCAACTTCGTCCGCCGGACTCGGAATGGCGCGAGACTTTGCGAGGCACCTCCGTGTGCCAAAAATATGCCGCGGGCACAGCCGCGCCCAAAAATACCCGCCCGAAGGCTGGGGCGCCAAGTTCGTCCAGCGGAAAAAGGCCACAAAAACGGGTGGGCTATAGCCTTGGGGGGTGGGGCTGGCCCACTTCGTCCGCCGGACTCGGAATGGCGCGAGACTTTCCGAGGCGCCTCCGTGTGCCAAAAATAGGCTGCGGGCACAGCCGCACCCAAAAATACCCACCCGAAGGCCGGGGCGCCAAGGTCGTCCAGCGGAAAAAGGCCACAAAAACGGGTGGGCTATAGCCTTGGGGCGTGGGACTGGCCAACTTCGTCCGGCGGACTCGGAATGGCGCGAGGCTTTGCGAGGAGCCTCTGTGTGCCAAAAATAGCCCGCGGGCACAGCCGCGCCCAAAAATACCCCCCCGAAGGCCGGGGCGCCAAGTTCGTCCAGCGGAAAAAGGCCACAAAAACGGGTGGGCTATAGCCTTGGGGGGTGGGGCTGGCCCACTTCGTCCGCCGGACTCGGAATAGCGCGAGCCTTTGCGAGGCGCCTCCGTGTGCCAAAAATAGGCCGCGGGCATAGCAGCGGCCAAAAATACCCGTCCGAAGGCCGGGGCGCCAAGTTCGTCCAGCGGAAAAAGGTCACAAAAACGGGTGGGCTATAGCCTTGGGGGGTGGGGCTGGCCAACTTCGTCCGCTGGACTCGGAATGGGGCGAGTATGTGCGAGGTGCCTCCGTGTGCCAAAAATAGGCCGCGGGCACAGCCACGCCCAAAAATACCCGCCCGAAGGCCGGGGCGCCAAGTTCGTCCAGCGGAAAAAGGCCACAAAAACGGGTGGGCTATAGCCATGGGGGGTGGGGCTGGCCCACTTCGTCCGCCGGACTCGGAATGGCGCGAGACTTTCCGAGGCGCCTCCGTGTGCCAAAAATAGGCTGCGGGCACAGCCGCGCCCAAAAATACCCGCCCGAAGGCCGGGGCGCCAAGTTCGTCCAGCGGAAAAAGGCCACAAAAACGGGTGGGCTATAGCCTTGGGGGGTGGGGCTGGCCCACTTCGTCCGCCGGACTCGGAATAGCGCGAGCCTTTGCGAGGCGCCTCCGTGTGCCAAAAATAGGCCGCGGGCATAGCAGCGGCCAAAAATACCCGTCCGAAGGCCGGGGCGCCAAGTTCGTCCAGCGGAAAAAGGTCACAAAAACGGGTGGGCTATAGCCTTGGGGGGTGGGGCTGGCCAACTTCGTCCGCTGGACTCGGAATGGGGCGAGTATGTGCGAGGTGCCTCCGTGTGCCAAAAATAGGCCGCGGGCACAGCCACGCCCAAAAATACCCGCCCGAAGGCCGGGGCGCCAAGTTCGTCCAGCGGAAAAAGGCCACAAAAACGGGTGGGCTATAGCCATGGGGGGTGGGGCTGGCCCACTTCGTCCGCCGGACTCGGAATGGCGCGAGACTTTCCGAGGCGCCTCCGTGTGCCAAAAAGAGCCCCCGGGTACAGCCGCGCCCAAATTGCCCCGCCCGAAGGCCGGGCGCCAAGTTCGTCCAGCGGAAATAGGCCACATAATAGGGTGGGCTATAGCCGTTGTGGGTGGGGCTGGCCATCTTCGTTCGCCGCAGTCGGAATGGCGCGATACTTTGCGAGGGGCCTCTGTGTACCAAAAATAGGCCGCGGGCACAGCCGCGCCCAAAAATACCCGCCCGAAGGCCTGGGGCGCCAAGTTCGTCCAGCGGAAAAAGACCACAAAAACGGGTGGGCTATAGCCTTGGGGGGTGGGGCTGGCCAACTTCGTCCGCCGGACTCGGAATGGCGCGAAACTTTGCAAGGTGCCTCCGTGTGCCAAAAATAGGCCGCGGGCACAGCCGCGCCCAAAAATACCCGCCCGAAGGCCGGGGCGCCAAGTTCGTCCAGCGGAAAAAGGCCACAAAAACGGGTGGGCTATAGCCTTGGGGGGTGGGGCTGGCCAACTTCATCCGGCGGACTCGGAATGGCGCGAGACTTTACGAGGCGCCTCGGTGTGCCAAAAATAGGCCACGGGCACAGCCGCGTCCAAATATACCCGCCCTAAGGCCGGGGCGCGAAATTCGTCCAGCGGAAAAGGCCACAAAAACGGGTGGGCTATAGCCTTGGGGGATGGGGCTGGCCAACTTCGTCCGCCGGACTCGGAATGGCGCGAGACTTTGCGAGGCGCTTCCGTGTGCCAAAAATAGGTTGCGGGCACAGCCGCACCCAAAAATACCCGCCCGAAGGCCGGGGCGCCAAGTTCGTCCAGAGGAAAAACGACCACACGACTGTTGGGCAATAGCATTTGGGGCTGGGGCTTGCCAACTTCTGCCGCCGGACGCGGAATGGCGCGGGACTTTGCGAGGCGCCGCCGTGTGCCAAAAATAGGCTGGGGCACAGCCGCGCCCAAAATACCCGCCCGAAGGCCGGGGCGCCAAGTTCGTCCAGCGGAAAAAAGGCCACAAAAAGGGGTGGGCTATAGCCTTGGGGGTGGGGCTGGCCAACCGTCCGCCAGACTCGGAATGGCGCGAGACTGTGCGAGGAGCCTCCGTGTGCGGAAAATAGGCCGCGGGCACAGCAGCCGCGCCCAAAATACCCGCCCGAAGGCCGGGGCGCCAAGTTCGTCCAGCGGAAAAAGGCCACAAAAACGGGTGGGCTATAGCCTTGGGGGGTGGGGCTGGCCAACTTCGTCCGCCGGACTCGGAATGGCGCGAGACTTTGCGAGGCACCTCCGTGTGCCAAAAATATGCCGCGGGCACAGCCGCGCCCAAAAATACCCGCCCGAAGGCCGGGGCGCCAAGTTCGTCCAGCGGAAAAAGGCCACAAAAACGGGTGGGCTATAGCCTTGGGGGGTGGGGCTGGCCAACTTCGTCCGCCGGTCTCGGAATGGCGCGAGACTTTGCGAGGCGCCTCCGTGTGCCAAAAATAGGCCGCGGGCACAGCCGCGCTGTAAAATACCCGCCCGAAGGCCGGGGCGCCAAGTTCGTCCAGCGGAAAAAGGCCACAAAAACGGGTGGGCTATAGCCTTGGGGGGTGGGGCTGGCCAACTTCGTCCGCCGGACTAGGAATGGCGCGAGACTTTGCGAGGCGCCTCCGTGTGCCAAAAATATGCCATGGCACAGCCGCGCTCAAAAATACCCGCCCGAAGGCCGGGGCGCCAAGTTCGTCCAGCGGAAAAAGGCCACAAAAACGGGTGGGCTATAGCCTTGGGGGGTGGGGCTGGCCAACTTCGTCCGCCGGACTCTGAATGGCGCGAGACTTTGCGAGGCGCCTCGGTGTGCCAAAAATAGGCCGCGGCCACAGCCGCGCCCAAAAATACCCGCCCGAAGGCTGGGGCGCCAAGTTCGTCCAGCGGAAAAAGGCCACAAAAACGGGTGGGCTATAGCCTTGGGGGGTGGGGCTGGCAAACTTCGTCCGCCGGACTCGGAATGGCGCGAGACATTCCGAAGCACCTCTGTGTGCCAAAAATAGGCCGCGGGCACAGCCGTACCCAAAAATACCCGCCCGAAGGCCGGGGCGCCAAGTTCGTCCAGCGGAAAAAGGCCACAAAAACGGGTGGGCTATAGCCTTGGGGGGTGGGGCTGGCCAACTCCGTCCGGCGGACTCGCAAAGGCGCGAGACTTTGCGAGGCGCCTCCGTGTGCCAAAAATAGGCCGTGGGCACAGCCGCACCCAAAAATACCCGCCCGAAGGCCGGGGCGCCAAGGTCGTCCAGCGGAAAAAGGCCACAAAAACGGGCGGGCTATAGCGTTGGGGCGTGGGGCTGGCCAACTTCGTCCGGCGGACTCGGAATGGCGCGAGGCTTTACGAGGAGCCTCTGTGTGCCAAAAATAGCCCGCGGGCACAGCCGCGCCCAAAAATACCCCCCCGAAGGCCGGGGCGCCAAGTTCGTCCAGCGGAAAAAGGCCACAAAAACGGGTGGGCTATAGCCTTGGGGGGTGGGGCTGGCCCACTTCGTCCGCCGGACTCGGAATAGCGCGAGACATTGCGAGGCGCCTCCGTGTGCCAAAAATAGGCCGCGGGCATAGCAGCGGCCAAAAATACCCGTCCGAAGGCCGGGGCGCCAAGTTCGTCCAGCGGAAAAAGGTCACAACAACGGGTGGGCTATAGCCTTGGGGGGTGGGGCTGGCCAACTTCGTCCGCTGGACTCGGAATGGGGCGAGACTGTACGAGGCGCCTCCGTGTGCCAAAAATAGGCCGCGGGCACAGCCGCGCCCAAAAATACCCGCCCGAAGGCTGGGGCGCCAAGTTCGTCCAGCGGAAAAAGGCCACAAAAACGGGTGGGCTATAGCCTTGGGGGGTGGGGCTGGCCAACTTCGTCCGCCGGTCTCGGAATGGCGCGAGACTTTGCGAGGCGCCTCCGTGTGCCAAAAATAGGCCGCGGGCACGGCCGCGCCCAAAAATACCCGCCCGAAGGCCGGGGCGCCAAGTTCGTCCAGCGGAAAAAGGCCACAAAAACGGGCGGGCTATAGCGTTGGGGCGTGGGGCTGGCCAACTTCGTCCGGCGGACTCGGAATGGCGCGAGGCTTTGCGAGGAGCCTCTGTGTGCCAAAAATAGCCCGCGGGCACAGCCGCGCCCAAAAATACCCCCCCGAAGGCCGGGGCGCCAAGTTCGTCCAGCGGAAAAAGGCCACAAAAACGGGTGGGCTATAGCCTTGGTGGGTGGGGCTGGCCAACTTCGTCCGCCGGACTCGGAATGGCGCGAGACTTTGCGAGGCACCTCCGTGTGCCAAAAATAGGCCGCGGGCACAGCCGCGCTCAAAAATACCCGCCCGAAGGCCGGGGCGCCAAGTTCGTCCAGCGGAAAAAGGCCACAAAAATGGGTGGGCTCTAGCCTTGGGGGGTGTGGCTGGCCAACTTCGTCCGCCGGACTCTGAATGGCGCGAGACTTTGCGAGGTGCCTCGGTGTGCCAAAAATAGGCCGCGGCCACAGCCGCGCCCAAAAATACCCGCCCGAAGGCTGGGGCGCCAAGTTCGTCCAGCGGAAAAAGGCCACAAAAACGGGTGGGCTATAGCCTTGGGGGGTGGGGCTGGCAAACTTCGTCCGCCGGACTCGGAATGGCGCGAGACATTCCGAAGCACCTCTGTGTGCCAAAAATAGGCCGCGGGCACAGCCGCACCCAAAAATACCCGCCCGAAGGCCGGGGCGCCAAGTTCGTCCTGCGGAAAAAGGCCACAAAAACGGGTGGGCTATAGCCTTGGGGGGTGGGGCTGGCCAACTCCGTCCGGCGGACTCGCAATGGCGCGAGACTTTGCGAGGCGCCTCCGTGTGCCAAAAATAGGCCGTGGGCACAGCCGCACCCAAAAATACCCGCCCGAAGGCCGGGGCGCCAAGGTCGTCCAGCGGAAAAAGGCCACAAAAACGGGTGGGCTATAGCGTTGGGGCGTGGGGCTGGCCAACTTCGTCCGGCGGACTCGGAATGGCGCGAGGCTTTGCGAGGAGCCTCTGTGTGCCAAAAATAGCCCGCGGGCACAGCCGCGCCCAAAAATACCCCCCCGAAGGCCGGGGCGCCAAGTTCGTCCAGCGGAAAAAGGCCACAAAAACGGGTGGGCTATAGCCTTGGGGGGTGGGGCTGGCCAACTTCGTCCGCCGGACTCGGAATGGTGCGAGACTTTGCGAGGCGCCTCCGTGTCCCAAAAGTAGTCCGCGGACACAGCCGCGCCCAAAAATACCCACCCGAAGGCCGGGGCGCCAAGTTCGTCCAGCGGTAAAAGGCCACAAAAACGGGTGGGCTATAGCCTTGGGGTTGGGGCTGGCCAACTTCGTCCGCCGGACTCGGAATGGCGCGAGACTTTGCGAGGCGCCTCCGTGTGCCAAAAATAGGCCGCGGTCACAGCCGCGCCCAAAAATACCCGCCCGAAGGCCGGGGCGCCAAGTTCCTCCAGCGGAAAAAGGCCACCAAAACGGGTGGGCTATAGCCTTGGGGGGTGGCGCTGGCCAACTTCGTCCGCCGGACTCCGAAAGGCGCGAGACTTTGCGAGGCGCCTCCGTGTGCCAAAAATAGGCTGCGGGCACAGCCGCGCCTAAAAATACCCGCCCGAAGGCCGGGGCGCCAAGTTCGTCCAGCGGAAAAAGGCCACAAATACGGGTGGGCTATAGCCTTGAGTGGTGGGGCTGGCCAACTTCGTCCGCCGGACTCGGAATGGCGCGAGACTTTGCGAGGCACCTCCGTGTGCCAAAAATATGCCGCGGGCACAGCCGCGCCCAAAAATACCCGCCCGAAGGCCGGGGCGCCAAGTTCGTCCAGCGGAAAAAGGCCACAAAAACGGGTGGGCTATAGCCTTGGGGGGTGGGGCTGGCCAACTTCGTCCGCCGGTCTCGGAATGGCGCGAGACTTTGCGAGGCGCCTCCGTGTGCCAAAAATAGGCCGCGGGCACAGCCGCGCTGTAAAATACCCGCCCGAAGGCCGGGGCGCCAAGTTCGTCCAGCGGAAAAAGGCCACAAAAACGGGTGGGCTATAGCCTTGGGGGGTGGGGCTGGCCAACTTCGTCCTCCGGACTCGGAATGGCGCGAGACTTTGCGAGGCACCTCCGTGTGCCAAAAATAGGCCGCGGGCACAGCCGCGCTCAAAAATACCCGCCCGAAGGCCGGGGCGCCAAGTTCGTCCAGCGGAAAAAGGCCACAAAAATGGGTGGGCTATAGCCTTGGGGGGTGTGGCTGGCCAACTTCGTCCGCCGGACTCTGAATGGCGCGAGACTTTGCGAGGCGCCTCGGTGTGCCAAAAATAGGCCGCGGCCACAGCCGCGCCCAAAAATACCCGCCCGAAGGCTGGGGCGCCAAGTTCGTCCAGCGGAAAAAGGCCACAAAAACGGGTGGGCTATAGCCTTGGGGGGTGGGGCTGGCAAACTTCGTCCGCCGGACTCGGAATGGCGCGAGACATTCCGAAGCACCTCTGTGTGCCAAAAATAGGCCGCGGGCACAGCCGTACCCAAAAATACCCCCCCGAAGGCCGGGGCGCCAAGTTCGTCCAGCGGAAAAAGGCCACAAAAACGGGTGGGCTATAGCCTTGGGGGGTGGGGCTGGCCAACTTCGTCCGCCGGACTCGGAATGGCGCGAGACTTTGCGAGGCGCCTCCGTGTGCCAAAAGTAGGCCGCGGACACAGCCGCGCCCAAAAATACCCGCCCGAAGGCCGGGGCGCCAAGTTCGTCCAGCGGAAAAAGGCCACAAAAACGGGTGGGCTATAGCCTTGGGGTTGGGGCTGGCCAACTTCGTCCGCCGGACTCGGAATGGCGCGAGACTTTGCGAGGCGCCTCCGTGTGCCAAAAATAGGCCGCGGTCACAGCCGCGCCCAAAAATAACCGCCCGAAGGCCGGGGCGCCAAGTTCCTCCAGCGGAAAAAGGCCACCAAAACGGGTGGGCTATAGCCTTGGGGGGTGGCGCTGGCCAACTTCGTCCGCCGGACTCCGAAAGGCGCGAGACTTTGCGAGGCGCCTCCGTGTGCCAAAAATAGGCTGCGGGCACAGCCGCGCCTAAAAATACCCGCCCGAAGGCCGGGGCGCCAAGTTCGTCCAGCGGAAAAAGGCCACAAAAACGGGTGGGCTATAGCCTTGGGGGGTGGGGCTGGCCAACTTCGTCCGCCGGACTCGGAATGGCGCAAGACTTTGCGATGCGCCTCCGTGTGCCAAAAATAGGCCGCGGACACGGCCGCGCCCAAAAATACCCGCCCGAAGGCCGGGGCGCCAAGTTCGTCCAGCGGTAAAAGGCCACAAAAACGGGTGGGCTATAGCCTTGGGGTTGGGGCTGGCCAACTTCGTCCGCCGGACTCGGAATGGTGCGAGACTTTGCGAGGCACCTCCGTGTGCCAAAAATAGGCCGCGGGCACAGCCGCGCTGAAAAATACCCGCCCGAAGGCCGGGGCGCCAAGTTCGTCCAGCGGAAAAAGGCCACAAAAACGGGTGGGCTATAGCCTTGGTGGGTGGGGCTGGCCAACTTCGTCCGCCGGACTCCGAATGGCGCGAGACTTTGCGAGGCGCCTCCGTGTGCCAAAAATAGGCCGCGGGCACAGCCGCGCTCAAAAATACCCGCCCGAAGGCCGGGGCGCCAAGTTCGTCCAGCGGAAAAAGGCCACAAAAACGGGTGGGCTATAGCCTTGGGGGGTGGGGCTGGCCAACTCCGTCCTGCGGACTCGCAATGGCGCGAGACTTTGCGAGGCGCCTCCGTGTGCCAAAAATAGGCCGTGGGCACAGCCGCACCCAAAAATACCCACCCGAAGGCCGGGGCGCCAAGGTCGTCCAGCGGAAAAAGGCCACAAAAACGGGTGGGCTATAGCCTTGGGGCGTGGGACTGGCCAACTTCGTCCGGCGGACTCGGAATGACGCGAGGCTTTGCGAGGAGCCTCTGTGTGCCAAAAATAGCCCGCGGGCACAGCCGCGCCCAAATATACCCCCCCGAAGGCCGGGGCGCCAAGTTCGTCCAGCGGAAAAAGGCCACAAAAACGGGTGGGCTATAGCCTTGGGGGGTGGGGCTGGCCCACTTCGTCCGCCGGACTCGGAATAGCGCGAGACTTTGCGAGGCGCCTCCGTGTGCCAAAAATAGGCCGCGGGCATAGCAGCGGCCAAAAATACCCGTCCGAAGGCCGGGGCGCCAAGTTCGTCCAGCGGAAAAAGGTCACAAAAACGGGTGGGCTATAGCCTTGGGGGGTGGGGCTGGCCAACTTCGTCCGCTGGACTCGGAATGGGGCGAGTATGTGCGAGGCGCCTCCGTGTGCCAAAAATAGGCCGCGGGCACAGCCGCGCCCAAAAATACCCGCCCGAAGGCCGGGGCGCCAAGTTCGTCCAGCGGAAAAAGGCCACAAAAACGGGTGGGCTATAGCCATGGGGGGTGGGGCTGGCCCACTTCGTCCGCCGGACTCGGAATGGCGCGAGACTTTCCGAGGCGCCTCCGTGTGCCAAAAATAGGCTGCGGGCACAGCCGCGCCCAAAAATACCCGCCCGAAGGCCGGGGCGCCAAGTTCGTCCAGCGGAAAAAGGCCACAAAAACGGGTGGGCTATAGCCTTGGGGGGTGGGGCTGGCCAACTTCGTCCGCCGGACTCGGAATGGCGCGAGACTTTGCGAGGCGCCTCTGTGTACCAAAAATAGGCCGCGGGCACAGCCGCGCCCAAAAATACCCGCCCGAAGGCCTGGGGCGCCAAGTTCGTCCAGCGGAAAAAGACCACAAAAACGGGTGGGCTATAGCCTTGGGGGGTGGGGCTGGCCAACTTCGTCCGCCGGACTCGGAATGGCGCGAAACTTTGCAAGGTGCCTCCGTGTGCCAAAAATAGGCCGCGGGCACAGCCGCGCCCAAAAATACCCGCCCGAAGGCCGGGGCGCCAAGTTCGTCCAGCGGAAAAAGGCCACAAAAACGGGTGGGCTATAGCCTTGGGGGGTGGGGCTGGCCAACTTCGTCCGGCGGACTCGGAATGGCGCGAGACTTTACGAGGCGCCTCGGTGTGCCAAAAATAGGCCACGGGCACAGCCGCGTCCAAATATACCCGCCCTAAGGCCGGGGCGCGAAGTTCGTCCAGCGGAAAAAGGCCACAAAAACGGGTGGGCTATAGCCTTGGGGGGTGGGGCTGGCCAACTTCGTCCGCCGGACTGGGAATGGCGCGAGACTTTGCGAGGCGCCTCCGTGTGCCAAAAATAGGCCGCTGGTACAGCCGCGCCCAAAAATACCCGCCCGAAGGCCGGGGCGCCAAGTTCGTCCAGCGGAAAAAGGCCACAAAAACGGGTGGGCTATAGCCTTGGGGGGTGGGGCCGGCCAACTTCGTCCGCCGGACTGGGAATGGCGCGAGACTTTGCGAGGCGCTTCCGTGTGCCAAAAATAGGTTGCGGGCACAGCCGCACCCAAAAATACCCGCCCGAAGGCCGGGGCGCCAAGTTCGTCCAGCGGAAAAAGGCCACAAAAACGGGTGGGCTATAGCCTTGGGGGGTGGGGCTGGCCAACTTCGTCCGCCAGACTCGGAATGGCGCGAGACTTTGCGAGGTGCCTCCGTGTGCCAAAAATAGGCCGCGGGCACAGCCGCGCCCAAAAATACCCGCCCGAAGGCCGGGTCGCCAAGTTCGTCCAGCGGAAAAAGGCCACAAATACGGGTGGGCTATAGCGTTGGGGGGTGGGGCTGGCCAACTTCGTCCGCCGGACTCGGAATGGCGCGAGACTTTGCGAGGTGCCTCCATGTGCCAAAAATAGGCTGCGGACACAGCCGCGCCCAAAAATACCCGCCCGAAGGCCGGGGCGCCAAGTTCGTCCTGCGGAAAAAGTCACAAAAACGGGTGGGCTATAGCCGTGGGGGGTGGGGCAGGCCAACGTCGTCCCCCCGACGCGGGCTGGCGCGACACTTTGCGAGGCGCCACCGTGTGCCAAAAATAGGCATGGACACAGCCGCGCCCAAAAATACCCGCCCGATGGACGGGGCGCGAAGTTCGTCCAGCGGAAAAGGACACAAAAACGGGTGGGCTATAGCCTTGAGTGGTGGGGCTGGCCAACTTCGTCCGCCGGACTCGGAATGGAGCGAGACTTTGTGAGGCGCCTCCGTGTGCCAAAAATAGGCCGCGGGCACAGCCGCACCTAAAAATACCCGCCCGAAGGCCGGGGCGCCAAGTTCGTGCAGCGGAAAAAGGCCACAAAAACGGGTGGGCTATAGCCTTGGGGGGTGGGGCAGGCCAACTTCGTCCGCCGGACTCGGAATGGCGCGGGACTTTGCGAGGCACCTCCGTGTGCCAAAAATAGGCCGCGGGCACATCCGCGCCCAAAAATACCCGCCCGAAGGCCGGGGCGCCAAGTTCGTCCAGCGGAAAAAGGCCACAAAAACGGGTGGGCTATAGCCTTGGGGGGTGGGGCTGGCCAACTTCGTCCGGCGGACTCGGAATGGCGCGAGACTTTGCGAGGCGCCTCGGTGTGCCAAAAATAGGCCGCGGGCACAGCCGCGCCCAAAAATACCCGCCCGATGGACGGGGCGCGAAGTTCGTCCAGCGGAAAAGGACACAAAAACGGGTGGGCTATAGCCTTGAGTGGTGGGGCTGGCCAACTTCGTCCGCCGGACTCGGAATGGAGCGAGACTTTGCGAGGCACCTCCGTGTGCCAAAAATAGGCTGGGGGCACAGCCGCGCCCAAAAATACCCGCCCGAAGGCCGGGGCGCCAAGTTCGTCCAGCGGAAAAAGGCCACAAAAACGGGTGGGCTATAGCCTTGGGGGGTGGGGCTGGCCCACTTCGTCCGCCAGACTCGGAATGGCGCGAGACTTTGCGAGGTGCCTCCGTGTGCCAAAAATAGGCCGCGGGCACAGCCGCGCCCAAAAATACCCGCCCGAAGGCCGGGTCGCCAAGTTCGTCCAGCGGAAAAAGGCCACAAATACGGGTGGGCTATAGCGTTGGGGGGTGGGGCTGGCCAACTTCGTCCGCCGGACTCGGAATGGCGCGAGACTTTGCGAGGTGCCTCCATGTGCCAAAAATAGGCTGCAGACACAGCCGCGCCCAAAAATACCCGCCCGAAGGCCGGGGCGCCAAGTTCGTCCTGCGGAAAAAGTCACAAAAACGGGTGGGCTATAGCCTTGGGGGGTGGGGCAGGCCAACTTCGTCCGCCGGACTCGGAATGGCGCGAGACTTTGCGAGGCGCCTCGGTGTGCCAAAAATAGGCCGCGGACACAGCCGCGCCCAAAAATACCCGCCCGATGGACGGGGCGCGAAGTTCGTCCAGCGGAAAAGGACACAAAAACGGGTGGGCTATAGCCTTGAGTGGTGGGGCTGGCCAACTTCGTCCGCCGGACTCGGAATGGAGCGAGACTTTGCGAGGCGCCTCCGTGTGCCAAAAATAGGCCGCGGGCACAGCCGCACCCAAAAATACCCGCCCGAAGGCCGGGGCGCCAAGTTCGTCCAGCGGAAAAAGGCCACAAAAACGGGTGGGCTATAGCCTTGGGGGGTGGGGCTGGCCAACTTCGTCCGCCGGACTCGGAATGGCGCGAGACTTTGCGAGGCGCCTCGGTGTGCCAAAAATAGGCCGCGGACACAGCCGCGCCCAAAAATACCCGCCCGATGGACGGGGCGCGAAGTTCGTCCAGCGGAAAAGGACACAAAAACGGGTGGGCTATAGCCTTGAGTGGTGGGGCTGGCCAACTTCGTCCGCCGGACTCGGAATGGAGCGAGACTTTGCGAGGCGCCTCCGTGTGCCAAAAATAGGCCGCGGGCACAGCCGCACCTAAAAATACCCGCCCGAAGGCCGGGGCGCCAAGTTCGTGCAGCGGAAAAAGGCCACAAAAACGGGTGGGCTATAGCCTTGGGGGGTGGGGCAGGCCAACTTCGTCCGCGGACTCGGAATGGCGCGGACTTTGCGAGGCACCTCCGTGTGCCAAAAATAGGCCAGCGGGCACATCCGCGCCCAAAAATACCCGCCCGAAGGCCGGGCGCCAAGTTCGTCCAGCGGAAAAAGGCCACAAAACGGGTGGGCTATAGCCTTGGGGGTGGGGCAGGCCAACCGTCCGCCGGACTCGGAATGGCGCGAGACTTTGCGAGGCGCCTCGGTGTGCCAAAAATAGGCATGGACACAGCCGCGCCAAAAATACCCGCCCGATGGACGGGGCGCGAGTTCGTCCAGCGGAAAAGGACACAAAACGGGGTGGGCTATAGCCTTGAGTGGTGGGGCTGGCCAACCGTCCGCCGGACTCGGAATGGAGCGAGACTTTGCGAGGCGCCTCCGTGTGCCAAAAATAGGCCTTGCGGGCACAGCCGCGCCAAAAATACCCGCCCGAAGGCCGGGGCGCCAAGTTCGTCCAGCGGAAAAAGGCCACAAAAACGGGTGGGCTATATCCTTGGGGGGTGGGGCTGGCCAACTTCGTCCGCCGGACTCGGAATGGCGCGAGACTTTGCGAGGTGCCTCCGTGTGCCAAAAATAGGCCGCGGGCACAGCCGTACCCAAAAATACCTGCCCGAAGGCCGGGGCGCCAAGTTCGTCCAGCGGAAAAATGCCACAAAAACGGGTGGGCTATAGCCTTGGGGGGTGGGGCTGGCCAACTTCGTCCGGCGGACTCGGAATGGCGCGAGACTTTGCGAGGCACCTCCGTGTGCCAAAAATAGGCCGCGGGCACAGCCGCGCCCAAAAATACCCGCCCGAAGGCCGGGGCGCCAAGTTCGTCCAGCGGAAAAAGGCCACAAAAACGGGTGGGCTATAGCCTTGGGGGGTGGGGCTGGCCAACAAATACCCCCGGACTCGGAATGGCGCGAGACTTTGCGAGGTGCCTCCGTGTGCCAAAAATAGGCTGCGGGCACAGCCGCGCCCAAAAATACCCGCCCGAAGGCCGGGGCGCCAAGTTCGTCCAGCGGAAAAAGGTCACAAAAACGGGTGGGCTATAGCCTTGGGGGGTGGGGCTGGCCAACTTCGTCCGCTGGACTCGGAATGGGGCAAGACTGTGCGAGTCGCCTCTGTGTGCCAAAAATAGGCCGCGGGCACAGCCGCGCCCAAAAATACCCGCCCGAAGGCCGGGGCGCCAAGTTCGTCCAGCGGAAAAAGGCCACAAAAACGGGTGGGCAATAGCCATGGGGGGTGGGGCTGGCCAACTTCGTCTGCCGGACTCGGAATGGGGCAAGACTGTGCAAGGCGCCTCCGTGTGCCAAAAATAGGCCACGGGCACAGCCGCGCCCAAAAATACCCGCCCGAAGGCCGGGGCGCCAAGTTCGTCCAGCGGAAAAAGGGCACAAAAACGGGTGGGCAATAGCCATGGGGGGTGGGGCTGGCCAACTTCGTCCGCCGGACTCGGAATGGCGCGAGACTTTGCGAGGCGCCTCCGTGTGCCAAAAATAGGCCGCGGGCGCAGCCACGCCCAAAAATACCCACCCAAAGGCCGGGGCGCCAAGTTCGTCCAGCGGAAAAAGGCCACAAAAACGGGTGGGCTATAGCCTTGGGGGGTGGGGCTGGCCAACTTCGTCCGGCGGACTCGGAATGGCGCGGGACTTTACGAGGCGCCTCCGTCTGCCAAAAATAGGCCGCGGGCACATCCGCGCCCAAAAATACCCTCCCGAAGGCCGGGGCGCCAAGTTCGTCCAGCGGAAAAAGGCCACAAAAACGGGTGGGCTATAGCCATGGGGGGTGTGGCTGGCCAACTTCGTCCGCCGGACTCGGAATGGCGGGAGAATTTGCGAGGCGCCTCCGTGTGCCGAAAATAGGCCGCGGGCACAGCCGCGCCCAAAAATACCTGCCCGAAGGCCGCGGCGCCAAGTTCGTCCAGCGGAAAAAGGCCACAAAAACGGGTGGGCTATAGCCTTGGGGGGTGGGGCTGGCCAACTTCGTCCGCCGGACTCGGAATGGCGCGAAACTTTGCGAGGCACCTCCGTGTGCCAAAAATAGGCCGCGGGCACAGCCGCGCCCAAAAATACCCGCCCGAAGGGCGGGGCGCCAAGTTCGTCCAGCGGAAAAAGGCCACAAAAACGGGTGGGCAGTAGCCTTGGGGGGTGGGGCTGGCCAACTTCGTCCGCCGGACTCGGAATGGTGCGAGACTTTGCGAGGCACCTCCGTGTGCCAAAAATAGGCCGCGGGCACAGCCGCGCCCAAAAATACCCGCCCGAAGGCCGGGGCGCCAAGTTCGTCCAGCGGAAAAAGGCCACAAAAACGGGTGGGCTATAGCCTTGGGGGGTGGGGCTGGCCCATTTCGTCCGCCGGACTCGGAATGGCGCGAGACTTTGCGAGGCACCTCCGTGTGCCAAAAATAGGCCGCGGACACAGTCGCGTCCAAAAATACCCGCCCGAAGGCCGGGGCGCCAAGTTCGTCCAGCGGAAAAAGGCCACAAAAACGGATGGGCTGTAGCCTTGGGGGGTGGGGCTGGCCAACTTCGTCCGCCGGACTCGGAATGGCGCGAGACTTTGCGAGGCACCTCCGTGTGCCAAAAATAGGCCGTGGGCACAGCCGCGTTCAAAAATACCCTACCGAAGGCCGGGGCGCCAAGTTCATCCAACGGAAAAAGGCCACAAAAACGGGTGGGCTGTAGCCTTGGGGGGTGGGGCTGGCCAACTTCGTCCACCGGACTCGGAATGGTGCGAGACTTTGCTAGGCGCCTCCGTGTGCCAAAAATAGGCCGTGGGCACAGCCGCGCCCAAAAATACCCGCTCGAAGGCCGGGGCGCCAAGTTCGTCCAGCTGAAAAAGGCCACAAAAACGGGTGGGCTATAGCCTTGGGGGGTGGGGCTGGCCCACTTCGTCCGCCGGACTCGGAATGGCGCGAGACTTTGCGAGGCGCCTCCGTGTGCCAAAAATAGGCCGTGGGCACAGCCGCGCCGAAAAATACCCGCCCGAAGGCCGGGGCGCCAAGTTCGTCCAGCGGAAAAAGGCCACAAAAACGGGTGGGCTATAGTCTTGGGGGGTGGGGCTGGCCAACTTCGTCCGCCGGACTCGGAATGGCACGAGACTTTGCGAGGCACCTCCGTGTGCCAAAAATAGGCCGCGGGCACAGCCGCGTCGAAAAATACCCGCCCAAAGGCCGGGGCGCCAAGTTCGTCCAGCGGAAAAAGGCCACAAAAACGGGTGGGCTGTAGCCTTGGGGGGTGGGGCTGGCCAACTTCGTCCGCCGGACTCGGAATGGCGCGTGACTTTGCGAGGCACCTCCGTGTGCCAAAAATAGGCCGCGGGCACAGTCGCGTCCAAAAATACCCGCCCGAAGGCCCGGGCGCCAAGTTCGTCCAGCTGAAAAATGCCACAAAAACGGGTGGGCCGTAGCCTTGGGGGGTGGGGCTGGCCAACTTCGTCCGCCGGACTCGGAATGGCGCGAGACTTTGCGAGGCGCCTCCGTGTGCCAAAAATAGGCCGCGGGCACAGCCGCGCCCAAAAAGACCCGACCGAAGGCCGGGGCGTCAAGTTCGTCCAGCGGAAAAAGGCCACAAAAACGGGTGGGCTATAGCCTTGGGGGGTGGGGCTGGCCAACTTCGTCCGCCGGACTCGGAATGGCGCGAGACTTTGCGAGGCACCTCCGAGTGCCAAAAATAGGCCGTAGGCACAGCCGCGCCCAAAAATACCAGCCCGAAGGCCGGGGTGCCAAGTTCGTCCAGCGGAAAAAGGCCACAAAAACGGGTGGGCTACAGCCTTGGGGGGTGGGGCTGGCCAACTTCGTCCGCCGGACTCGGAATGGCGCGACACTTTGCGAGGCACCTCCATGTCCCAAAAATAGGCCGCGGGCACAGCCGCGCCCAAAAATACCTGCCCGAAGGTCGGGGCGCCAAGTTCGTCCAGCGGAAAAGGCCACAAAAACGGGTGGGCTATAGCCTTGGGGGGTGGGGCTGGCCAACTTCGTCCGCCGGACTCGGAATGGCGCGAGGCTTTGCGAGGCACCTCCGTGTGCCAACAATAGGCCGCAGGCACAGCCGCGCCCAAAAATACCCGCCCGAAGGCCGGGGTGCCAAGTTCGTCCAGCGGAAAAAGGCCACAAAAACGGGTGGGCTACAGCCTTGGGGGGTGGGGCTGGCCAACTTCGTCCGCCAGACTCGGAATGGTGCGAGACTTTGCGAGGCGCCTCTGTGTGCCAAAAATAGGCCGCGGGCACAGCCGCGCCCAAAAATACCCGACCGAAGGCCGGGGCGCCAAGTTCGTCCAGCGGAAAAAGGCCACAAAAACGGGTGGGCTATAGCCTTGGGGGGTGGGGCTGGCCCACTTCGTCCGCCGGACTCGGAATGGCGCGAGACTTTGCGAGCCACCTCCGTGTACCAAACATAGGCCGCGGGCACAGCCGCGCCCAAAAATACCCGCCCGAAGGCCGGGGCGCCAAGTTCGTCCAGCGGAAAAAAGGCCACAAAAACGGGTGGGCTATAGCCTTGGGGGGTGGGGCTGGCCAACTTCGTCCGCCGAACTCGGAATGGCGTGAGACTTTGCGAGGCACCTCCGTGTTCCAAAAATAGGCCGCGGGCACAACCGTGCCCAAAAATACCAGCCCGAAGGCCGGGGCGCCAAGTTCGTCCAGCGGAAAAAGGCCACAAAAACGGGTGGGCTATAGCCTTGGGGGGTGGGGCTGGCCAACTTCGTCCGCCGGACTCAGAATGGCGCGAGACTTTGCGAGGCCCCTCCGTGTGACAAAAATAGGCCGCGGGCACAGCCGCGCCCAAAAATACCCGCCCGAAGGCCGGGGCGCCAAGTTTGTCCAGCGGAAAAAGGCCACAAAAACGGGTGGGCTGTAGCCTTGGGGGGTGGGGCTGGCCAACTTCGTCCGCCGGACTCGGAATGGTGCGAGACTTTGCTAGGCGCCTCCGTGTGCCAAAAATAGGCCGTGGGCACAGCCGCGCCCAAAAATACCCGCTCGAAGGCCGGGGCGCCAAGTTCGTCCAGCGGAAAAAGGCCACAAAAACGGGTGGGCTTTAGCCTTGGGGGGTGGGGCTGGCCCACTTCGTCCGCCGGACTCGGAATGGCGCGAGACTTTGCGAGGCGCCTCCGTGTGCCAAAAATAGGCCGTGGGCACAGCCGCGCCGAAAAATACCCGCCCGAAGGCCGGGGCGCCAAGTTCGTCCAGCGGAAAAAGGCCACAAACACGGGTGGGCTATAGTCTTGGGGTGGGGGCTGGCCAACTTCGTCCGCCGGACTCGGAATGGCACGAGACTTTGCGAGGCACCTCCGTGTGCCAAAAATAGGCCGCGGGCACAGCCGCGTCGAAAAATACCCGCCCAAAGGCCGGGGCGCCAAGTTCGTCCAGCGGAAAAAGGCCACAAAAACGGGTGGGATGTAGCCTTGGGGGGTGGGGCTGGCCAACTGTCCGCCGGACTCGGAATGGCTCGTGACTTTGCGAGGCACCTCCGTGTGCCAAAAATAGGCCGCGGGCACAGTCGCGTCCAAAAATACCCGCCCTAAGGCCCGGGCGCCAAGTTCGTCCAGCTGAAAAATGCCACAAAAACGGGTGGGCCGTAGCCTTGGGGGGTGGGGCTGGCCAACTTCGTCCGCCGGACTCGGAATGGCGCGAGACTTTGCGAGGCGCCTCCGTGTGCCAAAAATAGGTCAAAGGGCACAGCCGCGCCCAAAGACCCGACCGAAGGCCGGGCGTCAAGTTCGTCCCAGCGGAAAAAGGCCACAAAAAACGTGGGCTATAGCCTTGGGGGTGGGGCTGGCCAACTTCGTCCACCGGACTCGGAATGGCGCGAGACTTTGCGAGGCACCTCCGAGTGCCAAAAATAGGCCGTAGGCACAGCCGCGCCCAAAAATACCAGCCCGAAGGCCGGGGTGCCAAGTTCGTCCAGCGGAAAAAGGCCACAAAAATGGGTGGGCTACAGCCTTGGGGGGTGGGGCTGGCCAACTTCGTCCGCCGGACTCGGAATGGCGCGACACTTTGCGAGGCACCTCCATGTCCCAAAAATAGGCCGCGGGCACAGCCGCGCCCAAAAATACCTGCCCGAAGGTCGGGGCGCCAAGTTCGTCCAGCGGAAAAGGCCACAAAAACGGGTGGGCTATAGCCTTGGGGGGTGGGGCTGGCCAACTTCGTCCGCCGGACTCGGAATGGCGCGAGGCTTTGCGAGGCACCTCCGTGTGCCAACAATAGGCCGCAGGCACAGCCGCGCCCAAAAATACCCGCCCGAAGGCCGGGGTGCCAAGTTCGTCCAGCGGAAAAAGGCCACAAAAACGGGTGGGCTACAGCCTTGGGGGGTGGGGCTGGCCAACTTCGTCCGCCAGACTCGGAATGGTGCGAGACTTTGCGGGCGCCTCTGTGTGCCAAAAATAGGTCATGGGCACAGCCGCGCCAAAAATACCCGACCGAAGGCCGGGCGCCAAGTCGTCCCAGCGGAAAAAGGCCACAAAAACGGGTGGGCTATAGCCTTGGGGGTGGGGCTGGCCCACTTCGTCCGCCCGGACTCGGAATGGCGCGAGACTTTGCGAGCCACCTCCGTGTACAAACATAGGCCGCGGCACAGCCGCGCCCAAAAATACCCGCCCGAAGGCCGGGGCGCCAAGTTCGTCCAGCGGAAAAAAGGCAACAAAAACGGGTTGTATATAGCCTTGGGTGTTTGTGCTGGCCAAATTCGTCCGCCGATGTAGGAATGGCGTGAGACTTTGCGAGGCACCTCCGTGTTCCAAAATAGGCCGCGGGCACAACCGTGCCCAAAAATACCAGCCCGAAGGCCGGGGCGCCAAGTTCGTCCAGCGGAAAAAGGCCACAAAAACGGGTGGGCTATAGCCTTGGGGGGTGGGGCTGGCCAACTTCGTCCGCCGGACTCAGAATGGCGCGAGACTTTGCGAGGCCCCTCCGTGTGACAAAAATAGGCATGGGCACAGCCGCGCCAAAATACCCGCCCGAAGGCCGGGGCGCCAAGTTCGTCCAGCGGAAAAAGGCCACAAAAACGGGTGGGCTATAGCCTTGGGGGGTGGGGCTGGCCAACTTCGTCCGGCAGACTCGGAATGGCGCGAGGCTTTGCGAGGCGACTCCGTGTGCCAAAAAGAGGCTGCGGGCAAAGCCGCGCCCAAAAATACCTGCCCGAAGGCTGGGGAGCCAAGTTCGTCCAGCGGAAAAAGGCCACAAAAACGGGTGGGCTATAGCCTTGGGGGGTGGGGCTGGCCAACTTCGTCCGCCGGACTCGGAATGGCGCGAGACTTTGCGAGGTGCCTCCGTGTGCCATAAATTTGGCCGCGGGCATAGCCGCGCCCAAAAATACCCGCCCGAAGGCCGGGGCGCCAAGTTCGTCCAGCGGAAAAAGGCCACAAAAACGGGTGGGCTATAGCCTTGGGGGGTGGGGCTGGCCAACTTCGTCCGCCGGACTCGGAATGGCGCGAGACTTTGCGAGGCGCCTCCGTGTGCCAAAAATAGGCCGCGGGCACAGCCGCGCCCAAAAATACCCGCCCGAAGGCCGGGGCACCAAGTTCGTCCAGCGGAAAAAGGCCACAAAAACGGGTGGGCTATAGCCTTGGGGGTTGGGGCTGGCCAACATCGTCCGCCGGACTCGGAATGGCGCGAGACTTTACGAGGCGCCTCCGTGTGCCAAAAATTTGGCCGCGGGCCCAGCCGCGCCCAAAAATACCCGCCCGAAGGCCGGGGCGCCAAGTTCGTCCAGCGGAAAAAGGCCACAAAAACGGGTGGGCTATAGCCTTGGGGGGTGGGGCTGGCCAACTTCGTCCGCCGGACTCGGATTGGAGCGAGACTTTGTGAGGCGCCTCCGTGTGCCAAAAATAGGCCGCGGGCACAGCCGTGCCCAAAAATACCCGCCCGAGGGCCGGGGCGCCAAGTTCGTCCAGCGGAAAAAGGCCACAAAAACGGGTGGGCTATAGCCTTGGGGGGTGGGGCTGGCCAACTTCGTCCGCCGCACTCGGAATGGCGCGAGACTTTGCGAGGCGCCTCCGCGTGCCAAAAATAGTCCGCGGGCACAGCCGCGCCCAAAAATACCCGCCCGAAGGCCGGGGCGCCAAGTTCGTCCAGCGGAAAAAGGCCACAAAAACGGGTGGGCTATCGCCTTGGGGGGTGGGGCTGGCCAACTTCGTCCGCCGGACTCGGAATGGCGCGAGACTTTGCGAGGCGCCTCCGTGTGCCAAAAATAGGCCACGGGCACAGCCGCGTCCAAAAATACCCGCCCGAAGGCCGGGGCGCTAAGATCGTCCAGCGGTAAAAGGCCACAAAAACGGGTGGGCTATAGCCTTGGGGGGTGGGGCTGGCCGACTTCGTCCGCCGGACTCGGAATGGCGCGAGACTTTGCGAGGCGCCTCCGTGTGCCAAAAATAGGCCACGGGCACAGCCGCGCCCAAAAATACCCGCCCGAAGGCCGGGGCGCCAAGTTCGTCCAGCGGAAAAAAGGCCACAAAAACGGGTGGGCTATAGCCTTGGGGGGTGGGGCTGGCCAACTTCGTCCGCCGAACTCGGAATGGCGTGAGACTTTGCGAGGCACCTCCGTGTTCCAAAAATAGGCCGCGGGCACAACCGTGCCCAAAAATACCAGCCCGAAGGCCGGGGCGCCAAGTTCGTCCAGCGGAAAAAGGCCACAAAAACGGGTGGGCTATAGCCTTGGGGGGTGGGGCTGGCCAACTTCGTCCGCCGGACTCAGAATGGCGCGAGACTTTGCGAGGCCCCTCCGTGTGACAAAAATAGGCCGCGGGCACAGCCGCGCCCAAAAATACCCGCCCGAAGGCCGGGGCGCCAAGTTTGTCCAGCGGAAAAAGGCCACAAAAACGGGTGGGCTATAGCCTTGGGGGGTGGGGCTGGCCAACTTCGTCCGGCAGACTCGGAATGGCGCGAGACTTTGCGAGGCGACTCCGTGTGCCAAAAAGAGGCCGCGGGCAAAGCCGCGCCCAAAAATACCTGCCCGAAGGCTGGGGAGCCAAGTTCGTCCAGCGGAAAAAGGCCACAAAAACGGGTGGGCTATAGCCTTGGGGGGTGGGGCTGGCCAACTTCGTCCGCCGGACTCGGAATGGCGCGAGACTTTGCGAGGTGCCTCCGTGTGCCAAAAATTTGGCCGCGGGCATAGCCGCGCCCAAAAATACCCGCCCGAAGGCCGGGCGCCAGGTCGTCCAGCGGAAAAAGGCCACAAAAACGGGTGGGCTATAGCCTTGGGGGGTGGGGCTGGCCAACTTCGTCCGCCGGACTCGGACGGGCGCCTCCGTGTGCCAAAAATAGGCCGCGGGCACAGCCGCGCCCAAAAATACCCGCCCGAAGGCCGGGGCACCAAGTTCGTCCAGCGGAAAAAGGCCACAAAAACGGGTGGGCTATAGCCTTGGGGGTTGGGGCTGGCCAACATCGTCCGCCGGACTCGGAATGGCGCGAGACTTTACGAGGCGCCTCCGTGTGCCAAAAATTTGGCCGCGGGCACAGCCGCGCCCAAAAATACCCGCCCGAAGGCCGGGGCGCCAAGTTCGTCCAGCGGAAAAAGGCCACAAAAACGGGTGGGCTATAGCCTTGGGGGTGGGGCTGGGCAACTTCGTCCGCGGGACTAGGATTGGGCCGAGACTTTGTGAGGCGCCTCCGTGTGCCAAAAAAATAGGCCAAAGGGCACAGCCGCGCCAAAAATACCCGCCCGAGGGCCGGGCGCCAAGTTCGTCCAGCGGAAAAAAGGCCACAAAACGGGTGGGATATAGCCTTGGGGGTTGGGGCTGGCCAACTTCGTCCGCCGCACTCGGAATGGCGCGAGACTTTGCGAGGCGCCTCCGCGTGCCAAAAATAGTCCGCGGGCACAGCCGCGCCCAAAAATACCCGCCCGAAGGCCGGGGCGCCAAGTTCGTCCAGCGGAAAAAGGCCACAAAAACGGGTGGGCTATCGCCTTGGGGGGTGGGGCTGGCCAACTTCGTCCGCCGGACTCGGAATGGCGCGAGACTTTGCGAGGCGCCTCCGTGTGCCAAAAATAGGCCACGGGCACAGCCGCGTCCAAAAATACCCGCCCGAAGGCCGGGGCGCCAAGATCGTCCAGCGGTAAAAGGCCACAAAAACGGGTGGGCTATAGCCTTGGGGGGTGGGGCTGGCCGACTTCGTCCGCCGGACTCGGAATGGCGCGAGACTTTGCGAGGTGCCTCCGTGTGCCAAAAATAGGCCACGGGCACAGCCGCGCCCAAAAATACCCGCCCGAAGGCCGGGGCGCCAAGTTCGTCCAGCGGAAAAAGGCCACAAAAACGGGTGGGCTATATACTTGGGGGGTTGGTCTGGCCACCTTCGTGCGCCGGACTAGTAATGGCGCGAGACTTTGTGAGGCCTCCTTGTGCCAAAAATAGGCATGGGCACAGCCGCGTCCAAAATACCCGCCCGAAGGCCGGGCGCCAAGTCGTCCAGCGGAAAAAGGCCACAAAAACGGGTGGGCTATAGCCTTGGGGTGGGGCGGGCATACTTCGTCCGCCGGACTCAGAATGGCGCGAGACTTTGCGAGCGGCCTCCGTGTGACAAAAATTGGCCGCGGGCACAGCCGCGCCCAAAAATACCCGCCCGAAGGCCGGGGCGCCAAGTTTGTCCAGCGGAAAAAGGCCACAAAAACGGGTGGGCTATAGCCTTGGGGGGTGGGGCTGGCCAACTTCGTCCGGCAGACTCGGAATGGCGCGAGACTTTGCGAGGCGACTCCGTGTGCCAAAAAGAGGCCGCGGGCAAAGCCGCGCCCAAAAATACCTGCCCGAAGGCTGGGGAGCCAAGTTCGTCCAGCGGAAAAAGGCCACAAAAACGGGTGGGCTATAGCCTTGGGGGGTGGGGCTGGCCAACTTCGACCGCCGGACTCGGAATGGCGCGAGACTTTGCGAGGCGCCTCCGTGTGCCAAAAACAGGCCGCGGGCACAGCCGCGCCAAAAAATACCCGCCCGAAGGCTGGGGCGCCACGTTCGTCCAGCGGAAAAAGGCCAGAAAAACGGGTGGGCTATAGCCTTGGGGGGTGGGGCTGGCCAACTTCGTCCGCCGGACTCGGAATGGCGCGAGACTTTGCGAGGCGCCTCCGTGTGCCAAAAATAGGCCGCGGGCACAGCCGCGCCAAAAAATACCCGCCCGAAGGCCGGGGCGCCAAGTTCGTCCAGCGGAAAAAGGCCACAAAAACGGGTGGGCTATAGCCTTGGGGGGTGGGGCTGGCCAACTTCGTCCGCCGGACTCGGAATGGCGCGAGACTTTGCGAGGCACCTCCGTGTGCCAAAAATAGGCCGCGGGCACAGCCGAGCCAAAAAATACCCGCCCGAAGGCCGGGGCGCCAAGTTCGTCCAGCGGAAAAAGGCCACAAAAACGGGTGGGCTATAGCCTTGGGGGTGGGGCTGGCCAACTTCGTCCGTCGGACTCGGAATGGCGCGAGACTGCGAGGCGCCTCCGTGTGCAAAAAATAGGCCGCGGGCACAGCCGCGCCAAAAATACCCACCCGAAGGCCGGGCGCCAAGTTCGTCCAGCGGAAAAAGGCCACAAAACGGGTGGGCTATACCCTTGGGGGGTGGGGCTGCCCAACTTCGTCCACCGGACTCGGAATGGCGCGTGACATTGCGTGGCGCCTCCGTGTATCAAAAATAGGCCGCGGGCACTGCCGCGCCAAAAATACCCGCCCGAAGGCCGGGACGCCAAGTTCGGCCCAGCGGAAAAAGGCCACAAAAACGGGTGGGCTATAGCCTTGGGGTGGGGCTGGCCAACTGGTCCGCCGGACTCGGAATGGCGAGAGACTTTGCGAGGCGCCTCCGTGTGCAAAAAAAATCGGCGGGGGCCACAGCCGCGCCAAAAAATACCCGCCCGAAGGCCGGGACGCCAAGTTCGTCCAGCGGAAAAAGGCCACAAAAACGGGTGGGCTATAGCCTTGGGGGGTGGGGCTGGCCAACTTCGTCCGCCGGACTCGGAATGGCGTGAGACTTTGCGAGGCGCCTCCGTGTGTAAAAAATAGGCCGCGGGCACAGCCGCGCCGAAAAATACCCGCCCGAAGGCCGGAGCGCCAAGTTCATCCAGCGGAAAAAGCCCACAAAAACGGGTGGGCTATAGCCTTGGGGGGTGGGGCTGTCCACCTTCGTCCGCCGGACTCGGAATGGCGCGAGACTTGGCGAGGCACCTCCGTGTGCCAAAAATAGGCCGCGGGCAAAGCCGCGCCCAAAAATACCCGCCCGAAGGCCGGGGCGCCAAGTTCGTCCAGCGGAAAAAGGCCAGAAAATCGGGTGGGCTATAGCCTTGGGGGGTGGGGCGGGCCAACTTCGTCCGCCGGACTCGGAATGGCGCGAGACTTCGCAAGGCGCCTCCGTGTGCCAAAAATAGGCCGCGGGCACAGCCGCGCCCAAAAATACCCGCCCGAAGGCCGGGGCACCAAGTTCGTCCAGCGGAAAAAGGCCACAAAAACGGGTGGGCTATAGCCTTGGGGGGTGGGGCTGGCCAACTTCGTCCGCCGGACTCGGAATGGCGCGAGACTTTGAGACGCGCCTCCATGTGACAAAAATAGGCTGCGGGCACAGCCTCGCCCAAAAATACCCGCCCGAAGGCCGGGGCGCCAAGTTCGTCCAACGGAAAAAGGCCACAAAAACGGGTGGTCTATAGCCTTGGGGGGTGGGGCTGGCCAACTTCGTCCGCCGGACTCGGAATGGCGCGAGACTTTGCGAGGCGCCTCCGTGTGCCAAAAATAGGCCGCGGGCCCAGCCGCGCCCAAAAATACCCGCCCGAAGGCCGGGGCGCCAAGTTCGTCCAGCGGAAAATGGCCACAAAAACGGGTGGGCTATAGCCTTGAGGGGTGGGGCTGGCCAACTTCGTCCGCCGGACTCGGAATGGCGCGAGACTTTGCGAGGCGCCTCCGTGTACATAAATTAGGCCTCAGGGTCTGCCGCGCCCAATAATACCCTCCCGAAGGCCGGGGCGCCAAGTTCGTCCAGCGGAAAAAGGCCACAAAAACGGGTGGGCTATAGCCTTGGGGGGTGGGGCTGGGCAACTTCGTCCGCCGGACTCGGAATGGCGCGAGACTTTACGAGGCCCCTCCGTGTGCCAAAAATAGCCCGCGGGCACAGCCGCGCCCAAAAATACCCGCCCGAAGGCCGGGGCACCAAGTTCGTCCAGCGGAAAAAGGCCACAAAAACGGGTGGGCTATAGCCTCGGGGGGTGGGGCGGGCCCACTTCGTCCGCCGGACTCGGAATGGCGCGACACTTTGCAAGGCGCCTCCGTGGGCCAAAAATAGGCTGCGGGCACAGCCGCGCCCAAAAATACCCGCCCGAAGGCCGGGGCACCAAGTTCGTCCAACGGAAAAACGCCACAAAAACGGGTGGGCTATAGCCTTGGGGGGTGGGGCTGGCCAACTTCGTCCGCCGGACTCGGAATGGCGAGAGACTTTGCGAGGTGCCTCCGTGTGCAAAAAATAGGCCGCGGGCACAGCCGCGCCCAAAAATACCCGCCCGAAGGCCGGGGCGCCAAGTTCGTCCAGCGGAAAAAGGCCACAAAAACGGGTGGGCTATAGCCTTGGGGGGTGCGGCTGGCCAACTTCGTCCGCCGGACTCGGAATGGCGCGAGACTTTGCGAGGCGCCTCCGTGTGCAAAAAATAGGCCGCGGGCACAGCCGCGCCCAAAAATACCCGCCCGAAGGCCGGAGCGCCAAGTTCATCCAGCGGAAAAAGCCCACAAAAACGGGTGGGCTTTAGCCTTGGGGGGTGGGGCTGGCCACCTTCGTCCGCCGGACTCGGAATGGCGCGAGACTATGCAAGGCGCCTCCGTGGGCCAAAAATAGGCTGCGGGCACAGCCGCGCCCAAAAATACCCGCCCGAAGGCCGGGGCACCAAGTTCGTCCAACGGAAAAAGGCCACAAAAACGGGTGGGCTATAGCCTTGGGTGGTTGGGGCTGGCCAACTTCGTCCGCCGGACTCGGAATGGCGCGAGACTTTGCAAGGCCCCTCCGTGTGCCAAAAATAGGCCGTGGGCACAGCCGCGCCCAAAAATACCCGCCCGAAGGCCGGAGCGCCAAGTTCATCCAGCGGAAAAAGCCCACAAAAACGGGTGGGCTATAGCCTTGGGGGGTGGGGCTGGCCGCCTTCGTCCGCCGGACTCGGAATGGCGCGAGACTTTGGGAGGCGCCTACGTGTACCAAAAATAGGCCGCGAGCACAGCCGCGCCCAAAAATACCCACCTGAAGGCCGGGGCGCCAAGTTCGTCCAGCGGAAAAAGGCCACAAAAACGGGTGGGCTATAGCCTTGGGAGGTGGGGCTGGCCAACTTCGTCCGCCGGACTCGGAATTGCGCGAGACTTTGCGAGGCACCTCCGTGTGCCAAAAATAGGCCGCGGACACAGCCGCGCCCAAAAATACCAGCCCGAAGGCCGGGGCGCGAAGTTCGTCCAGCGGATAAAGGCCACAAAAACGGGTGGGCTATAGCCTTGGGGGGTGGGGCGGGCCAACTTCGTCCGCCGGACTCGGAATGGCGCGAGACTTTGCGAGGCACCTCCGTGGGCCAAAAATAGGCCGCGGGCACAGTCGCGTCCAAAAATACTTGCCCGAAGGCCGGGGCGCCAAGTTCGTCCAGCGGAAAAAGGCCACAAAAACGGGTGGGCTATAGCCTTGGGGGGTGGGGCTGGCCAACTTCGTCCGCCGGACTCGGAATGGCGCGAGACTTTACGAGGCACCTCCGTGTGCCAAAAATAGGCCGCGGGCAAAGCCGCGCCCAAAAATACCCGCCCGAAGGCCGGAGCGCCAAGTTCGTCCAGCGGAAAAAGGCCACAAAAACGGGTGGGCTATAGCCTTGGGGGGTGGGGCTGGCCAACTTCGTCCGCCGGACTCGGAATGGCGCGAGACTTTGCGAGGCGCCTCCGTGTGCCAAAAATAAGCCGCGGGCACAGCCGCGCCCAAAAATACCCGCCCGAAGGCCGGGGCGCCAAGTTCGTCCAGCGGAAAAAGGCCACAAAATCGGGTGGGCGATAGCCTTGGGGGGTGGGGCGGGCCAACTTCGTCCGCCGGACTCGGAATGGCGCGAGACTTTGTAAGGCGCCTCCGTGTGCCAAAAATAGGCCGCGGGCACAGCCGCGCCCAAAAATACCCGCCCGAAGGCCGGGGCACCAAGTTCGTCCAGCGGAAAAAGGCCACAAAAACGGGTGGGCTATAGCCTTGGGGGGTGTGGCTGTCCAACTTCGTCCGCCGGACTCGGAATGGTGCGAGACTTTACGAGGCCCCTCCGTGTGCCAAAAATAGGCCGCGGGCACAGCCGCGCCCAAAAATACCCGCCCGAAGGCCGGGGCGCCAAGTTCGTCCAGCGGAAAAAGGCCACAAAATCGGGTGGGCGATAGCCTTGGGGGGTGGGGCGGGCCAACTTCGTCCGCCGGACTCGGAATGGCGCGAGACTTTGCAAGGCGCCTCCGTGTGCCAAAAATCGGCCGCGGGTACAGGTGTGCCCAAAAATACCCGCCCGAAGGCCGGGGCACCAAGTTCGTCCTGCGGAAAAAGGCCACAAAAACGGGTGGGCTATAGCCTTGGGGGTTGGGGCTGGCCAACTTCGTCCGCCGGACTCGGAATGGCGCGAGACTTTGTAAGGCGCCTCCGTGTGCCAAAAATAGGCCGCGAGCACAGCCGCGTCGAAAAATACCCGCCCGAAGGCCGGGGCGCCAAGTTCGTCCAGCGGAAAAAGGCCACAAACACGGGTGGGCTATAGCCTTGGGAGGTGGGGCTGGCCAACTTCGTCCGCCGGACTCGGAATGGCGCGAGACATTGCGAGGTGCCTCCGTGTGCCAAAAATAGGCCGCGGGAACTGCCGCGCCCAAAAATACCCGCTCGAAGGCCGGGGCGCCAAGTTCGTCCAGCGGAAAAAGGCCACAAAAACGGGTGGGCTATAGCCTTGGGGGGTGGGGCGGGCCAACTTCGTCCGCCGGACCCGGAATGGCCCGATACTTTGCGAGGCACCTCCGTGGGCCAAAAATAGGCCGCGGGAACTGCCGCGCCCAAAAATACCCGCTCGAAGGCCGGGGCGCCAAGTTCGTCCAGCGGAAAAAGGCCACAAAAACGGGTGGGCTATAGCCTTGGGGGGTGGGGCGGGCCAACTTCGTCCGCCGGACTCGGAATGGCGCGAGACTTTTCGAGGCACCTCCGTGTGCCAAAAATAGGCCGTGGGCAAAGCCGCGCCCAAAAATACCTGCCCGAAGGCCGGAGCGCCAAGTTCGTCCAGCGGAAAAAGGCCACAAAAACGGGTGGGCTATAGCCTTGGGGGGTGGGGCTGGCCAACTTCGTCCGCCGGACTCGGAATGGCGCGAGACTTTGCGAGGCGCCTCCGTGTGCCAAAAATAGGCCGCGAGCACAGCCGCGTCCAAAAATACCCACCCGAAGGCCGGGGCGCCAAGTTCGTCCAGCGGAAAAAGGCCACAAAATCGGGTGGGCGATAGCCTTGGGGGGTGGGGCGGGTCAACTTCGTCCGCCGGACTCGGAATGGCGCGAGACTTTGTAAGGCGCCTCCGTGTGCCAAAAATAGGCCGCGGGCACAGCCGCGCCCAAAAATACCCGCCCGAAGGCCGGGGCACCAAGTTCGTCCAGCGGAAAAAGGCCACAAAAACGGGTGGGCTATAGCCTTGGGGGGTGTGGCTGTCCAACTTCGTCCGCCGGACTCGGAATGGTGCGAGACTTTGCGAGGCCCCTCCGTGTGCCAAAAATAGGCCGCGGGCACAGCCGCGCCCAAAAATACCCGCCCGAAGGCCGGAGAGCCAAGTTCATCCAGCGGAAAAAGCCCACAAAAACGGGTGGGCTATAGCCTTGGGGGGTGGGGCTGGCCACCTTCGTCCGCCGGACTCGGAATGGCGCGATATTTTGCAAGGCGCCACCGTGTGCCAAAAATAGGCCGCGGGCACAGCCGCGCCCAAAAATACCCGCCCGAAGGCCGGGGCGCCAAGTTCGTCCAGCGGAAAAAGGCCACAAAATCGGGTGGGCGATAGCCTTGGGGGGTGGGGCGGGCCAACTTCGTCCGCCGGACTCGGAATGGCGTGAGACTTTGCAAGGCGCCTCCGTGTGCCAAAAATCGGCCGCGGGTACAGCTGTGCCCAAAAATACCCGCCTGAAGGCCGGGGCACCAAGTTCGTCCTGCGGAAAAAGGCCACAAAAACGGGTGGGCTATAGCCTTGGGGGGTGGGGCTGGCCAACTTCGTCCGCGGGACTCGGAATGGCGCGAGACTTTGCGAGGCGCCTCCGTGTGCCAAAAATAGGCCGCGAGCACAGCCGCGTCCAAAAATACCCGTCCGAAGGCCGGGGCGCCAAGTTCGTCCAGCGGAAAAAGGCCACAAACACGGGTGGGCTATAGCCTTGGGAGGTGGGGCTGGCCAACTTCGTCCGCCGGACTCGGAATGGCGCGAGACATTGCGAGGTGCCTCCGTGTGCCAAGAATAGGCCGCGGGAACTGCCGCGCCCAAAAATACCCGCTCGAAGGCCGGGGCGCCAAGTTCGTCCAGCGGAAAAAGGCCACAAAAACGGGTGGGCTATAGCCTTGGGGGGTGGGGCGGGCCAACTTCGTCCGCCGGACCCGGAATGGCGCGAGACTTTGCGAGGCACCTCCGTGGGCCAAAAATAGGCCGCGGGAACTGCCGCGCCCAAAAATACCCGCTCGAAGGCCGGGGCGCCAAGCTCGTCCAGCGGAAAAAGGCCACAAAAACGGGTGGGCTATAGCCTTGGGGGGTGGGGCGGGCCAACTTCGTCCGCCGGACTCGGAATGGCGTGAGACTTTGCAAGGCGCCTCCGTGTGCCAAAAATCGGCCGCGGGTACAGCTGTGCCCAAAAATACCCGCCCGAAGGCCGGGGCTCCAAGTTCGTCCTGCGGAAAAAGGCCACAAAAACGGGTGGGCTATAGCCTTGGGGGGTGGGGCTGGCCAACTTCGTCCGCCGGACTCGGAATGGCGCGAGACTTTGCGAGGCGCCTCCATGTGCCAAAAATAGGCCGCGAGCACAGCCGCGTCGAAAAATACCCGCCCGAAGGCCGGGGCGCCAAGTTCGTCCAGCGGAAAAAGGCCACAAACACGGGTGGGCTATAGCCTTGGGAGGTGGGGCTGGCCAACTTCGTCCGCCGGACTCGGAATGGCGCGAGACATTGCGAGGTGCCTCCGTGTGCCAAAAATAGGCCGCGGGAACTGCCGCGCCCAAAAATACCCGCTCGAAGGCCGGGGCGCCAAGTTCGTCCTGCGGAAAAAGGCCACAAAAACGGGTGGGCTATAGCCTTGGGGGGTGGGGCTGGCCAACTTCGTCCGCGGGACTCGGAATGGCGCGAGACTTTGCGAGGCGCCTCCGTGTGCCAAAAATAGGCCGCGAGCACAGCCGCGTCCAAAAATACCCGTCCGAAGGCCGGGGCGCCAAGTTCGTCCAGCGGAAAAAGGCCACAAACACGGGTGGGCTATAGCCTTGGGAGGTGGGGCTGGCCAACTTCGTCCGCCGGACTCGGAATGGCGCGAGACATTGCGAGGGGCCTCCGTGTGCAAAAAATAGGCCGCGGTGACTGCAGCGCCCAACAATACCCGCCGAAGGCCGGGGCGCCAAGTTCGTCGAGCGCGACAGGGCCCCAAGGACGGGTGGGGTCTAGCGGTGGAGGGAGGGGCGGGCCAACTTCGTACGCCGGACTCGGACTGGCGCGAGAGGTTGCGAGGCCCCTCCGTGGGCCGAGAATAGGCCGCGGGCACTGCCGCGCCCAAAAATCCCCGCCCTATGCCCGGGGCGCCAAGTTAGTCCAGCGGAAAAAGCCCACAATCCGTGGTGGGCTATAGCCTTGGGGGGTGGGGCGGGCCAACTTCGTCCGCCGGACTCGGAATGGCGTGAGACTTTGCAAGGCGCCTCCGTGTGCCAAAAATCGGCCGCGGGTACAGCTGTGCCCAAAAATACCCGCCCGAAGGCCGGGGCTCCAAGTTCGTCCTGCGGAAAAAGGCCACAAAAACGGGTGGGCTATAGCCTTGGGGGGTGGGGCTGGCCAACTTCGTCCGCCGGACTCGGAATGGCGCGAGACTTTGCGAGGCGCCTCCATGTGCCAAAAATAGACCGCGAGCACAGCCGCGTCGAAAAATACCCGCCCGAAGGCCGGGGCGCCAAGTTCGTCCAGCGGAAAAAGGCCACAAACACGGGTGGGCTATAGCCTTGGGAGGTGGGGCTGGCCAACTTCGTCCGCCGGACTCGGAATGGCGCGAGACATTGCGAGGTGCCTCCGTGTGCCAAAAATAGGCCGCGGGAACTGCCGCGCCCAAAAATACCCGCTCGAAGGCCGGGGCGCCAAGTTCGTCCAGCGGAAAAAGGCCACAAAAACGGGTGGGCTATAGCCTTGGGGGGTGGGGCGGGCCAACTTCGTCCGCCGGACCCGGAATGGCGCGAGACTTTGCGAGGCACCTCCGTGGGCCAAAAATAGGCCGCGGGAACTGCCGCGCCCAAAAATACCCGCTCGAAGGCCGGGGCGCCAAGTTCGTCCAGCGGAAAAAGGCCACAAAAACGGGTGGGCTATAGCCTTGGGGGGTGGGGCGGGCCAACTTTGTCCGCCGGACTCGGAATGGCGCGAGACTTTTCGAGGCACCTCCGTGTGCCAAAAATAGGCCGTGGGCAAAGCCGCGCCCAAAAATACCTGCCCGAAGGCCGGAGCGCCAAGTTCGTCCAGCGGAAAAAGGCCACAAAAACGGGTGGGCTATAGCCTTGGGGGGTGGGGCTGGCCAACTTCGTCCGCCGGACTCGGAATGGCGCGAGACTTTGCGAGGCGCCTCCGTGTGCCAAAAATAGGCCGCGAGCACAGCCGCGTCCAAAAATACCCGCCCGAAGGCCGGGGCGCCAAGTTCGTCCAGCGGAAAAAGGCCACAAAATCGGGTGGGCGATAGCCTTGGGGGGTGGGGCGGGCCAACTTCGTCCGCCGGACTCGGAATGGCGCGAGACTTTGTAAGGCGCCTCCGTGTGCCAAAAATAGGCCGCGGGCACAGCCGCGCCCAAAAATACCCGCCCGAAGGCCGGGGCACCAAGTTCGTCCAGCGGAAAAAGGCCACAAAAACGGGTGGGCTATAGCCTTGGGGGGTGTGGCTGTCCAACTTCGTCCGCCGGACTCGGAATGGTGCGAGACTTTGCGAGGCCCCTCCGTGTGCCAAAAATAGGCCGCGGGCACAGCCGCGCCCAAAAATACCCGCCCGAAGGCCGGAGAGCCAAGTTCATCCAGCGGAAAAAGCCCACAAAAACGGGTGGGCTATAGCCTTGGGGGGTGGGGCTGGCCACCTTCGTCCGCCGGACTCGGAATGGCGCGATATTTTGCAAGGCGCCACCGTGTGCCAAAAATAGGCCGCGGGCACAGCCGCGCCCAAAAATACCCGCCCGAAGGCCGGGGCGCCAAGTTCGTCCAGCGGAAAAAGGCCACAAAATCGGGTGGGCGATAGCCTTGGGGGGTGGGGCGGGCCAACTTCGTCCGCCGGACTCGGAATGGCGTGAGACTTTGCAAGGCGCCTCCGTGTGCCAAAAATAGGCCGCGGGCACAGCCGCGCCCAAAAATACCCGCCCGAAGGCCGGGGCGCCAAGTTCGTCCAGCGGAAAAAGGCCACAAAAACGGGTGGGCTATAGCCTTGGGAGGTGGGGCTGGCCAACTTCGTCCGCCGGACTCGGAATGGCGCGAGACATTGCGAGGTGCCTCCGTGTGCCAAAAATAGGCCGCGGGAACTGCCGCGCCCAAAAATACCCGCTCGAAGGCCGGGGCGCCAAGTTCGTCCAGCGGAAAAAGGCCACAAAAACGGGTGGGCTATAGCCTTGGGGGGTGGGGCGGGCCAACTTCGTCCCAATGGACCCGGAATGGCCCGATATTTTGCGCAGGCACCTCCGGGTCCAAAAATTTGGCCGCGGGAACTGCCGCGCCCAAAAATACCCGCTCGAAGGCCGGGGCGCCAAGTTCGTCCAGCGGAAAAAGGCCAGAAAAACGGGTGGGCTATAGCCTTGGGGGGTGGGGCGGGCCAACTTCGTCTGCCGGACTCGGAACGGCGCGAGACTTTACGAGGCACCTCCGTGTGCCAAAAATAGGCCGTGGGCAAAGCCGCGCCCAAAAATACCTGCCCGAAGGCCGGAGCGCCAAGTTCGTCCAGCGGAAAAAGGCCACAAAAACGGGTGGGCTATAGCCTTGGGGGGTGGGGCTGGCCAACTTCGTTCGCCGGACTCGGAATGGCGCGAGACTTTCCGAGGCACCTCCGTGTGCCAAAAATAGGCCGCGGGAACAGCCTCGCCCAAAAATACCCGCCCGAAGGCCGGGGCGCCAAGTTCGTCCAGCGGAAAAAGGCCACAAAAACGGGTGGGCTATAGCCTTGGGGGGTGGGGCTGGCCGACTTCGTCCGCCGGACTCGGAATGGCGCGAGACTTTGCGAGGCGCCTCCGTGTGCCAAAACTAGGCCGTGGACACAGCCGCGCCCAAAAATACCCGCCCGAAGGCCGGGGCGCCGAGTTCGTCCAGCGGAAAAAGGCCACAAAAACGGGTGGGCTATAGCCTTGGGGGGTGGGGCTGGCCAACTTCGTCCGCCGGACTCGGAATGGCGTGAGACTTTGCGAGGGGCCTCCGTGTGCCAAAAATAGGCCACGGGCACAGCCGCGCCCAAAAATACCCTCCCGAAGGCCGGGGCGCCAAGTTCGTCCTGCGGAAAAAGGCCACAAAAACGGGTGGGCTATAGCCTTGGGGGGTGGGGCTGGCCAACTTCGTCCGCCGGACTCGGAATGGCGCGAGACTTTGCGACGCGCCTCCGTGTGCCAAAAATAGGCCGCGGGCACAGGCGCGCCCAAAAATACCCGCCCGAAGGCCGGGGCGCCAAGTTCGTCCAGCGGAAAAAGGCCACAAAAACGGGTGGGCTATAGCCTTGGGGGGTGGGGCCGACCACCTTCGTCCGCCGGACTCGGAATGGCGCGAGACTTTGCGAGGCACCTCCGTGTGCCAAAAATAGGCCGCGGGCACAGCCGCGCCCAAAAATACCCGCCCGAAGGCCGGGGCGCCAAGTTCGTCCAGCGGAAAAAGGCCACAAAAACGGGTGGGCTATAGCCTTGCGGGGTGGGGCTGGCCGACTTCGTCCGCCGGACTCGGAATGGCGCGAGACTTTGCGAGGCACCTCCGTGTGCCAAAAATAGGCTGCGGGCACAGCAGCGCCCAAAAATACCCCCCCGAAGGCCGGGGCGCCAAGTTCGTCCAGCGGAAAAAGGCCACAAAAACTGGTGGGCTATAGCCTTGGGGGGTGGGGCCGGCCACCTTCGTCCGCCGGACTCGGAATGGCGCGAGACTTTGCGAGGCACCTCCGTGTGCCAAAAATAGGCCGCGGGCACAGCCGCGCCCAAAAATACCCGCCCGAAGGCCGGGGCGCCAAGTTCGTCCAGCGGAAAAAGGCCACAAAAACGGGTGGGCTATAGCCTTGGGGGGTGGGGCTGGCCAACTTCGTCCGCCGGACTCGGAATGGCGCGAGACTTTGCGAGGCACCTCCGTGTGCCAAAAATAGGCTGCGGGCACAGCCGCGCCAAAAAAACCCCCCCCGAAGGCCGGGGCGCAAAGTTCGTCCAGCGGAAAAAGGCCACAAAAACGGGTGGGCTACAGCATTGGGGGGTGGGGCTGGCCAACTTCGTCCGCCGGACTCGGAATGGCGCGAGACTTTGCGAGGCGCCTCCGTGTGCCAAAATAGGTCAAGGGCACAGCCGCGCCCAAAAATACCCGTCCGAAGGGCGGTGCGCCAAGTTCGTCCAGCGGAAAAAGGCCACAAAAACGGGTGGGCTATAGCCTTGGGGGGTGGGGCTGGCCAATTCGTCCGCCGGACTCGGAATGGCGCGAGACTTTGCAAGGCACCTCCGTGTGCCAAAAATAGGCTGCAGGCACAGCCGCGCCCAAAAATACCCGCCCGAAGGCCGGGGCGCCAAGTTCGTCCAGCGGAAAAAGGCCACAAAAAAGGGTGGGCTATAGCCTTGGGGGGTGGGGCCGGCCAACTTCGTCCGCCGGACTCGGAATGGCGCGAGACTTTGCGAGGCACCTCCGTGTGCCAAAAATAGGCTGCAGTCACAGCCGCGCCCAAAAATACCCGCCCGAAGGCCGGGGCGCCAAGTTCGTCCAGCGGAAAAAGGCCACAAAAAAGGGTGGGCTATAGCCTTGGGGGGTGGGGCCGGCCAACTTCGTCCGCCGGACTCGGAATGGCGCGAGACTTTGCGAGGCACCTCCGTGTGCCAAAAATAGGCCGCGGGCACAGCCGCGCCCAAAAATACCCGCCAGAAGGCCGGGGCGCCAAGTTCGTCCAGCGAAAAAAGGCCACAAAAACGGGTGGGCAATAGCCTTGGGGGGTGGGGATGGCCGACTTCGTCCGCCGGACTCGGAATGGCACGAGACTTTGCGAGGCGCCTCCGTGTGCCAAAAATAGGCCGCGAAAACAGCCGCGCCCAAAAATACCCCCCCGAAGGCCGGGGCGCCAAGTTCGTCCAGCGGAAAAAGGCCACAAAAACGGGTGGGCTATAGCCTTGGGGGGTGGGGATGGCCGACTTCGTCCGCCGGACTCGGAATGGCGCGAGACTTTGCGAGGCGCCTCCGTGTGCCAAAAATAGGCCGCGGGCACAGCCGCGCCCAAAAATACCCGCCCGAAGGCCGGGGCGCCAAGTTCGTCCAGCGGAAAAAGGCCACAAAAACGGGTGGGCCATAGCCTTGGGGGGTGGGGCTGGCCAACTTCGTTCGCCGGACTCGGAATGGCGCGAGACTTTGCGAGGTGCCTCCGTGTGCCAAAAATAGGCCGCGGGCACAGCCGCGCCCAAAAATACCCGTCCGAAGGGCGGTGCGCCAAGTTCGTCCAGCGGAAAAAGGCCACAAAAACGGGTGGGCTATAGCCTTGGGGGGTGGGGCTGGCCAATTCGTCCGCCGGACTCGGAATGGCGCGAGACTTTGCAAGGCACCTCCGTGTGCCAAAAATAGGCTGCAGGCACAGCCGCGCCCAAAAATACCCGCCCGAAGGCCGGGGCGCCAAGTTCGTCCAGCGGAAAAAGGCCACAAAAAAGGGTGGGCTATAGCCTTGGGGGGTGGGGCCGGCCAACTTCGTCCGCCGGACTCGGAATGGCGCGAGACTTTACGAGGCACCTCCGTGTGCCAAAAATAGGCCGCGGGCACAGCCGCGCCCAAAAATACCCGCCCGAAGGCCGTGGCGCCAAGTTCGTCCAGCGAAAAAAGCCACAAAAACGGGTGGGCTATAGCCTTGGGGGGTGGGGCTGGCCGACTTCGTCCGCCGGACTCGGAATGGCGCGAGATTTTGTGAGGCGCCTCCGTGTGCCAAAAATAGGCCGCGAAAACAGCCGCGCCCAAAAATACCCCCCCGAAGGCCGGGACGCCAAGTTCGTCCAGCGGAAAATGGCCACAAAAACGGGTGGGCTATAGCCTTGGGGGGTGGGGCCGGCCAACTTCGTCCGCCGGACTCGGAATGGCGCGAGACTTTGCGAGGCGCCTCCGTGTGCCAAAAATAAGCCGCGAAAGCAGCCGCGCCCAAAAATACCCGCCCGAAGGCCGGGGCGCCAAGTTCGTCCAGCGGAAAAAGGCCACAAAAACGGGTGGGCTATAGCCTTGGGGGGTGGGGCTGGCCAACTTCGTCCGCCGGACTCGGAATGGCGCGAGACTTTGCGAGGTGCCTCCGTGTGCCAAAAATAGGCCGCGGGCACAGCCGCGCCCAAAAATACCTGCCCGAAGGCCGGGGCGCCAAGTTCGTCCAGCGGAAAAAGGCCACAAAAACGGGTGGGCCATAGCCTTGGGGGGTGGGGCTGGCCAACTTCGTTCGCCGGACTCGGAATGGCGCGAGACTTTGCGAGGCGCCTCCGTGTGCCAACAATAGGCCGCGGGCACAGCCGCGCCCAAAAATACCCGTCCGAAGGCCGGTGCACCAAGTTCGTCCAGCGGAAAAACGCCACAAAAACGGATGGGCTATAGCCTTGGGGGGTGGGGCTGGCCAACTTCGTCCGCCGGACTCGGAATGGCGCGAGACTTTGCGAGGCACCTCCGTGTGCCAAAAATAGTTTGCGGGAACAGCCGTACCCAAAAATACCCTCCCGAAGGCCGGGGCGCCAAGTTCGTCCAGCGGAAAAAGGCCACAAAAACGGGTGGGCAATAGCCTTGGGGGGTGGGGCTGGCCCACTTCGTCCGCCGGACTCGGAATGGCGCGAGACTTTGCGAGGTGCCTCCGTGTGCCAAAAATAGGCCGCTGGTACAGCCGCGCTCAAAAATACCTGCCCGAAGGCCGGGGCGCCAAGTTCGTCCAGCGGAAAAAGGCCACAAAAACGGGTGGGCTATAGCCTTGGGGGGTGGGGCCGGCCCACTTCGTCCGCCGGACTGGGAATGGCGCAAGACTTTGCGAGGCACCTCCGTGTGCCAAAAATAGGCTGCAGGCACAGCCGCGCCCAAAAATACCCACCCGAAGGCCGGGGCGCTAAGTTCGTCCAGCGGAAAAAGGCCACAAAAACGGGTGGGCCATAGCCTTGGGGGGTGGGGCTGGGCCACTTCGTCCGCCGGACTCGGAATGGCGCGAGACTTTGCGAGGTGCCTCCGTGTGCCAAAAATAGGCCGCGGGCACAGCCGCGCCCAAAAATACCAGCCCGAAGGCCGGGGCGCCAAGTTCGTCCAGCGGAAAAAGGCCACAAAAACGGGTGGGCTATAGCCTTGGGGGGTGGGGCTGGCCAACTTCGTCCGCCGGACTCGGAATGGCGCGAGACTTTGCGAGGCGCCTCCGTGTGCCAAAAATAGGCCGCTGGTACAGCCGCGCCCAAAAATACCCGCCCGAAGGCCGGGGCGCCAAGTTCGTCCAGTGGAAAAAGGCCACAAAAACGGGTGGGCTATAGCCTTGGGGGGTGGGGCCGGCCCACTTCGTCCGCCGGACTGGGAATGGCGCAAGACTTTGCGAGGCACCTCCGTGTGCCAAAAATAGGCTGCAGGCACAGCCGCGCCCAAAAATACCCACCCGAAGGCCGGGGCGCTAAGTTCGTCCAGCGGAAAAAGGCCACAAAAACGGGTGGGCCATAGCCTTGGGGGGTGGGGCTGGGCCACTTCGTCCGCCGGACTCGGAATGGCGCGAGACTTTGCGAGGTGCCTCCGTGTGCCAAAAATAGTTTGCGGGAACAGCCGTACCCAAAAATACCCTCCCGAAGGCCGGGGCGCCAAGTTCGTCCAGCGGAAAAAGGCCACAAAAACGGGTGGGCAATAGCCTTGGGGGGTGGGGCTGGCCCACTTCGTCCGCCGGACTCGGAATGGCGCGAGACTTTGCGAGGCGCCTCCGTGTGCCAAAAATAGGCCGCTGGTACAGCCGCGCTCAAAAATACCTGCCCGAAGGCCGGGGCGCCAAGTTCGTCCAGCGGAAAAAGGCCACAAAAACGGGTGGGCTATAGCCTTGGGGGGTGGGGCCGGCCCACTTCGTCCGCCGGACTGGGAATGGCGCAAGACTTTGCGAGGCACCTCCGTGTGCCAAAAATAGGCTGCAGGCACAGCCGCGCCCAAAAATACCCACCCGAAGGCCGGGGCGCTAAGTTCGTCCAGCGGAAAAAGGCCACAAAAACGGGTGGGCCATAGCCTTGGGGGGTGGGGCTGGGCCACTTCGTCCGCCGGCCTCGGAATGGCGCGAGACTTTGCGAGGTGCCTCCGTGTGCCAAAAATAGGCCGCGGGCACAGCCGCGCCCAAAAATACCCGCCCGAAGGCCGGGGCGCCAAGTTCGTCCAGCGGAAAAAGGCCACAAAAACGGGTGGGCTATAGCCTTGGGGGGTGGGGCTGGCCAACTTCGTCCGCCGGACTCGGAATGGCGCGAGAATTTGCGAGGCACCTCCGTGCGCCAAAAATAGGCCGCGGGCACAGCCGCGCCCAAAAATACCCGCCCGAAGGCCGGGGCGCCAAGTTCGTCCAGCGAAAAAAGGCCACAAAAACGGGTGGGCTATAGCCTTGGGGGGTGGGGCTGGCCGACTTCGTCCGCCGGACTCGGAATGGCGCGAGACTTTGTGAGGCACCTCCGTGTGCCAAAAATAGGCCGGGAAAACAGCCGCGCCCAAAAATACCCGCCCGAAGGCCGGGGCGCCAAGTTCGTCCAGCGGAAAAAGGCCACAAAAAAGGGTGGGCTATAGCCTTGGGGGGTGGGGCCGGCCAACTTCGTCCGCCGGACTCGGAATGGCGCGAGACTTTGCGAGGCACCTCCGTGTGCCAAAAATAGGCCGCGGGCACAGCCGCGCCCAAAAATACCCACCCGAAGGCCGGGGCGCCAAGTTCGTCCAGCGAAAAAAGGCCACAAAAACGGGTGGGCTATAGCCTTGGGGGGTGGGGATGGCCGACTTCGTCCGCCGGACTCGGAATGGCACAAGACTTTGCGAGGCGCCTCCGTGTGCCAAAAATAGGCCGCGAAAACAGCCGCGCCCAAAAATACCCCCGCGAAGGCCGGGGCGCCAAGTTCGTCCAGCGGAAAAAGGCCACAAAAACGGGTGGGCTATAGCCTTGGGGGGTGGGGCTGGCCCACTTCGTCCGCCGGACTCGGAATGGCGCGAGACTTTGCGAGGCACCTCCGTGTGCCAAAAATAGTCCGCGGGCACAGCCGCGCCCAAAAATACCCGCCCGAAGGCCGGGGCGCCAAGTTCGTCCAGCGGAAAAAGGCCACAAAAACGGGTGGGCTATAGCCTTGGGGGGTGGGGCTGGGCAACTTCGTCCGCCGGACTCGGAATGGTGCGAGACATTGCGAGGCACCTCCGTGTGCCCAAAATAGGCCACGGGCACAGCCGCGCCCAAAAATACCCGCCCGAAGGCCGGGGCGCCAAGTTCGTCCAGCGAAAAAAGGCCACAAAAACGGGTGGGCTATAGCCTTGGGGGGTGGGGATGGCCGACTTCGTCCGCCGGACTCGGAATGGCACGAGACTTTGCGAGGCGCCTCCGTGTGCCAAAAATAGGCCGCGAAAACAGCCGCGCCCAAAAATACCCCCCCGAAGGCCGGGGCGCCAAGTTCGTCCAGCGGAAAAAGGCCACAAAACCGGGTGGGCTATAGCCTTGGGGGGTGGGGCTGGCCAACTTCGTCCGCCGGACTCGGAATGGCGCGGGACTTTGCGAGGCGCCTCCGTGTGCCAAAAATAGGCCGCGGGCACAGCCGCGCCCAAAAATACCCGCCCGAAGGCCGGGGCACCAAGTTCGTCCAGCGGAAAAGGCCACAAAAACGGGTGGGCCATAGCCTTGGGGGTGGGGCTGGCCAACTCTGTTCGCGGACTCGGAATGGCGCGAGACTTTGCGAGGCACCTCCGTGTGCCAAAAATAGGTCAAAGGGCACAGCCGTGGCCAAAAATACCCGCCCGAAGGCCGGGGCGCCAAGTTCGTCCAGCGAAAAAAGGCCACAAAAACGGGTGGGCTATAGCCTTGGGGGGTGGGGCTGGCCAACTTCGTCCGCCGGACTGGGAATGGCGCGAGACTTTGCGAGGCGCCTCCGTGTGCCAAAAATAGGCCGCTGGTACAGCCGCGCCCAAAAATACCCGCCCGAAGGCCGGGGCGCCAAGTTCGTCCAGCGGAAAAAGGCCACAAAAACGGGTGGGCTATAGCCTTGGGGGTGGGGCGGGCCAACCGTCCGCCGGACTGGGAATGGCGCGAGACTTTGCGAGGCGCCTCCGTGTGCCAAAAATAGGCCGCTGGTACAGCCGCGCCCAAAAATACCCGCCCGAAGGCCGGGGCGCCAAGTTCGTCCAGCGGAAAAAGGCCACAAAAACGGGTGGGCTATAGCCTTGGGGGGTGGGGCCGGCCAACTTCGTCCGCCGGACTGGGAATGGCGCGAGACTTTGCGAGGCACCTCCGTGTGCGAAAAATAGGCCGCGGGCACAGCCGCGCCCAAAAATACCCGCCCGAAGGCCGGGGCGCCAAGTTCGTCCAGCGGAAAAAGGCCACAAAAACGGGTGGGCTATAGCCTTGGGGGGTGGGGCCGGCCAACTTCGTCCGCCGGACTCGGAATGGCGCGAGACTTTGCGAGGCGCCTCCGTGTGCCAAAAATAAGCCGCGAAAGCAGCCGCGCCCAAAAATACCCACCCGAAGGCCGGGGCGCCAAGTTCGTCCAGCGGAAAAAGGCCACAAAAACGGGTGGGCTATAGCCTTGGGGGGTGGGGCTGGCCAACTTTGTCCGCCGGACTCGGAATGGCGCGAGACTTTGCGAGGCGCCTCCGTGTGCCAAAAATAGTCCGCGGGCACAGCCGCGCCCAAAAATACCCGCCCGAAGGCCGGGGCGCCAAGTTCGTCCAGCGGAAAAAGGCCACAAAAACGGGTGGGCTATAGCCTTGGGGGGTGGGGCTGGGCAACTTCGTCCGCCGGACGCGGAATGGTGCGAGACTTTGCGAGGCACCTCCGTGTGCCAAAAATAGGCAGCGGGCACAGACGCGGCAAAAAAAACCAGCCCGAAGGCCGTCGCGCCAAGATCGTCCAGCAGAAAAAGGCCGCAAAATCGGGTGGGCTATAGCCTTGGGGGTGGGGCTGGCCAGCCGTCCGCCGGACTCGGAATGGCGCGAGACTTTGCGAGGGGCCTCCGTGTGCCAAAATAGGCCGCGGGCACAGCCGCGCCTAAAATACCCCGCCCGAAGGCCGGGCGCCAAGTTCGTCCCAGCGGAAAAAGGCCGCAAAAAACGGTGGGCTATAGCCTTGGGGGTGGGGCTGGCCAACTTCGTCCGCCGGACTCGGAATGGCGCGAGACTTTGCGAGGCACCTCCGTGTGCGAAAAATAGGCCGCGGCACAGCCGCGCCAAAAATACCCGCCCGAAGGCCGCGGCGCCAAGTTCGTCCAGCGGAAAAAGGCCACAAAAACGGGTGGGCTATAGCCTTGGGGGGTGGGGCTGGGCAACTTCGTCCGCCGGACTCGGAATGGTGCGAGACTTTGCGAGGCACCTCCGTGTGCCAAAAATAGGCCGCGGGCACAGCCGCGCCCAAAAATACCCGCCCGAAGGCCGGGGCGCCAAGTTCGTCCAGCGGAAAAAGGCCACAAAAACGGGTGGGCTATAGCCTTGGGGGGTGGGGCTGGCCAGCTTCGTCCGCCGGACTCGGAATGGCGCGAGACTTTGCGAGGTGCCTCCGTGTGCCAAAAATAGGCCGCGGGCACAGCCCTGCCCAAAAACTCCTGCCCGAAGGCCGGGGCGCCAAGTCCGTCCAGCGGAAAAAGGCCGCAAAAACGGGTGCGCTATAGCCTTGGGGGGTGGGGCTGGCCGACTTCGTCCGCCGGACTCGGAATGGCTCGAGACTTTGCGAGGCACCTCCGTGTGAAAAAAATAGGCCGCGGGCACAGCCGCGCCCAAAAATACCCGCCCGAAGGCCGGGGCGCCAAGTTCGTCCAGCGGAAAAAGGCCACAAAAACGGGTGGGCTATAGCCTTGGGGGGTGGGGCTGGCCAACTTCGTCCGCCGGACTCGGAATGGTACGAGACTTTGCGAGGCTCCTCCGTGTGCCAAAAATTGGCCGCCAAACACAGCCGCGCCCAAAAATACCCGCCCGAAGGCCGGGGCGCCAAGTTCGTCCAGCGGAAAAAGGCCACAAAAACGGGTGGGCTATAGCCTTGGGGGGTGGGGCTGGCCAGCTTCGTCCGCCGGACTCGGAATGGCACGAGACTTTGCGAGGGGCCTCCGTGTGCCAAAAATAGGCCGCGAAAACAGCCGCGCCCAAAAATACCCCCCCGAAGGCCGGGGCGCCAAGTTCGTCCAGCGGAAAAAGGCCACAAAAACGAGTGGGCTATAGCCTTGGGGGGTGGGGCTGGCCAACTTCGTCCGCCGGACTCGGAATGGCGCGAGACTTTGCGAGGCGCCTCCGTGTGCCAAAAATAGGCCGCGGACACAGCCACGCCCAAAAATACCCGCCCGAAGGCCGGGGCGCCAAGTTCGTCCAGCGGAAAAAGGCCACAAAAACGGGTGGGCTATAGCCTTGGGGGGTTCGGCTGGCCCACTTCGTCCGCCGGACTCGGAATGGCGCGAGACTTTGCGAGGTGCCTCCGTGTGCCAAAAATAGGCCGCGGGCACAGCCGGGCCCAAAAATACCAGCCCGAAGGCCGGGGTGCCAAGTTCGTCCAGCGGAAAAAGGCAACAAAAACGGGTGGGCTATAGCCTTGGGGGGTGGGGCTGGCCAACTTCGTCCGCCGGACTCGGAATGGCGCGAGACTTTACGAGGCTCCTCCGTGTGCCAAAAATAGGCCGCGGGCACCGCCACGCCCAAAAATACCCGCCCGAAGGCCGGGGCGCCAAGTTCGTCCAGCGGAAAAAGGCCACAAAAACGGGTGCGCTATAGCCTTGGGGGGTGGGGCTGGCCAGCTTCGTCCGCCGGACTCGGAATGGCGCGAGACTTTGCGAGGCGCCTCCGTGTGCCAAAAATAGGCCGCGGGCACAGCCGCGCCCAAAAATACCCGCCCGAAGGCCGGGGCGCCAAGTTCGTCCAGCGGAAAAAGGCCACAAAAACGGGTGGGCTATAGCCTTGGGGGGTGGTGGTGGCCAACTTCGTCCGCCGGACTCGGAATGGCGCGAGACTTTGTGAGGCACCTCCGTGTGCCAAAAATAGGCCGCGGCCACAGCCGCGCCCAAAAATACCCGCCCGAAGGCCGGGGCGCCAAGTTCGTCCAGCGGAAAAAGGCCACAAAAACGGGTGGGCTATAGCCTTGGGGGGTGCGGCTGGCCAACTTCGTCCGCCTTGCTCGGAATGGCGCGAGACTTTGTGAGGCACCTCCGTGTGCCAAAAATAGGCCGCGGGCAAAGCCGCGGCAAAAAATACCCGCCCGAAGGCCGGGGCGCCAAGTTCGTCCAGCGGAAAAAGGCCACAAAAACGGGTGGGCTATAGCCTTGGGGGGTGGGGCTGGCCAACTTCGTCCGCCGGACTCGGACTGGCGCGAGACTTTGCGAGGTGCCTCCGTGTGCCGAAAATAGGCCGCTGGCACAGCCGCGCCAAAAATACCCGCCCGAAGGCCGGGGCGCCAAGTTCGTCCAGCGGAAAAAGGCCACAAAAACGGGTGGGCTATAGCCTTGGGGGGTGGGGCTGGCCAGCTTCGTCCGCCGGAATCGGAATGGCGCGAGACTTTACGAGGCGCCTCCGTGTGCCAAAAATAAGCCGCGGGCACATCCGCGCCCAAAATACCCGCCCGAAGGCCGGGGCGCCAAGTTCGTCCAGCGGAAAAAGGCCACAAAAACGGGTGGGCTATAGCCTGGGGGGGTGGGGCTGGCCAACTTTGTCCGCCGGACTCGGATTGGCTCGAGACTTTGCGAGGCGCCTCCGTGTGCCAAAAATAGTCCGCGGGCACAGCCGCGCCCAAAAATACCCACCCGAAGGCCGGGGCGCCAAGTTCGTCCAGCGGAAAAAGGCCACAAAAACGGGTGGGCTATAGCCTTGGGGGGTGGGGCTGGGCAACTTCGTCCGCCGGACTCGGAATGGTGCGAGACTTTGCGAGGCACCTCCGTGTGCCAAAAATAGGCCGCGGGCACAGCCGCGCCCAAAAATACCCGCCCGAAGGCCGGGGCACCAAGTTCGTCCAGCGGAAAAAGGCCACAAAAACGGGTGGGCTATAGCCTTGGGGGGTGCGGCTGGCCAACTTCGTCCGCCTTGCTCGGAATGGCGCGAGACTTTGTGAGGCACCTCCGTGTGCCAAAAATAGGCCGCGGGCAAAGCCGCGGCAAAAAATACCCGCCCGAAGGCCGGGGCGCCAAGTTCGTCCAGCGGAAAAAGGCCACAAAAACGGGTGGGCTATAGCCTTGGGGGGTGGGGCTGGCCAACTTCGTCCGCCGGACTCGGAATGGCGCGAGACTTTGCGAGGTGCCTCCGTGTACCAAAAATAGGCCGCGGGCACAGCCGCGCCCAAAAATACCCGCCCGAGGGCCGGGGCGCCAAGTTCGTCCAGCGGAAAAAGGCCACAAAAACGGGTGGGCTATAGCCTTGGGGGGTGGGGCTGGCCAGCTTCGTCCGCCGGAATCGGAATGGCGCGAGACTTTACGAGGCGCCTCCGTGTGCCAAAAATAAGCCGCGGGCACATCCGCGCCCAAAATACCCGCCCGAAGGCCGGGGCGCCAAGTTCGTCCAGCGGAAAAAGGCCACAAAAACGGGTGGGCTATAGCCTTGGGGGGTGGGGCTGGCCAACTTCGTCCGCCGGACTCGGAATGGCGCGAGACTTTGCGAGGCGCCTCCGTGTGCCAAAAATAGTCCGCGGGCACAGCCGCGCCCAAAAATACCCACCCGAAGGCCGGGGCGCCAAGTTCGTCCAGCGGAAAAAGGCCACAAAAACGGGTGGGCTATAGCCTTGGGGGGTGGGGCTGGGCAACTTCGTCCGCCGGACTCGGAATGGTGCGAGACTTTGCGAGGCACCTCCGTGTGCCAAAAATAGGCCGCGGGCACAGCCGCGCCCAAAAATACCCGCCCGAAGGCCGGGGCACCAAGTTCGTCCAGCGGAAAAAGGCCACAAAAACGGGTGGGCTATAGCCTTGGGGGGTGGGGCTGGCCAGCTTCGTCCGCCGGACTCGGAATGGCGCGAGACTTTGCGAGGTGCCTCCGTGCGCCAAAAATAGGCCGCGGGCACAGCCGCGCCCAAAAATACCAGCCCGAAGGCCGGGGCGCCAAGTTCGCCCAGCGGAAAAAGGCAACAAAAACGGGTGGGCTATAGCCTTGGGGGGTGGGGCTGGCCAACTTCGTCCGCCGGACTCGGAATGGCGCGAGACTTTGTAAGGCGCCTCCGTGTGCCAAAAATAGGCCGCTGGTACAGCCGCGCCCAAAAATACCTGCCCGAAGGCCGGGGCGCCAAGTTCGCCAGCGGAAAAAGGCCACAAAAATGGGTAGGCTATAGCCTTGGGGGGTGGGGCTGGCCAACTTCGTCCGCCGGACTCAGAATGGCGCGAGACTTTGCGAGGTGCCTCCGTGTGCCAAAAATAGGCCGCGGACACAGCCGCGCCCAAAAATACCCACCCGAAGGCCGGGGCTCCAAGTTCGTCCAGCGGAAAAAGGCCACAAAAACGGGTGGGCTATAGCCTTGGGGGGTGGGGCTGGCCAGCTTCGTCCGCCGGACTCGGAATGGCGCGAGACTTTGCGAGGCGCCTCCGTGTGCCAAAAATAGGCCGCGGGCACAGCCGCGCCCAAAAATCCCCGCCCGAAGGCCGGGGCGCCAAGTTCGTCCAGCGGAAAAAGGCAACAAAAACGGGTGGGCTATAGCCTTGGGGGGTGGGGCTGGCCAACTTCGTCCGCCGGACTCGGAATGGCGCGAGACTTTACGAGGCTCCTCCGTGTGCCAAAAATAGGCCGCGGGCACCGCCACGCCCAAAAATACCCGCCCGAAGGCCGGGGCGCCAAGTTCGTCCAGCGGAAAAAGGCCACAAAAACGGGGGGGCTATCGCCTTGCGGGGTGGGGCTGGCCAACTTCGTCCGCTGGACTCGGAATGGCGCGAGACTTTGCGAGGCGCCTCCGTGTGCTGGGGCATAGGCCGCGGGCACAGCCGCGCCCAAAAATACCCGCCCGAAGGCCGGGGCGCCAAGTTCGTCCAGCGGAAAAAGGCCACAAAAACGGGTGGGCTATAGCCTTGGGGGGTGGTGGTGGCCAACTTCGTCCGCCGGACTCGGAATGGCGCGAGACTTTGTGAGGCACCTCCGTGTGCCAAAAATAGGCCGCGGCCACAGCCGCGCCCAAAAATACCCGCCCGAAGGCCGGGGCGCCAAGTTCGTCCAGCGGAAAAAGGCCACAAAAACGGGTGGGCTATAGCCTTGGGGGGTGCGGCTGGCCAACTTCGTCCGCCTTGCTCGGAATGGCGCGAGACTTTGTGAGGCACCTCCGTGTGCCAAAAATAGGCCGCGGGCAAAGCCGCGGCGAAAAATACCCGCCCGAAGGCCGGGGCGCCAAGTTCGTCCAGCGGAAAAAGGCCACAAAAACGGGTGGGCTATAGCCTTGGGGGGTGGGGCTGGCCAACTTCGTCCGCCGGACTCGGAATGGCGCGAGACTTTGCGAGGTGCCTCCGTGTGCCAAAAATAGGCCGCGGGCACAGCCGCGCCCAAAAATACCCGCCCGAGGGCCGGGGCGCCAAGTTCGTCCAGCGGAAAAAGGCCACAAAAACGGGTGGGCTATAGCCTTGGGGGGTGGGGCTGGCCAGCTTCGTCCGCCGGAATCGGAATGGCGCGAGACTTTACGAGGCGCCTCCGTGTGCCAAAAATAAGCCGCGGGCACAGCCGCGCCCAAAATACCCGCCCGAAGGCCGGGGCGCCAAGTTCGTCCAGCGGAAAAAGGCCACAAAAACGGGTGGGCTATAGCCTTGGGGGGTGGGGCTGGCCAACTTTGTCCGCCGGACTCGGAATGGCGCGAGACTTTGCGAGGCGCCTCCGTGTGCCAAAAATAGTCCGCGGGCACAGCCGCGCCCAAAAATACCCGCCCGAAGGCCGGGGCGCCAAGTTCGTCCAGCGGAAAAAGGCCACAAAAACGGGTGGGCTATAGCCTTGGGGGGTGGGGCTGGGCAACTTCGTCCGCCGGACACGGAATGGTGCGAGGCTTTGCGAGGCACCTCCTGGTGCCAAAAATAGGCCGCGGGCACAGCCGCGCCCAAAAATACCCGCCCGAAGGCCGGGGCGCCAAGTTCGTCCAGCGGAAAAAGGCCACAAAAACGGGTGGGCTATAGCCTTGGGGGGTGGGGCTGGCCAGCTTCGTCCGCCGGACTCGGAATGGCGCGAGACTTTGCGAGGTGCCTCCGTGCGCCAAAAATAGGCCGCGGGCACAGCCGCGCCCAAAAATACCCGCCCGAAGGCCGGGGCGCCAAGTTCGTCCAGCGGACAAAGGCCCCAAAAACGGGTGGGCTATAGCCTTGGGGGGTGGGGCTGGCCAGCTTTGTCCGCCGGACTCGGAATGGCGCGAGACTTTGCGAGGCGCCTCCGTGTGCCAAAAAGAGGCCGCGGGCACAGCCGCGGCCAAAAATACCCGCCCGAAGGCCGGGGCGCCAAGTTCGTCCAGCGGAAAAAGGCCACAAAAACGGGTGGGCTATAGCCTTGAGGGGTGGGACTGGCCAACTTCGTCCGCCGGACTCGGAATGGCGCGAGACTTTGCGAGGCGGCTCCGTGTGCGAAAAATAGGCCGCGGGCACAGCCGCGCCCAAAAATACCTGCCCGAAGGCCGGGGCACCAAGTTCGTCCAGCGGTAAAAGGCCACAAAAACGGGTGGGCTATAGCCTTGGGGGGTGGGGCTGGCCAACTTCGTCCGCCGGACTCAGAATGGCGCGAGACTTTGCGAGGCACCTCCGTGTGCCAAAAATAGGCCGCAGGCACAGCCGCGCCCAAAAATACCCGCCCAAAGGCCGGGGCGCCAAGTTCGTCCAGCGGAAAAAGGCCACAAAAACGGGTGGGCTATAGCCTTGGGGGGTGGGGCTGGCCAACTTCGTCCGCCGGACTCGGAATGGCGCGAGACTTTGTGAGGCGCCTCCGTGTACCAAAAATCGGCCGCGGGCACAGCCGCGCCCAAAAATACCCACCCGAAGGCCAGGGCGCCAAGTTCGTCGAGCGGAAAAAGGCCACAAAAACGGGTGGGCTATAGCCTTGGGGGGTGGGGCTGGCCAACTTCGTCCGCCGGACTCGGAATGGCGCGAGACTTTGCGAGGCGCCTCCGTGTGCCAAAAATAGTCCGCGGGCTCAGCCGCGGCCAAAAATACCCGCCCGAAGGCCTGGGCGCCAAGTTCGTCCAGCGGAAAAAGGCCACAAAAACGGGTGGGCCATAGCCTTGGGGGGTGGGGCTGGGCAACTTCGTCCGCCGGACTCGAAATGGCGCGAGACTTTGCGAGGCACCTCCGTGTGCCAAAAATAGGCCGCGGGCACAGCCGCGCCCAAAAATAACCGCCCGAAGGCCAGGGCGCCAAGTTCGTCCAGCGGAAAAAGGCCACAAAAACGGGTGGGCTATAGCCTTGGGGGGTGGGGCTGGACAACTTCGTCCGCCGGACTCGGAATGGTGCGAGACTTTGCGAGGCGCCTCCGTGTGCCAAAAATAGGCAGCGGGCACAGCCGCGCCCAAAAATACCCGCCCGAAGGCCGGGGCGCCAAGTTCGTCCAGCGGAAAAAGGCCACAAAAACGGGTGGGCTATAGCCTTGGGGGGTGGGGCTGGCCGACTTCGTCCGCCGGACTCGGAATGGCGCGAGACTTTGCGAGGCACCTCCGTGTGCCAAAAATAGGCCGCGAAAACAGCCGCGCCCAAAAATACCCCCACGAAGGCCGGGGCGCCAAGTTAGTCCAGCAGAAAAAGGCCACAAAAACGGGTGGGCTGTAGCCTTGGGGGGTGGGGCTGGCCGACTTCGTCCGCCGGACTCGGAATGGCGCGAGACTTTGCGAGTCACCTCCGTGTGCCAATAATAGGCCGTGAAAACAGCCGCGCCCAAAAATACCCCCCCGAAGGCCGGGGCGCCAAGTTCGTCCAGCGGAAAAAGGCCACAAAAATGGGTGCGTGATAGCCTTGGGGGGTAGGGCTGGCCAACTTCGTCCGCCGGACTCGGAATGGCGCGAGACTTTGCGAGGCGCCTCCGTGTACCAAAAATTGGCCGCGAGCACAGCCGCGCCCAAAAATACCAGCCCGAAGGCCGGGGCGCCAAGTTCGTCCAGCAGAAAAAGGCCACAAAAACGGGTGGGCCATAGCCTTGGGGGGTGGGGCTGGCCAACTTCGTTCGCCGGACTCGGAATGGCGCGAGACTTTGCGAGGAACCTCCGTGCGCCAAAAATAGGCCGCGGGCACAGCCGCTTCCAAAAATACCCGCCCGAAGGCCGGTGCGCCAAGTTCGTCCAGCGGAAAAAGGCCACAAAAACGGATGGGCTATAGCCTTGGCGGGTGGGGCTGGCCAACTTCGTCCGCCGGACTCGGAATGGCGCGAGACTTTGCGAGGCACCTCCGTGTGCCAAAAATAGGCTGCGGGCACAGCCGTACCCAAAAATACCCTCCCGAAGGCCGGGGCGCCAAGTTCGTCCAGCGGAAAAAGGCCACAAAAACGGGTGGGCTATAGCCTTGGGGGGTGGGGCTGGCCAACTTCGTCTGCCGGACTCAGAATGGCGCGAGACTTTGCGAGGCACCTCCGTGTGCCAAAAATAGGCCGCGGGCACAGCCGTGCCCAAAAATACCCGCCCGAAGGCCGGGGCGCCAAGTTCGTCCAGCGAAAAAAGGCCACAAAAACGGGTGGGCTATAGCCTTGGGGGGTGAGGCTGGCCAACTTCGTCCGCCGGACTCGGAATGGCGCGAGACTTTGCGAGGCACCTCCGTGTGCCAAAAATAAGCCGCTGGTACAGCCGCGCCCAAAAATACCTGCCCGAAGGCCAGGGCGCCAAGTTCGTCCAGCGGAAAAAGGCCACAAAAACGGGTGGGCTATAGCCTTGGGGGGTGGGGCTGGCCAACTTCGTCCGCCGGACTGGGAATGGCGCGAGACTTTGCGAGGCACCTCCTTGTGCCAAAAATAGGCCGCTGGTACAGCCGCGCCCAAAAATACCCCCCCGAACGCCGGGGCGCCAAGTTCGTCCAGCGGAAAAAGGCCACAAAAACGGGTGGGCTATAGCCTTGGGGGGTGGGGCTGGCCGACTTCGTCCGCCGGACTCGGAATGGCGCTACACTTTGCGAGGCACCTCCGTGTGCCAACAATAGGCCGTGAAAACAACCGCACCCAAAAATACCCCCCCGAAAGCCGGGGCGCCAAGTTCGTCCAGCGGAAAAAGGCCACAAAAACGGGTGGGCTATAGCCTTGGGGGGTGGGGCCGGCCCACTTCGTCCGCCGGACTGGGAATGGTGCGAGACTTTGCGAGGCGCCTCCGTGTGCCAAAAATAGGCCGCGGGCACAGCCGCGCCCAAAAATACCCGCCCGAAGGCCGGGGCGCCAAGTTCGTCCAGCGGAAAAAGGCCACAAAAACGGGTGGGCTATAGCCTTGGGGGGTGGGCTGGCCATCTTCGTCCTCCGGACTCGGAATGGCGCGAGACTTTGCGAGATGCCTCCATGTGCCAAAAATAGGCCGCGGGAACAGGCGCGCCCAAAAATACCCGCCCGAAGGCCGGGGCGCCAAGTTCGTCCAGCGGAAAAAGGCAACAAAAACGGGTGGGCTATAGCCTTGGGGGGTGGGGCTGGCCAACTTCGTCCGCCGGACTCGGAATGGCGCGAGACTTTGCGAGGCTCCTCCGTGTGCCAAAAATAGGCCGCGGGCACAGCCGCACCCAAAAATACCAGCCCAAAGGCCGGGGCGCCAAGTTCGTCCAGCGGAAAAAGGCAACAAAAACGGGTGGGCTATAGCCTTGGGGGGTGGGGCTGGCCAACATCGTCCGCCGGACTCGGAATGGCGCGAGACTTTGCGAGGCTCCTCCGTGTGCCAAAAATAGGCCGCGGGCACAGCCGCGCCCAAAAATACCCGCCCGAAGGCCGGGGCGCCAAGTTCGTCCAGCGGAAAAAGGCCACAAAAACGGGTGGGCTATAGCCTTGGGGGGTGGGGCTGGCCAACTTCGTCCGCCGGACTCGGAATACCGCGAGACTTTGCGAGGCGCCTCCGTGTGCCAAAAATAGGCAGCGGGCACAGCCGCGCCCAAAAATACCCGCCCGAAGGCCGGGGCGCCAAGTTCGTCCAGCGGAAAAAGGCCACAAAAACGGGTGGGCTATAGCCTTGGGGGGTGGGGCTGGCCAGCTTCACAGCCGGACTCGGACTACCGCGAGACTTTGCGAGGCGCCTCCGTGTGCCAAAAATAGGCTGCGAGCACAGCCACGCCCAAAAATACCTGCCCGAAGGCCGGGGCGCCAAGTTCGTCCATTGGAAAAAGGCCACAAAAACGGGTGGGCTATAGCCTTGGGGGAGCGGGCCGGCCAACTTTGTCCGCCGGACTCGAATCGCTACGAGACTTTGCGAGGCTTCTCCGTGTGCCAAAAATAGGCAGCGGGCACAGCCGCGGCCAAAAATAACCGCCCGAAGGCCGGGGCGCCAAGTTCGTCCAGCGGAAAAAGGCCACAAAAATGGTTGGGCTATAGCCTTGGGGGGTGGGGCTGGCCAACTTCGTCCGCCGGACTCGGAATGGCGCGAGACTTTGCGAGGCGCCTCCGTGTACCAAAAATAAGCAGCGGGCACCGCCGCGCCCAAAAATACCCTCCCGAAGGCCGGGGCGCCAAGTTCGTCCAGCGGAAAAAGGCCACAAAAACGGGTGGGCTATAGCCTTGGGGGGTGGGGCAGGCCCACTTCGTCCGCCGGACTCGGAATCGCGCGAGACTTTGCGGGTCGAATCCGCTTGCCAAAAATAGGCATGGCACACAGCCGTGCCCAAAAATACCCGCCCGAAGGCCGGGGCGCCAAGTTCGTCCAGCGGAAAAAGGCCACAAAAACGGGTGGGCTATAGCCTTGGGGGGTGGGGCCGGCCCACTTCGTCCGCCGGACTGGGAATGGTGCGAGACTTTACGAGGCGCCTCCGTGTGCCAAAAATAGGCCGCGGGCACAGCCGCGGCCAAAAATACCCGCCCGAAGGCCGGGGCGCCATGTTCGTCCAGCGGAAAAAGGCCACAAAAACGGGTGGGCTATAGCCTTGGGGGGTGGGGCCGGCCAACTTCGTCCGCCGGACTCGGAATGGCGCGAGACTTTGCGAGGCGCCTCCGTGTGCCAAAAATAGGCAGCGGTCACAGCCGCGCCCAAAAATACCCGCCCGAAGGCCGGGGCGCCAAGTTCGTCCAGCGGAAAAAGGCCACAAAAACGGGTGGGCTATAGCGTTGGGGGGTGGGGCTGGCCAGCTTCGTCCGCCGGACTCGGAATGGCGCGAGACTTTGCGAGGCGCCTCCGTGTGCCAAAAATAGGCCGCGGGCACAGCCGCGCCCAAAAATACCCGCCCGAAGGCCGGGGCGCCAAGTTCGTCCATTGGAAAAAGGCCACAAAAACGGGTGGGCTATACCCTTGGGGGGTGGGGCTGGCCAACTTCGTCTGCCGGACTCGGAATGGCGCGAGACTTTGCGAGGCGCCTCCTTGTGCCAAAAATAGGCTCCGGGCACAGCCGCGCCCAAAAATACCCGCCCGAAGGCCGGGGCGCCAAGTTCGTCCATTGGAAAAAGGCCACAAAAACGGGTGGGCTATAGCCTTGGGGGGTGGGGCTGGCCAACTTCGTCCGCCGGACTCGGAATCGCGCGAGACTTTGCGAGGCATCTCCGTGTGCCAAAAATAGGCCGCGGGCACAGCCGCGGCCAAAAATAACCGCCCGAAGGCCGGGGCGCCAAGTTCGTCCAGCGGAAAAAGGCCACAAAAATGGTTGGGCTATAGCCTTGGGGGGTGGGGCTGGCCAACTTCGTCCGCCGGACTCGGAATGGCGCGAGACTTTGCGAGGCGCCTCCGTGTACCAAAAATAAGCAGCGGGCACCGCCGCGCCCAAAAATACCCTCCCGAAGGCCGGGGCGCCAAGTTCGTCCAGCGGAAAAAGGCCACAAAAACGGGTGGGCTATAGCCTTGGGGGGTGGGGCTGGCCAACTTCGTCCGCCGGACTCGGAATCGCGCGAGACTTTGCGAGGCGACTCCGTTTGCCAAAAATAGGCCGCGGGCACAGCCGTGCCCAAAAATACCCGCCCGAAGGCCGGGGCGCCACGTTCGTCCAGCGGAAAATGGCCACAACATCGGGTGGGCTATAGCCTTGGGGGGGGGGGCGGGCCCACGTCGTCCGCCGGACTGGGAATGGTGCGAGACTTTACGAGGCGCCTCCGTGTGCCAAAAATAGGCCGCGGGCACAGCCGCGGCCAAAAATACCCGCCCGAAGGCCGGGGCGCCACGTTCGTCCAGCGGAAAAAGGCCACAAAAACGGGTGGGCTATAGCCTTGGGGGGTGGGGCTGGCCAACTTCGTCCGCCGGACTCGGAATGGCGCGAGACTTTGCGAGGCGCCTCCGTGTGCCAAAAATAGGCAGCGGTCACAGCCGCGCCCAAAAATACCCGCCCGAAGGCCGGGGCGCCAAGTTCGTCCAGCGGAAAAAGGCCACAAAAACGGGTGGGCTATAGCGTTGGGGGGTGGGGCTGGCCAGCTTCGTCCGCCGGACTCGGAATGGCGCGAGACTTTGCGAGGCGCCTCCGTGTGCCAAAAATAGGCCGCGGGCACAGCCGCGCCCAAAAATACCCGCCCGAAGGCCGGGGCGCCAAGTTCGTCCATTGGAAAAAGGCCACAAAAACGGGTGGGCTATACCCTTGGGGGGTGGGGCTGGCCAACTTCGTCTGCCGGACTCGGAATGGCGCGAGACTTTGCGAGGCACCTCCGTGTGCCAAAAATAGGCCGCGGGCACAGCCGCGCCCAAAAATACCCGCCCGAAGGCCGGGGCGCCAAGTTCGTCCAGCGGAAAAAGGCCACAAAAACGGGTGGGCTATAGCCTTGGGGGGTGGGGCCGGCCAACTTCGTCCGCCGGACTCGGAATGGCGCGAGACTTTGCGAGGCGCCTCCGTGTACCAAAAATAAGCAGCGGGCACAGCCGCGCCCAAAAATACCCTCCCGAAGGCCGGGGCGCCAAGTTCGTCCAGCGGAAAAAGGCCACAAAAACGGGTGGGCTATAGCCTTGGGGGGTGGGGCTGGCCAACTTCGTCCGCCGGACTCGGAATGGCGCGAGACTTTGCGAGGCGACTCCGTTTGCCAAAAATAGGCCGCGGGCACAGCCGTGCCCAAAAATACCCGCCCGAAGGCCGGGGCGCCAAGTTCGTCCAGCGGAAAAAGGCCACAAAAACGGGTGGGCTATAGCCTTGGGGGGTGGGGCCGGCCCACTTCGTCCGCCGGACTGGGAATGGTGCGAGACTTTACGAGGCGCCTCCGTGTGCCAAAAATAGGCCGCGGGCACAGCCGCGGCCAAAAATACCCGCCCGAAGGCCGGGGCGCCACGTTCGTCCAGCGGAAAAAGGCCACAAAAACGGGTGGGCTATAGCCTTGGGGGGTGGGGCTGGCCAACTTCGTCCGCCGGACTCGGAATGGCGCGAGACTTTGCGAGGCGCCTCCGTGTGCCAAAAATAGGCAGCGGGCACAGCCGCGCCCAAAAATACCCGCCCGAAGGCCGGGGCGCCAAGTTCGTCCAGCGGAAAAAGGCCACAAAACCGGGTGGGCTATAGCGTTGGGGGGTGGGGCTGGCCAGCTTCGTCCGCCGGACTCGGAATGGCGCGAGACTTTGCGAGGCGCCTCCGTGTGCCAAAAATAGGCCGCGGGCACAGCCGCGCCCAAAAATACCCGCCCGAAGGCCGGGGCGCCAAGTTCGTCCATTGGAAAAAGGCCACAAAAACGGGTGGGCTATAGCCTTGGGGGGTGGGGCTGGCCAACTTCGTCTGCCGGACTCGGAATGGCACGAGACTTTGCGAGGCTCCTCCGTGTGCCAAAAATAGGTCATGGGCACAGCCGCGCTAAAAATACCCGCCCAAGGCCGGGCGCCAAGTTCGTCCAGCGGAAAAGGCCACAAAACGGGTGGGCTATAGCCTTGGGGGTGGGGCCGCCAACTGTCCGCCGGACTCGGAATGGCGCGAGACTTTGCGAGGCGCCTCCGTGTGCCAAAAAATAGGTCAAAGGGCACAGCCGCGCCAAAAAATACCGGCCCGAAAGCCGGGGCGCCAAGGTCGTCCTGCGTAAAATGGCCACAAAACCGGGTGGGATTTAGCCTTGGGGGTGGGGCTGGCCAACTTCGTCCGCCGGACTCGGAATGGCGCGAGACTTTGCGAGGAGCCTCCGTGTGCAAAAAATAGGCCAAAGGGCACAGCCGCGCCAAAAATACCCGCCCGAAGGCCGGGCGCCAAGTTCGGCCAGCGGTAAAGGCCACAAAACGGGTGGGCTATAGCCTTGGGGGGTGGGGCAGGCCAACTTCGTCCGCCGGACTCGGAATGGCGCGAGACTTTGCGAGGCGCCTCCGTGTGCCAAAAATAGGCCGCGGACACAGCCCACCCAAAAATACCCACCCGAAGGCCGGGGCGCCAAGTTCGTCCAGCGGTAAAAGGCCATAAAAACGGGTGGGCTATAGCCTTGGGGGGTGGGGCTGGCCAACTTCGTCCGCCGGACTCGGAATGGCGCGAGACTTTGCGAGGCGCCTCCGTGTGCCAAAAATAGGCAGCGGGCACAGCCGCGCCCAAAAATACCCACCCGAAGGCCGGGGCGCCACGTTTGTCCAGCGGTAAAAGGCCACAAAAACGGGTGGGCTATAGCCTTGGGGGGTGGGGCTGGCTGGCTTCGTCCGCCGGACTCGGAATGGCGCGAGACTTTGCGAGGCGCCTCCGTGTGCCAAAAATAGGCCGCGGGCACAGCCGCGCCCAAAATACCCGCCCGAAGGCCGGGGCGCCAAGTTCGTCCAGCGGAAAAAGGCCACAAAAACGGGTGGGCTATAGCCTTGGGGGGTGGGGCTGGCCAACTTCGTCCGCCGGACTCGGAATGGCGCGAGACTTTGCGAGGCACCTCCGTGTGCCAAAAATTGGCCGCGGGCACAGCCGCGCCCAAAAATACCCGCCCGAAGGCCGGGGCGCCAAGTTCGTCCAGCGGAAAAAGGCCACAAAAACGGGTGGGCTATAGCCTTGGGGGGTGGGGCTGGCCAACTCCGTCCGCCGGACTCAGAATGGCGCGAGACTTTGCGAGGCACCTCCGTGTGCCAAAAATACGCCGCGGGCTCAGCCGCGCACAAAAATACCCACCCGAAGGCCGGGGCGCCAAGTTCGTCCACCGGTAAAAGGCCACAAAAACGGGTGGGCTATAGCCTTGGGGGGTGGGGCTGGCCAACTTCGTCCGCCGGACTCGGAATGGCGCGAGACTTTGCGAGGCGCCTCCGTGTGCCAAAAATAGGCCGCGGACGCAGCCCACCCAAAAATACCCACCCGAAGGCCGGGGCGCCAAGTTCGTCCAGCGGTAAAAGGCCATAAAAACGGGTGGGCTATAGCCTTGGGGGGTGGGGCTGGCCAACTTCGTCCGCCGGACTCGGAATGGCGCGAGACTTTGCGAGGCGCCTCCGTGTGCCAAAAATAGGCCGGGGCACAGCCGCGCCCAAAAATACCCACCCGAAGGCCGGGGCGCCAAGTTCGTCCAGCGGAAAAAGGCCACAAAAACGGGCGGGCCATAGCCTTGGGGGGTGGGGCTGGCCAACTTCGTCCGCCGGACTCAGAATGGCGCGAGACTTTGCGAGGCGCCTCCGTGTGCCAAAAATAGCCCGCGGGCACAGCCGCGCCCAAAAATACCAGCCCGAAGGCCGGGGCGCTAAGTTCTTCCAGCGGAAAAATGCCACAAAAACGGGTGGGCTATAGCCTTGGGGGGTGGGGCTGGCCAACTTCGTCTGCCGGACTCGCAATGGCGCGAGACTTCATGAGGCACCTCCATGTGCCAAAAATACCGGCCCGAAGGCCGGGGCGCCAAGTTCGTCCAGCGGAAAAAGGCCACAAAAACGGGTGGGCTATAGCCTTGGGGGGTGGGGCTGGCCAACTTCGTCCGCCGGACTCGGAATGGCGCGAGACTTAGCGAGGCGCCTCCGTGTGCCAAAAATAGGCCGCGGGCACAGCCGCGCCAAAAAATACCCGCCCGAAGGCCGGGGCGCCAAGTTCGTCCAGCGGAAAAAGTCGACAAAAACGGATGGGCTATAGCCTTGGGGGGTGGGGCTGACCAACTTCGTCCGCCGGACTCGGAATGGCGCGAGACTTTGCGAGGCGCCTCCGTGTGCCAAAAATAGGCCGCGGGCACAGCCGCGCCCAAAAATACCCACCCGAAGGCCGGGGCGCCAAGTTCGTCCAGCGGTAAAAGGCCATAAAAACGGGTGGGCTATAGCCTTGGGGGGTGGGGCTGGCCAACTTCGTCCGCCGGACTCGGAATGGCGCGAGACTTTGCGAGGCGCCTCCGTGTGCCAAAAATAGGCCGGGGCACAGCCGCGCCCAAAATACCCCACCCGAGGGCCGGGGGCCAAGTTCGTCCAGCGGAAAAAGGCCACAAAAACGGGCGGGCCATAGCCTTGGGGGGTGGGGCTGGCCAACTTCGTCCGCCGGACTCGCAATGGCGCGAGACTTTGCGGCGCGCTCCGTGTGCCAAAAATAGCCCGCGGGCACAGCCGCGCCCAAAAATACCAGCCCGAAGGCCGTGGCGCTTAGTTCTTCCAGCGGAAAAATTACACAAAAACGGGTGGGCTATAGCGTGGGGGGGTGGGGCTGGCCAACTTCGTCGGCCGGACTCGCATTGGCGCGAGAAGTCATGAGGCTCCACCATGTGCCTATAATTCAGTCCAGAAGGGCGGGGCGCCAAGTTCGTCCAGCGGAAAAAGGCCACAAAAACGGGTGGGCTATAGCCTTGGGGGTGGGGCTGGCCAACTCGTCCCGCCGGACTCGGAATGGCGCGAGACTTAGCGAGGCGCCTCCGTGTGCCAAAAAATAGGCCGCGGGCACAGCCGCGCTAAAAATACCCGCCCGAAGGCCGGGGCGCCAAGTTCGTCCAGCGGAAAAAGTCGACAAAAACGGATGGGCTATAGCCTTGGGGGGTGGGGCTGACCAACTTCGTCCGCCGGACTCGGAATGGCGCGAGACTTTGCGAGGCGCCTCCGTGTGCCAAAAATAGGCCGCGGGCACAGCCGCGCCCAAAAATACCCGCCCGAAGGCCGGGACGCCAAGTTCGTCCAGCGGTAAAAGGCCACAAAAACGGGTGGGCTATAGCCTTGGGGGGTGGGGCTGGCCAACTTCGTCCGCCGGACTCGGAATGGCGCGAGACTTTGCGAGGCGCCTCCGTGTGCCAAAAATAGGCCGCGGGCACAGCCGCGCCAAAAAATACCCGCCCGAAGGCCGGGGCGCCAAGTTCGTCCAGCGGAAAAAGTCGACAAAAACGGATGGGCTATAGCCTTGGGGGGTGGGGCTGGCCAACTTCGTCCGCCGGACTCGGAATGGCGCGAGACTTTGCGAGGCACCTCCGTGTGCCAAAAATTGGCCGTGGGCACAGCCGCGCCCAAAAATACCCGCCCGAAGGCCGGGGCGCCAAGTTCGTCCAGCGGAAAAAGGCCACAAAAACGGGTGGGCTATAGCCTTGGGGGGTGGGGCTGGCCAACTCCGTCCGCCGGACTCAGAATGGCGCGAGACTTTGCGAGGCACCTCCGTGTGCCAAAAATACGCCGCGGGCTCAGCCGCGCACAAAAATACCCACCCGAAGGCCGGGGCGCCAAGTTCGTCCACCGGTAAAAGGCCACAAAAACGGGTGGGCTATAGCCTTGGGGGGTGGGGCTGGCCAACTTCGTCCGCCGGACTCGGAATGGCGCGAGACTTTGCGAGGCGCCTCCGTGTGCCAAAAATAGGCCGCGGACGCAGCCCACCCAAAAATACCCACCCGAAGGCCGGGGCGCCAAGTTCGTCCAGCGGTAAAAGGCCATAAAAACGGGTGGGCTATAGCCTTGGGGGGTGGGGCTGGCCAACTTCGTCCGCCGGACTCGGAATGGCGCGAGACTTTGCGAGGCGCCTCCGTGTGCCAAAAATAGGCCGGGGCACAGCCGCGCCCAAAAATACCCACCCGAAGGCCGGGGCGCCAAGTTCGTCCAGCGGAAAAAGGCCACAAAAACGGGCGGGCAATAGCCTTGGGGGTGGGGCTGGCCAACTGTCCGCCGGACTCCGAATGGCGCGCGCCTTTGCGAGGCGCCTCCGTGTGCCAAAAATAGCCCGCGGGCACAGCCGCGCCCAAAAATACCAGCCCGAAGGCCGGGGCGCTAAGTTCTTCCAGCGGAAAAATGCCACAAAAACGGGTGGGCTATAGCCTTGGGGGGTGGGGCTGGCCAACTTCGTCTGCCGGACTCGCAATGGCGCGAGACTTCATGAGGCACCTCCATGTGCCAAAAATACCGGCCCGAAGGCCGGGGCGCCAAGTTCGTCCAGCGGAAAAAGGCCACAAAAACGGGTGGGCTATAGCCTTGGGGGGTGGGGCTGGCCAACTTCGTCCGCCGGACTCGGAATGGCGCGAGACTTAGCGAGGCGCCTCCGTGTGCCAAAAATAGGCCGCGGGCACAGCCGCGCCAAAAAATACCCGCCCGAAGGCCGGGGCGCCAAGTTCGTCCAGCGGAAAAAGTCGACAAAAACGGATGGGCTATAGCCTTGGGGGGTGGGGCTGACCAACTTCGTCCGCCGGACTCGGAATGGCGCGAGACTTTGCGAGGCGCCTCCGTGTGCCAAAAATAGGCCGCGGGCACAGCCGCGCCCAAAAATACCCGCCCGAAGGCCGGGACGCCAAGTTCGTCCAGCGGTAAAAGGCCACAAAAACGGGTGGGCTATAGCCTTGGGGGGTGGGGCTGGCCAACTTCGTCCGCCGGACTCGGAATGGCGCGAGACTTTGCGAGGCGCCTCCGTGTGCCAAAAATAGGCCGCGGGCACAGCCGCGCCCAAAACGCCCCGCCCGACGGCCGGGACGCCAAGTTCGTCCAGCGGTAAAAGGCCACAAAAACGGGTGGGCTATAGCCTTGGGGGGTGGGGCTGGCCAACTTCGTCCGCCGGACTCGGAATGGCGCGAGACTTTGCGAGGCATCTCCGTGTGCCAAAAATATGCCGCGGGCACAGCCGCGCCCAAAAATACCCGCCCGAAGGCCGGGGCGCCAAGTTCGTCCAGCGGAAAAAGGCCACAAAAACGGGTGGTCTATAGCCTTGGGGGGTGAGGCTGGCCAACTTCGTCCGCAGGACTCGGAATGGCGCAAGCCTTTGCGAGGCGCCTCCGTGTGCCAAAAATAGGCCGCGGGCACAGCCGCGCCCAAAAATACCAGCCCGAAGGCCGGGGCGCCAAGTTCTTCCAGCGGAAAAATGCCACAAAAACGGGTGGGCTATAGCCTTGGGGGGTGGGGCTGGCCAACTTCGTCTGCCGGACTCGCAATGGCGCGAGACTTCATGAGGCACCTCCATGTGCCAAAAAAACCGGCCCGAAGGCCGGGGCGCCAAGTTCGTCCAGCGGAAAAAGGCCACGAAAACCGGTGGGCTATAGCCTTGGGGGGTGGGGCTGGCCAACTTCGTCCGCCGGACTTGGAATGGCGCGAGACTTTGTGAGGCGCCTCCGTGTGCCAAAAATATGCCACGGGCACAGCCACGCCCAAAAATACCCGGCCAATGGCCGGGGCGCCAAGTTCGTGCAGCGGAAAAAGGCCACAAAAACGGGTGGGCTATAGCCTTGGGGGGTGGGGCTGGCCAACTCCGTCCGCCGGACTCAGAATGGCGCGAGACTTTGCGAGGCACCTCCGTGTGCCAAAAATAGGCCGCGGGCACAGCCGCCCCCAAAAATACCCGCCCGAAGGCCGGGGCGCCAAGTTCGTCCAGCGGTAAAAGGCCACAAAAACGGGTGGGCTATAGCCTTGGGGGGTGGGGCTGGCCAACTCCGTCCGCCGGACTCGGAATGGCGCGAGACTTTGCGAGGCACCTCCGTGTGCCAAAAATAGGCCGCGGGCACAGCCGTCCCCAAAAATACCCGCCCGAAGGCCGGGGCGCCAAGTTCGTCCAGCGGTAAAAGGCCACAAAAACGGGTGGGCTATAGCCTTGGGGGGTGGGGCTGGCCAACTTCGTCCGCCGGACTCGGAATGGTGCGAGACTTTGTGAGGCACCTCCGTGTGCCAAAAATAGGCCGCGGACACAGCTGCCCCCAAAAATACCTGCCCGAAGGCCGGGGCGCCAAGTTCGTCGAGCGGTAAAAGGCCACAAAAACGGGTGGGCTATAGCCTTGGGGGGTGGGGCTGGCCAACTTCGTCCGCCGGACTCGGAATGGCGCGAGACTTTGCGAGGCGCCTCCGTGTGCCAAAAATAGGCCGCGGGCACAGCCGCGCCCAAAAATACCCGCCCGAAGGCCGGGGCGCCATGTTCGTCCAGCGGAAAAAGGCCACAAAAACGGGTGGTCTATAGCCTTGGGGGGTGAGGCTGGCCAACTTCGTCCGCAGGACTCGGAATGGCGCGAGCCTTTGCGAGGCGCCTCCGTGTGCCAAAAATAGGCTGCGGGCACAGCCGCGCCCAAAAATACCAGCCCGAAGGGCGGGGCGCCAAGTTCTTCCAGCGGAAAAATGCCACAAAAACGGGTGGGCTATAGCCTTGGGGGGTGGGGCTGGCCAACTTCGTCTGCCGGACTCGCAATGGCACGAGACTTCATGAGGCACCTCCATGTGCCAAAAATACCGGCCCGAAGGCCGGGGCGCCAAGTTCGTTCAGCGGAAAAAGGCCACAAAAACGGGTGGGCTATAGCCTTGGGGGGTGGGGCTGGCCAACTTCGTCCGCCGGACTCGGAATGGCTCGAGACTTAGCGAGGCGCCTCCGTGTGCCAAAAATAGGCCGCGGGCACAGCCGCGCCAAAAAATACCCGCCCGAAGGCCGGGGCGCCAAGTTCGTCCAGCGGAGAAAGTCCACAAAAACGGGTGGGCTATAGCCTTGGGGGGTGGGGCTGTCCAACTTCGTCCGCCGGACTCGGAATGGCGCAAGACTTTGCGAAGCGACTCGGTGTTCCAAAAATAGGCCGCGGTCACAGCCGCGCCCAAAAATACCCGCCCGAAGGCCGGGGCGCCAAGTTCGTCCAGCGGAAAAAGGCAACAAAAACGGGTGGTCTATAGCCTTGGGGGGTGAGGCTCGCCAACTTCGTCCGCAGGACTCGGAATGGCGCGAGCCTTTGCGAGGCGCCTCCGTGTGCCAAAAATAGGCCGCGGGCACAGCCGCGCCCAAAATTACCAGCCCGAAGGCCAGGGCGCCAAGTTCTTCCAGCGGTAAAATGCCACAAAAACGGGTGGGCTATAGCATTGGGGGGTGGGGCTGGCCAACTTCGTCCGCCGGACTCGGAATGGCGCGAGACTTTGCGAAGCGACTCCGTGTTCCAAAAATAGGCCGCGGGCACAGCCGCGCCCAAAAATACCCGCCCGAAGGCCGGGGCGCCAAGTTCATCCAGCGGAAAAAGGCCACAAAAACGGGTGGGCTATAGCCTTGGGCGGTGGGGCTGGCCAACTTCGTCCGCCGGACTCGGAATGGCGCGAGACTTCATGAGGCACCTCCATGTGCGAAAAATACCGGCCCGAAGGCCGGGGTGCCAAGTTCGTCCAGCGGAAAAAGGCCACAAAAACGGGTGGGCTATAGCCTTGGGGGGTGGGGCTGGCCAACTTCGTCCGCCGGACTCGGAATGGCGCGAGACTTTGCGAGGCGCCTCCGTGTGCCAAAAATAGGCTGTGGGCACAGCCGTGCCCAAAAATACCCGGCCGAAGGCCGGGGCGCCAAGTTCGTCCAGCGGAAAAAGGCCACAAAAACGGGTGGGCTATAGCCCTGGGGGGTGGGGCTGGCCAACTTCGTCCGCCGGACTCGGAATGGCGCGAGACTTTGCGAGGCGCCTCCGTGTGCCAAAAATAGGCCGCGGGCACAGCCGCGCCCAAAAATACCCACCCGAAGGCCGGGGCGCCAAGTTCGTCCAGCGGAAAAAGGCCACAAAAACGGGCGGGCCATAGCCTTGGGGGGTGGGGCTGGCCAACTTCGTCCGCCGGACTCAGAATGGCGCGAGACTTTGCGAGGCGCCTCCGTGTGCCAAAAATAGGCCGCGGGCACAGCCGCGCCCCAAAAATACCCGTCCGAAGGCCGGGGCGCCAAGTTCATCCAGCGGAAAAAGGCCACAAAAACGGGTGGGCTATAGCCTTGGGGGGTGGGGCTGGCCAACTTCGTCCGCCGGACTCGGAATGGCGCGAGACTTTGTGAGGCGCCTCCGTGTGCCAAAAATAGGCTGTGGGCACAGCCGTGCCCAAAAATACCCGGCCGAAGGCCGGGGCGCCAAGTTCGTCCAGCGGAAAAAGGCCACAAAAACGGGTGGGCTATAGCCTTGGGGGGTGGGGCTGGCCAACTTCGTCCGCTGGACTCGGAATGGCGTGAGACTTTGCGAGGCACCTCCGTGTGCCAAAACTAGGCCGTGGGCACAGCCGCGCCCAAAAATACCCGGCCGAAGGCCAGGGCGCCAAGTTCGTCCAGCGGAAAAAGGCCACAAAAACGGGTTGGCTATAGCCCTGGCGGGTGGGGCTGGCCAACTTCGTCCGCTGGACTCGGAATGGCGTGAGACTTTGCGAGGCACCTCCGTGCTGTGGCCAGGCCGTGGGCACAGCCGCGCCCAAAAATACCCGGCCGAAGGCCAGGGCGCCAAGTTCGTCCAGCGGAAAAAGGCCACAAAAACGGGTGGGCTATAGCCCTGGGGGGTGGGGCTGGCCAACTTCGTCCGCCGGACTCGGAATGGCGCGAGACTTTGCGAGGCGCCTCCGTGTGCCAAAAATAGGCCGCGGGCACAGCCGCGCCCCAAAAATACCCGTCCGAAGGCCGGGGCGCCAAGTTCATCCAGCGGAAAAAGGCCACAAAAACGGGTGGGCTATAGCCTTGGGAGGTGGGGCTGGCCAACTGGTCCACCGGACTCGGAATGGCGCGAGACTTTGTGAGGCGCCTCCGTGTGCTGTGGGCCAGGCTGTGGGCACAGCCGTGCCCAAACATACCCGGCCGACGGCCGGGGCGCCAAGTTCGTCCAGCGGAAAAAGGCCACAAAAACGGGTGGGCTATAGCCTTGGGGGTGGGGCTGGCCAACTGGGTCCGCCGGACTCGGAATGGCGCGAGACGTTACGAGGCGCCTCCGTGTGCCAAAAATAGGCACGCGGGCACAGCCGCGCCAAAATACCCACCCAAGGCCGGGCGCCAAGTTCGTCCAGCGGAAAAAGGCCACAAAAACGGGCGGGCCATAGCCTTGGGGGGTGGGGCTGGCCAACTTCGTCCGCCGGACTCAGAATGGCGCGAGACTTTGCGAGGCGCCTCCGTGTGCCAAAAATAGGCAGAGGGCACAGCCGAGCCCCAAAAATACCTGGGTCCGAAGGCCGGGCGCCAAGTTCATCCAGCGGAAAAAGGCCACAAAAACGGGTGGGCTATAGCCTTGGGAGGTGGGGCTGGCCAACTTCGTCCGCCGGACTCGGAATGGCGCGAGACTTTGTGAGGCGCCTCCGTGTGCCAAAAATAGGCTGTGGGCACAGCCGTGCCCAAAAATACCCGGCCGAAGGCCGGGGCGCCAAGTTCGTCCAGCGGAAAAAGGCCACAAAAACGGGCGGGCCATAGCCTTGGGGGGTGGGGCTGGCCAACTTCGTCCGCCGGACTCAGAATGGCGCGAGACTTTGCGAGGCGCCTCCGGGGGCCAAAAATCGGCGGGGGGCACAGCCGCGCCCAAAACTCCCCCCCCGACGGCCGGGGCGCCAAGTTCGTCCAGCGGAAAAAGGCCACAAAAACGGGCGGGCCATAGCCTTGGGGGGTGGGGCTGGCCAACTTCGTCCGCCGGACTCAGAATGGCGCGAGACTTTGCGAGGCGCCTCCGTGTGCCAAAAATAGGCCGCGGGCACAGCCGCGCCCAAAAATACACGTCCGAAGGCCGGGGCGCCAAGTTCGTCCAGCGGAAAAAGGCCACAAAAACGGGTGGTCTATAGCCTTGGGGGGTGAGGCTGGCCAACTTCGTCCGCAGGACACGGAATGGCGCGAGCCTTTGCGAGGCGACTCCGTGTGCCAAAAATAGGCCGCGGCCACAGCCGCGCCCAAAAATACCCGCCCGAAGGCCGGGGCGCCAAGTTCGTCCAGCGGTAAAAGGCCACAAAAACGGGTGGGCTATAGCCTTGGTGGGTGGGGAGGCCAACTTCGTCCGCCGGACTCGGAATGGCGCGAGACTTCATGAGGCACCTCCATGTGCCAAAAATAGTCCGCGGGCACAGCCGCGCCCAAAAATACCTGCCCAAAGGCCGGGGCGCCAAGTTCGTCCAGCGGTAAAAGGCCACAAAAACGGGTGGGCTATAGCCTTGGGGGGTGGGGCTGGCCAACTTCGTCCGCCGGAGTCGGAATGGCGCGAGACTTCATGAGTCACCTCCGTGTGCCAAAAATAGGCCGCGGGCACAGACGCGCCCAAAATTACCCGCCCGAAGGCCGGGGCGCCAAGCTCGTCCAGCGGAAAAAGGCCACAAAAACGGGTGGGCTATAGCCTTGGGGGGTGGGGCTGGCCAACTTCGTACGCCGGACTCGGAATGGCACGAGACTTTGCGAGGCGCCTCCGTGTACCAAAAATAGGCCGCGGGCACAGCCGCGTCCAAAAATACCCGCCCGAAGGCCGGGGCGCCAACTTCGTCCAGCGGAAAAAGGCCACAAAAACGGGTGGGCTATAGCCTTGGGGGGTGGGGCTGGCCAACTTCGTCCGCCGGACTCGGAATGGCGCGAGACTTTGCGAGGGGCCTCCGTGTGCCAAAAATAGGCCGCGGGCAAAGCCGCGCTAAAAAATACCCGCCCGAAGGCCGGGGCGCCAAGTTCTTCCAGCGGTAAAAGGCCACAAAAACGGGTGGGCTATAGCCTTGGGGGGTGGGGCTGGCCAACTTCGTCCGCCGGACTCGGAATGGCGCGAGACTTTGCGAGGCGCCTCCGTGTGCCAAAAATAGGCCGCGGGCACAGCCGCGCCCAAAAATACCCGCCCGAAGGCCGGGGCGCCAAGTTCGTCCAGCGGTAAAAGGCCACAAAAACGGGTGGGCTATAACCTTGGGGGGTGGGGCTGGCCAACTTCGTCCGCCGGACTCGGAATGGCGTGAGACTTTGCGAGGCGCCTCCGTGTGCCAAAAATAGTCCGCGGGCACAGTCGCGCCCAATAATACCCGCCCGAAGGCCGGGGCGCCAAGTTCGTCCAGCGGAAAAAGGCCACAAAAACGGGTGGGCTATAGCCTTGGGGGGTGGGGCTGGCCAACTTCGTCCGCCGGACTCGGAATGGCGCGAGACTTTGCGAGGTGCCTCCGTGTGCCAAAAATAGGCGCCCGAAGGCCGGGGCGCCAAGTTCGTCCAGCGGAAAAAGGCCACAAAAACGGGTGGGCTATAGCCTTGGGGGGTGGGGCTGGCCAACTTCGTCCGCCGGACTCGGAATGGCGCGAGACTTTGCGAGGTGCCTCCGTGTGCCAAAAATAGGCCGCTGGCACAGCCGCGCCCAAAAATACCCGCCCGAAGGCCGGGGCACCAAGTTCGTCCAGCGGAAAAAGGCCACAAAAACGAGTGGGCTATAGCCTTGGGGGGTGGGGCTGGCCAACTTCGTCCGCTGGACTCGGAATGGTGCGAGACTTTGCGAGGCGCCTCCGTGTGCCAAAAATACCCGCCCGAAGGCCGGGGCGCCAGTTCGTCCAGCGGAAAAAGGCCACAAAAACGGGTGGGCTATAGCCTTGGGGGATGGGGCTGGCCAACTTCGTCCGCCGGACTCGGAATGGCGCGAGACTTTGCGAGGCACCTCCATGTGCCCAAAATAGGCCACGGGCACAGCCGCGTCCAAAAATACCCGACCGAAGGCCGGGGCGCCAAGTTCGTCCAGCGGAAAAAGGCCACAAAAACGGGTGGGCTATAGCCTTGGGGGGTGGGACTGGCCAACTTCGTCCGCCGGACTCGGAATGGCGCGAGACTTTGCGAGGCGCCTCCGTGTGCCAAAAATAGGCCGCAGGCACAGCCGCGCCCAAAAATACCCACCCGAAGGCCGGGGCGCCAAGTTCGTCCCGCGGAAAAAGGCCACAAAAACGGGTGGGCTAGAGCCTTGGGGGTGGGGCTGGCCAACTTCGTCCGCCGGACTCGGAATGGCGCGAGACTTTGCGAGGCGCCTCCGTGTGCCAAAAACAGACCGCGGGCACAGCCGCGCCCAAAAATACCCGCCCGAAGACCGGGGCGCCAAGTTCGTCCAGCGGAAAAAGGCCACAAAAACGGGTGGGCTATAGCCTTGGGGGGTGGGGCTGGCCAACTTTGCCGCCGGACTCGGAATGGCGCGAGACTTTGCGAGGCACCTCCGTGTGCCAAAAATAGGCCGCGGGCACAGCCGCGCCCAAAAATACCCTCCCGAAGGCCGGGGCGCCAAGTTCGTCCAGCGGAAAAAGGCCCCAAAAACGGGTGGGCTATAGCCTTGGGGGGTGGGGCTGGCCAACTTCGTCCGCCGGACTCGGAATGATTCGAGACTTTGCGAGGCGCCTCCGTGTGCCAAAAATAGACCGCGGGCACAGCCGCGCCCAAAAATACCCGCCCGAAGGCCGGGGCGCCAAGTTCGTCCAGCGGAAAAAGGCCACAAAAACGGGTGGGCTATAGCCTTGGGGGGTGGGGCTGGCCAACTTCGTCCGCCGGACTCGGAATGGCGCGAGACTTTGCGAGGCGCCTCCGTGTGCCAAAAATAGACCGCGGACACAGCCGCACCCAAAAATACCTGCCCGAAGACCGGCGCGCCTAGTTCGACCAGCGGAAAAAGGCCACAAAAACGGGTGGTCTATAGCCTTGGGGGGTGGGGCTGGCCAACTTCGTCCGCCGGACTCGGAATGGCGCGAGACTTTGCGAGGCACCTCCATGTGCCAAAAAGAGGCCGCGGGCACAGCCGCGCCCAATAATACCCACCGGAAGGCCGGGGCGCCAAGTTCGTCCAGCGGAAAAAGGCCACAAAAACGGGTGGGCTATAGCCTTGGGGGGTGGGGCTGGCCAACTTCGTCCGCTGGACTCGGAATGGCGCGAGACTTTGCGAGGCGCCTCCGTGTGCCAAAAATAGGCCGCGGGCACAGCCGCGCCCAAAAATACCCACCCGAAGGCCGGGGCGCCAAGTTCGTCCAGCGGAAAAAGGCCAGAAAAACGGGTGGGCTATAGCCTTGGGGGGTTGGGCTGGCCAACTTCGTCCGCCGGACTCGGAATGGCGCGAGACTTTGGGAGACGCCTCCGTGTGCCAAAAATAGGCCGCAGGCACAGCCGCGCCCAAAAATACCCGCCCGAAGGCCGGGGCGCCAAGTTCGTCCAGCGGAAAAAGGCCACAAAAACGGGTGGGCTATAGCCTGGGGGGGTGGGGCTGGCCAACTTCGTCCGCCGGACTCGGAATGGCGCGAGAATTTGCGAGGCGCCTCCGTGTGCCCAAAATAGGCCGCGGGCACAGCCGCGCCCAAAAATACCCGCCCGAAGGCCGGGGCGCCAAGTTCGTCCAGCGGAAAAAGGCCACAAAAACGGGTGGGCTATACCCTTGGGGGGTGGGGCTGCCCAACGTCGTCCGCCGGACTCGGGATGGCGCGAGACTTTGCGAGGCGCCTCCGGGTGCGAAAAATAGGCCGCGGACACAGCCGCACCCAAAAATACCTGCCCGAAGACCGGCGCGCCTAGTTCGTCCAGCGGAAAAAGGCCACAAAAACGGGTGGGCTATAGCCTTGGGGGGTGGGGCTGGCCAACTTCGTCCGCCGGACTCGGAATGGCGCGAGACTTTGCGAGGCGCCTCCATGTGCCAAAAAGAGGCCGCGGGCACAGCCGCACCCAATAATACCCACCCGAAGGCCGGGGCGCCAAGTTCGTCCAGCGGAAAAAGGCCACAAAAACGGGTGGGCTATAGCCTTGGGGGGTGGGGCTGGCCAACTTCGTCCGCCGGACTCGGAATGGCGCGAGACTTTGCGAGGCACCTCCGTGTGGCAAAAATAGGCCGCGGGCACAGCCGCGCCCAAAAATACCAGCCCGAAGGCCAGGGCACCAAGTTCGTCCAGTGAAAAAGGCCACAAAAACGGGTGGGCTATAGCCTTGAGGGGTGGGGCTGGCCAACTTCCTCCTCCGGACTCGGAATGGCGCGAGACTTTGGGAGGCGCCTCCGTGTGCCAAAAATAGACCGCGGGCGCAGCCGCGCCCAAAAATACCCGCCCGAAGGCCGGGGCGCCAAGTTCGTCCAGCGGAAAAAGGCCACAAAAACGGGTGGGCTATAGCCTTGGGGGGTTGGGCTGGCCAACTTCGTCCGCCGGACTCGGAATGGCGCGAGACTTTGGGAGGCGCCTCCGTGTGCCAAAAATAGGCCGCGGGCACAGCCGCGCCCAAAAATACCCGCCGAATGCCGGGGCGCCAAGTTCGTCCAGCGGAAAAAGGCCACAAAAACGGGTGGGCTATAGCCTTGGGGGGTGGGGCTGGCCAACTTCGTCCGCCGGACTCGGAATGGCGCGAGACTTTGCGAGGCGCCTCCGTGTGCTAAAAATAGGCCGCGGGCACAGCCGCGCCCAAAAATACCCGCCCGTAGGCCGGGGCGCCAAGTTCGTCCAGCGGAAAAAGGCCACAAAAACGGGTGGGCTATAGCCTTGGGGGGTGGGGCTGGCCAACTTCGTCCGCCGGACTCGGAATGGCACGAGACTTTGCGAGGCACCTCCGTGTGACAAAAATAGGCTGCGGGCACAGCCGCGCCCAAAAATACCCGCCCGAAGGCCGGGGCGCCAAGTTCGTCCAGCGGAAAAAGGACACAAAAACGGGTGGGCTATAGCCTTGAGGGGTGGGGCTGGCCAACTTCGTCCGCCGGACTCGGAATGGCGCGAGACTTTGCGTGGCACCTCCGTGTGCCAAAAATAGGCCGCGGGCACAGCCGCGCCCAAAAATATCCGCCCGAAGGCCGGTGCGCCAAGTTCGTCCAGCGAAAAAAGGCCACAAAAACAGGTGGGCTATAGCCTTGGGGGGTGGGGCTGGCCAACTTCGTCCGCCGGACTCGGAATGGCGCGACACTTTGCGAGGCACCTCCGTGTGCCAAAAATAGGCCGCGGGCACAGCCGCGTCCAAAAATATCCGCCCGAAGGCCGGGGCGCCAAGTTCGTCCAGCGCAAAAAGGCCACAAAAACGGGTGGGCTATAGCCTTGGGGGGTGGGGCGGGCCAACTTCGTCCGCCGGACTCGGAATGGCGCGAGACTTTGCGAGGCGCCTCCGTGTGCCAAAAATAGGCTGCGGGCACAGCCGCGCCCAAAAATACCCGCCCGAAGGCCGGGGCGCCAAGTTCGTCCGGCGGAAAAAGGCCACAAAAACGGGTGGGCTATAGCCTTGGGGGGTGGGGCTGGCCAACTTCGTCCGTCGGACTCGGAATGGCGCGAGACTTTGCGAGGCGCCTCCGTGTGGGGGGTGGCCAACTTCGTCCGCCGGACTTGGAATGGCGCGAGACTTTGCGAGGTGCCTCCGTGTGCCAAAAATAGGCAGCGGGCACAGCCGCCCCCAAAAATACCCGCCCGAAGGCTGGGGCGCCAAGTTCGTCCCGCGGAAAAATGCCGTTTTAGCCTTGGGGGGTGGGGCTGGCCAGCTTCGTCCGCTGGACTCGGAATGGCGCGAGACTTTACGAGTCGCCTCCGTGTGCCAAAAATAGGCCGCGGGCACAGCCGCGCCCAAAAATACCCGCCCGAAGGCCGGGGCGCCAAGTTCGTCCAGCGGAAAAAGGCCACAAAAACGGGTGGGCTATAGCCTTGGGGGGTGGGGCTGGCCAACTTCTTCCGCCGGACTCGGAACGGCGCGAGACTTTACGAGGCGACTCCGTGTGCCAAAAATAGGCCGCGGGCACAGCCGCGCCCAAAAATAACCGCCCGAAGGCTGGGGCGCCAAGTTCGTCCTGCGATAAAAGGCCACAAAAACGGGTGGGCTATAGCCTTGGGGGGTGGGGCTGGCCAACTTCGTCCGGCGGACTCGGAATGGCGTGAGACTTTACGAGGCGCCTCCGTGTGCCAAAAATAGGCCGCGGGCACAGCCGCTCCCAAAAATACCCGCCCAAAGGCCGGGGCGCCAAGTTCGTCCAGCGGTAAAAGGCCACAAAAACGGGTGGGCTATAGCCTTGGGGGGTGGGGCTGGCCAACTTCGTCCGCCGGACTCGGAAAGGCGCGAGACTTTGCGAGGCACCTCCGTGTGCCAAAAATAGGCCGCGGGCACAGCCGCGCCCAAAAATACCCGCCCAATGGCGGGCGCGCCAAGTTCGTCCAGTGGTAAAAGGCCACAAAAACGGGTGGGCTATAGCCTTGGGGGGTGGGGCTGGCCAACTTCGTCCGCCGGACTCGGAATGGCGTGAAACTTTGCGAGGCGCCTCCGTGTGCCAAAAATAGGCGCCGGACACAGCCGCGCCCAAAAATACCCGCCCAAAGGCCGGGGCGCCAAGTTCGTCCAGCGGTAAAAGGCCACAAAAACGAGTGGGCTATAGCCTTGGGGGGTGGGGCTGGACAACTTCGTCCGCCGGACTCGGAATGGCGCGAGACTTTGCAAGGCGCCTCCGTGTGCCAAAAATAGGCCACTGGAACAGCCGCGCCCAAAAATACCCGCCCGAAGGCCGGGGCGCCAAGTTCGTCCAGCGGAAAAAAGGCCACAAAAACGGGTGGGCTATAGCCTTGGGGGGTGGGGCTGGCCAACTTCGTCCGCCGAACTCGGAATGGCGCGAGACTTTGCGAGGCGCCTCCGTGTGCCAAAAATAGGCCGCGGGCACAGCCGCTCCCAAAAACCCCGGCCCGACGGCTGGGGCGCCAAGTTCGTCCAGCGGAAAAAGCCACAAAACCGGGTGGGCTATAGCCTTGGGGGGTGGGGCTGGCCAACTTCGTCCGCCGGACTCGGAATGGCGCGAGACTTTTCGAGGCGCCCCATGTGCCAAAATAGGTCACGGGCACAGCTGCGCCCAAAAAGACCCGCCCGGGCCGGGCGCCAAGTTCGTCCAACGGAAAAAGGCCACAAAAACAGGTGGGCTATAGCCTTGGGGGGTGGGGCTGGCCAACTTCGTCCGCCGGACTCGGAATGGCGCGAGACATTGCAAGGCGCCTCCGTGTGCCAAAAATAGGCTGCGGGCACAGCCGCGCCCAAAAATACCCGCCCGAAGGCCGGGCCGCCAAGTTCGTCCTGCGGAAAAAGGCCACAAAAACGGGTGGGCTATAGCCTTGGGGGGTGGGGCTGGCCAACTTCGTCCGCCGGACTCGGAATGGCGCGAGACTTTGCGAGGCGCCTCCGTGTGCCAAAAATAGGCCGCGGGCACAGCCGCGCCCAAAAATACCCGCCCGAAGGCCGGGATGCCAAATTCGTCCTGCGGAAAAAGGCCACAAAAACGGGTGGGCTATAGCCTTGGGGGTGGGGCTGGCCAACTTCGTCCGCCGGACTCGGAATGGCGCGAGACTTTGCGAGGCGCCTCCGTGTGTCAAAAATAGGCCGCGGGCACAGCCGCGCCCAAAAATACCCGCCCGAAGGCCGGGGCGCCAAGTTCGTCCAGCGGAAAAAGGCCACAAAAACGGGTGGGCTATAGCCATGGGGGGTGGGGCTGGCCAACTTCGTCCGCCGGACTCGGAATGGCGCGAGACTTTGCGAGGCGCCTCTGTGTGCCAAAAATAGGCCGTGGGCACAGCTGAGCCCAAAAATACCCTCCCGAAGGCCGGGGCGCCAAGTTCGTCCAGCGGAAAATGGCCACAAAAACGGGTGGGCTATAGCCTTGGGGGGTGGGGCTGGCCAACTTCGTCCGACGGACTCGGAATGGCGCGAGACTTTGCGAGGCGCCTCCGTGTGCCAAAAATAGGCCGTGGACACAGACGCGCCCAAAATACCCGCCCGAAGGCCGGGGCGCCAAATTCGTCCAGCGGAAAAAGGCCACAAAAACGGGTGGGCTATAGCCTTGGGGGTGGGGCTGGCCAACTTCGTCCGCCGGACTCGGAATGGCGCGAGACTTTGCGAGGCACCTCCGTGTGTCAAAAATAGGCCGCGGGCACAGCCGCGCCCAAAAATACCCGCCCGAAGGCCGGGGCGCCAAGTTCGTCCAGCGGAAAAAGGCCACAAAAACGGGTGGGCTATAGCCATGGGGGGTGGGGCTGGCCAACTTCGTCCGCCGGACTCGGAATGGCGCGAGACTTTGCGAGGCTCCTCCGTGTGCCAAAAATAGGCCGTGGGCACAGCCACGCCCAAAAATACCCGCCCGAAGGCTGGGGCGCCAAGTTCGTCCAGCGGAAAAAGGCCACAAAAACGGGTGGGCTATAGCCTTGGGGGGTGGGGCTGGCCAACTTCGTCCGCCGAACTCGGAATGGCGCGAGACTTTGCGAGGCGCCTCCGTGTGCCAAAAATAGGCTACGGGCACAGCCGCTCCCAAAAATACCCGCCCGAAGGCTGGGGCGCCAAGTTCGTCCAGCGGAAAAAAGCCACAAAAACGGGTGGGCTATAGCCTTGGGGGTGGGGCTGGCCCACTTCGTCCGCCGGACTCGGAATGGCGCGAGACTTTACGAGGTGCCTCCTTGTGCCAAAAATAGGCCGCGGGCGCAGTCGCGCCCAAAAATACCCGCCCGAAGGCCGGGGCGCCAAGTTCGTCCAGCGGAAAAAGGCCACAAAAACGGGTGGGCTATAGCCATGGGGGGTGGGGCTGGCCACCTTCGTCCGCCGGACTCGGAATGGCGCGAGACTTTGCGAGGCGCCTCCGTGTGCCAAAAATAGGCCGCGGGCACAGCCACGCCCAAAAATACCCGCCCGAAGGCCGGGGCGCCAAGTTCGTCCAGCGGAAAATGGCCACAAAAACGGGTGGGCTATTGCCTTGGGGGGTGGGGCTGGCCAACTTCGTCCGCCGGACTCGGAATGGAGCGCGACTTTGCGAGGCGCCTCTGTGCGCCAAAAATAGGCCGTGGGCACAGCTGAGCCCAAAAATACCCGCCCGAAGGCTGGGGCGCCAAGTTCGTCCAGCGGAAAAAGGGCACAAAAACGGGTGGGCTATAGCCTTGGGGGGTGGGGCTGGCCAACTTCGTCCGCCGGACTCGGAATGGCGCGAGACTTTGCGAGGCGCCTCCGTGTGCCAAAAATAGGACGCGGGCACAGCCGCGCCCAAAAATACCCGCCCGAAGGCCGGGGCGCCAAGTTCGTCCAGTGGAAAAAGGCCACAAAAACGGGTGGGCTATAGCCATGGTGGGTTGGCCTGGCCGACTTCGTCCGCCGGACTCGGAATGGCGCGAGACTTTGCGAAACGCCTCCGTGTGCCAAAAATAGGGCGCGGGCACAGCCACGCCCAAAAATACCCGCCCGAAGGCCGGGGCGCCAAGTTCGTCCAGCGGAAAATGGCCACAAAAACGGGTGGGCTATAGCCTTGGGGGGTGTGGCTGGCCAACTTCGTCCGCCGGACTCGGAATGGCGCGAAACTTTGCGAGGCACCTCTGTGTGCTAAATATAGGCCGCGGGCACAGCCGCACCCAAAAATACCCGCCCGAAGGCCGGGGCGCCAAGTTCGTCCAGCGGAAAAAGGCCACAAAAACGGGTGGGCTATAGCCTTGGGGGGTGGGGCTGGCCAACTTCGTCCGCCGGACTCGGAATGGCGCGAGACTTTTCGAGGCGCCTCCATGTGCCAAAAATAGGCCGCGGGCACAGTTGCGCCCAAAAAGACCCGCCCGAAGGCCGGGGCGCCAAGTTCGTCCTGCGGAAAAAGGCCACAAAAACGGGTGGGCTATAGCCTTGGGGGGTGGGGCTGGCCAACTTCGTCCGCCGGACTCGGAATGGCGCGAGACATTGCAAGGCGCCTCTGTGTGCCAAAAATAGGCTGCGGGCACAGCCGCGCCCAAAAATACCCGCCCGAAGGCCGGGGCGCCAAGTTCGTCCTGCGGAAAAAGGCCACAAAAACGGGTGGGCTATAGCCTTGGGGGTGGGGCTGGCCCACTTCGTCCGCCGGACTCGGAATGGCGCGAGACTTTGCGAGGCACCTCCGTGTGTCAAAAATAGGCCGCGGGCACAGCCGCGCCCAAAAATACCCGCCCGAAGGCCGGGGCGCCAAGTTCGTCCAGCGGAAAAAGGCCACAAAAACGGGTGGGCTATAGCCATGGGGGGTGGGGCTGGCCAACTTCGTCCGCCGGACTCGGAATGGCGCGAGACTTTGCGAGGCTCCTCCGTGTGCGAAAAATAGGCCGTGGGCACAGCCACGCCCAAAAATACCCGCCCGAAGGCTGGGGCGCCAAGTTCGTCCAGCGGAAAAAGGCCACAAAAACGGGTGGGCTATAGCCTTGGGGGGTGGGGCTGGCCAACTTCGTCCGCCGAACTCGGAATGGCGCGAGACTTTGCGAGGCGCCTCCGTGTGCCAAAAATAGGCTACGGGCACAGCCGCTCCCAAAAACACCGGCCCGAAGGCTGGGGCGCCAAGTTCGTCCAGCGGAAAAAAGCCACAAAAACGGGTGGGCTATAGCCTTGGGGGTGGGGCTGGCCCACTTCGTCCGCCGGACTCGGAATGGCGCGAGACTTTACGAGGTGCCTCCTTGTGCCAAAAATAGGCCGCGGGCGCAGTCGCGCCCAAAAATACCCGCCCGAAGGCCGGGGCGCCAAGTTCGTCCAGCGGAAAAAGGCCACAAAAACGGGTGGGCTATAGCCATGGGGGGTGGGGCTGGCCACCTTCGTCCGCCGGACTCGGAATGGCGCGAGACTTTGCGAGGCGCCTCCGTGTGCCAAAAATAGGCCGCGGGCACAGCCACGCCCAAAAATACCCGCCCGAAGGCCGGGGCGCCAAGTTCGTCCAGCGGAAAATGGCCACAAAACCGGGTGGGCTATTGCCTTGGGGGGTGGGGCTGGCCAACTTCGTCCGCCGGACTCGGAATGGAGCGCGACTTTGCGAGGCGCCTCTGTGCGCCAAAAATAGGCCGTGGGCACAGCTGAGCCCAAAAATACCCGCCCGAAGGCTGGGGCGCCAAGTTCGTCCAGCGGAAAAAGGCCACAACAACGTGTGGGCTATAGCCTTGTGGGGTGGGTCTGGCCTACGTCCTCCGCCGGACTCTGAATGTCGCGAGACTTTGCGAGGCGCCTCCGTGTGCCAAAAATAGGACGGGCACAGCACAGCGCCCAAAAATACCCGCCCGAAGGCCGGGGCGCCAAGTTCGTCCAGCGGAAAAAGGCCACAAAAACGGGTGGGCTATAGCCATGGTGGGTTGGCCTGGCCGACTTCGTCCGCCGGACTCGGAATGGCGCGAGACTTTGCGAAACGCCTCCGTGTGCCAAAAATAGGGCGCGGGCACAGCCACGCCCAAAAATACCCGCCCGAAGGCCGGGGCGCCAAGTTCGTCCAGCGGAAAATGGCCACAAAAACGGGTGGGCTATAGCCTTGGGGGGTGTGGCTGGCCAACTTCGTCCGCCGGACTCGGAATGGCGCGAAACTTTGCGAGGCACCTCTGTGTGCTAAATATAGGCCGCGGGCACAGCCGCACCCAAAAATACCCGCCCGAAGGCCGGGGCGCCAAGTTCGTCCAGCGGAAAAAGGCCACAAAAACGGGTGGGCTATAGCCTTGGGGGGTGGGGCTGGCCAACTTCGTCCGCCGGACTCGGAATGGCGCGAGACTTTTCGAGGCGCCTCCATGTGCCAAAAATAGGCCGCGGGCACAGCTGCGCCCAAAAAGACCCGCCCGAAGGCCGGGGCGCCAAGTTCGTCCTGCGGAAAAAGGCCACAAAAACGGGTGGGCTATAGCCTTGGGGGGTGGGGCTGGCCAACTTCGTCCGCCGGACTCGGAATGGCGCGAGACATTGCAAGGCGCCTCTGTGTGCCAAAAATAGGCTGCGGGCACAGCCGCGCCCAAAAATACCCGCCCGAAGGCCGGGGCGCCAAGTTCGTCCTGCGGAAAAAGGCCACAAAAACGGGTGGGCTATAGCCTTGGGGGGTGGGGCTGGCCAACTTCGTCCGCCGGACTCGGAATGGCGCGAGACTTTGCGAGGCGCCTCCGTGTGTCAAAAATAGGCCGCGGGCACAGCCGCGCCCAAAAATACCCGCCCGAAGGCCGGCGCGCCAAATTCGTCCAGCGGAAAAAGGCCACAAAAACGGGTGGGCTATAGCCTTGGGGGTGGGGCTGGCCAACTTCGTCCGCCGGACTGGGAATGGCGCGAGACTTTGCGAGGCGCCTCCGTGTGTCAAAAATAGGCCGCGGGCACAGCCGCGCCCAAAAATACCCGCCCGAAGGCCGGGGCGCCAAGTTCGTCCAGCGGAAAAAGGCCACAAAAACGGGTGGGCTATAGCCATGGGGGGTGGGGCTGGCCAACTTCGTCCGCCGGACTCGGAATGGCGCGAGACTTTGCGAGGCTCCTCCGTGTGCCAAAAATAGGCCGTGGGCACAGCCACGCCCAAAAATACCCGCCCGAAGGCTGGGGCGCCAAGTTCGTCCAGCGGAAAAAGGCCACAAAAACGGGTGGGCTATAGCCTTGGGGGTTGGGGCTGGCCAACTTCGTCCGCCGAACTCGGAATGGCGCGAGACTTTGCGAGGCGCCTCCGTGTGCCAAAAATAGGCTACGGGCACAGCCGCTCCCAAAAACACCGGCCCGAAGGCTGGGGCGCCAAGTTCGTCCAGCGGAAAAAAGCCACAAAAACGGGTGGGCTATAGCCTTGGGGGGTGGGGCTGGCCAACTTCGTCCGCCGGACTCGGAATGGCGCGAGACTTTTCGAGGCGCCTCCATGTGCCAAAAATAGGCCGCGGGCACAGCTACGCCCAAAAAGACCCGCCCGAAGGCCGGGGCGCCAAGTTCGTCCAACGGAAAAAGGCCACAAAAACGGGTGGGCTATAGCCTTGGGGGGTGGGGCTGGCCAACTTCGTCCGCCGGACTCGGAATGGCGCGAGACATTGCAAGGCGCCTCCGTGTGCCAAAAATAGGCTGCGGGCATAGCCGCGCCCAAAAATACCCGCCCGAAGGCCGGGCCGCCAAGTTCGTCCTGCGGAAAAAGGCCACAAAAACGGGTGGGCTATAGCCTTGGGGGGTGGGGCTGGCCAACTTCGTCCGCCGGACTCGGAATGGCGCGAGACTTTGCGAGGCTCCTCCGTGTGCCAAAAATAGGCCGTGGGCACAGCCACGCCCAAAAATACCCGCCCGAAGGCTGGGGCGCCAAGTTCGTCCAGCGGAAAAAGGCCACAAAAACGGGTGGGCTATAGCCTTGGGGGGTGGGGCTGGCCAACTTCGTCCGCCGAACTCGGAATGGCGCGAGACTTTGCGAGGCGCCTCCGTGTGCCAAAAATAGGCTACGGGCACAGCCGCTCCCAAAAACACCGGCCCGAAGGCTGGGGCGCCAAGTTCGTCCAGCGGAAAAAAGCCACAAAAACGGGTGGGCTATAGCCTTGGGGGGTGGGGCTGGCCAACTTCGTCCGCCGGACTCGGAATGGCGCGAGACTTTTCGAGGCGCCTCCATGTGCCAAAAATAGGCCGCGGGCACAGCTGCGCCCAAAAAGACCCGCCCGAAGGCCGGGGCGCCAAGTTCGTCCAACGGAAAAAGGCCACAAAAACGGGTGGGCTATAGCCTTGGGGGGTGGGGCTGGCCAACTTCGTCCGCCGGACTCGGAATGGCGCGAGACATTGCAAGGCGCCTCCGTGTGCCAAAAATAGGCTGCGGGCACAGCCGCGCCCAAAAATACCCGCCCGAAGGCCGGGCCGCCAAGTTCGTCCTGCGGAAAAAGGCCACAAAAACGGGTGGGCTATAGCCTTGGGGGGTGGGGCTGGCCAACTTCGTCCGCCGGACTCGGAATGGCGCGAGACTTTGCGAGGCGCCTCCGTGTGCCAAAAATAGGCCGCGGGCACAGCCGCGCCCAAAAATACCCGCCCGAAGGCCGGGATGCCAAATTCGTCCAGCGGAAAAAGGCCACAAAAACGGGTGGGCTATAGCCTTGGCGGTGGGGCTGGCCAACTTCGTCCGCCGGACTCGGAATGGCGCGAGACTTTGCGAGCCGCCTCCGTGTGTCAAAAATAGGCCGCGGGCACAGCCGCGCCCAAAAATACCCGCCCGAAGGCCGGGGCGCCAAGTTCGTCCAGCGGAAAAAGGCCACAAAAACGGGTGGGCTATAGCCATGGGGGGTGGGGCTGGCCAACTTCGTCCGCCGGACTCGGAATGGCGCGAGACTTTGCGAGGCTCCTCCGTGTGCCAAAAATAGGCCGTGGGCACAGCCACGCCCAAAAATACCCGCCTGAAGGCTGGGGCGCCAAGTTCATCCAGCGGAAAAAGGCCACAAAAACGGGTGGGCTATAGCCTTGGGGGGTGGGGCTGGCAAACTTCGTCCGCCGGACTCGGAATGGCGCGAGACATTGCAAGGCGGCTCCGTGTGCCAAAAATAGGCTGCGGGCACAGCCGCGCCCAAAAATACCCGCCCGAAGGATGGGGCGCCAAGTTCGTCCGGCGGAAAAAGGCCACAAAAACGGGTGGGCTATAGCCTTGGGGGGTGGGGCTGGCCAACTTCGTCCGCCGGACTCGGAATGGCGCGAGACTTTTCGAGGCGCCTCCATGTGCCAAAAATAGGCCGCGGGCACAGCTGCGCCCAAAAAGACCCGCCCGAAGGCCGGGGCGCCAAGTTCGTCCAACGGAAAAAGGCCACAAAAACGGGTGGGCTATAGCCTTGGGGGGTGGGGCTGGCCAACTTCGTCCGCCGGACTCGGAATGGCGCGAGACATTGCAAGGCGGCTCCGTGTGCCAAAAATAGGCTGCGGGCACAGCCGCGCCCAAAAATACCCGCCCGAAGGCCGGGGCGCCAAGTTCGTCCTGCGGAAAAAGGCCACAAAAACGGGTGGGCTATAGCCATGGGGGGTGGGGCTGGCCAACTTCGTCCGCCGGACTCGGAATGGCGCGAGACTTTGTGAAATGCCTCCGTGTGCCAAAAATAGGCCGCGGGCACAGCCACGCCCAAAAATACCCGCCCGAAGGCTGGGGCGCCAAGTTCGTTAAGCGGAAAAAGGCCACAAAAACGGGTGGGCTATAGCCTTGGGGGGTGGGGCTGGCCAACTTCGTCCGCCGGACTCGGAATGGCGCGAGACTTTGCGAGGCGCCTCTGTGTGCCAAATATAGGCTGCGGGCACAGCCGCGGCCAAAAATACCCGCCCGAATGCCGGGGCGCGAAGTTCGTCCCGCGGAAAATGGCCACAAAAACTAGTGGGCTACAGCCTTGGGGGGTGGGGCTGGCCAACTTCGTCCGCCGGACTCGGAATGGCGCGAGACTTTGCGAGGCTCCTCCGTGTGCCAAAAATAGGCCGTGGGCACAGCCACGCCCAAAAATACCCGCCCGAAGGCCGGGGCGCCAAGTTCGTCCAGCGGAAAAAGGCCACAAAAACGGGTGGGCTATAGCCTTGGGGGGTGGGGCTGGCCAACTTCGTCCGCCGGACTCGGAATGGCGTGAGACTTTACGAGGCACCTCCGTGTGCCAAAAATAGGCCGCGGGCACAGCCGCGCCCAAAAATACCCGTCCGAAGGCCGGGGCGCCAAGTTCGTCCAGCGGAAAAAGGCCACAAAAACGGGTGGGCTATAGCCTTGGGGGGTGGGGCTGGCCAACTTCGTCCGCCGGACTCGGAATGGCGCGAGACTTTGCGAGGTGCCCCTGTGTGCCAAAAATAGGCCGCGGGCACAGCCGCGCCAAAAAATACCCGCCCGAAGGCCGGGGCGCCAAGTTCGTCCAGCGGAAAAAGGCCACAAAAACGGGTGGGCTATAGCCTTGGGGGGTGGGGCTGGCCAACTTCGTCCGCCGGAATCGGACTGGCCCGAGACTTTGCGTGGTGCCTCCGTGTGCCAAAAATAGGCCGCGGCCACAGCCGCGCCCAAAAATACCCGCCCGAAGGCCGGGGCGCCAAGTTCGTCCAGCGGAAAAAGGCCACAAAAACGGGTGGGCTATAGCCATGGGGGGTGGGGCTGGCCAACTTCGTCCGCCAGACTCGGAATGGCGCGAGACTTTGCGAAACGTCTCCGTGTGCCAAAAATAGGCCGCGGGCACAGCCACGCCCAAAAATACCCGCCCGAAGGCTGGGGCGCCAAGTTCGTCCAGCGGAAAAAGGCCACAAAAACGGGTGGGCTATAGCCTTGGGGGGTGGGGCTGGCCCACTTCGTCCGCCGGACTCGGAATGGCGTGAGACTTTACGAGGCACCTCCGTGTGCCAAAAATAGGCCGCGGGCACAGCCGCGCCCAAAAATACCCGCCCGAAGGCCGGGGCGCCAAGTTCGTCCAGCGGAAAAAGGCCACAAAAACGGGTGGGCTATAGCCATGGGGGGTGGGGCTGGCCAACTTCGTCCGCCGGACTCGGAATGGCGCGAGACTTTGCGAGGCGCCTCTGTGTGCCAAATATAGGCTACGGGCACAGCCGCGCCCAAAAATACCCGCCCGAAGGCTGGGGCGCCAAGTTCGTCCAGCGGAAAATGGCCACAAAAACAAGTGGGCTATAGCCTTGGGGGGTGGGGCTGGCCAACTTCGTCCGCCGGACTCGGAATGGCGCGAGACTTTGCGAGGCGCCTCTGTGTGCCAAAAATAGGCCGTGGGCACAGCCGCGCCCAAAAATACCCGCCCGAAGGCCGGGGCGCCAAGTTCGTCCAGCGGAAAAAGGACACAAAAACGGGTGGGCTATAGCCTTGGGGGGTGGGGCTGGCCAACTTCGTCCGCCGGACTCGGAATGGTGCGAGACTTTACGAGGCGCCTCCGTGCGCCAAAAATAGGCCGCGGACACAGCCGCGCCCAAAAATACCCGCCCGAAGGCCGGGGCGCCAAGTTCGTCCAGGGGAAAAACGCCACAAAAACGGTTGGGCTATAGCCTTGGGGGGTGGGGCTGGCCAACTTCGTCCGCCGGACTCGGAATGGCGCGAGACATTGCCAGGCGCCTCCGTGAGCCAAACATAGGCCGCGGAAACAGCCGCGCCCAAAAATACCCGCCCGAAGGCCGGGGCGCCAAGTTCGTCCAGCGGAAAAAGGCCACAAAAACGGGTGGGCTATAGCCTTGGGGGGTGGGGCTGGCCAACTTCGTCCTCCGGACTCGGAATGGCGCGAGACTTTGCGAGGCGCCTCCGTGTGCCAAAAATAGTCCGCGGGCACAGCCGCGCCCAAAAATACCCTCCCGAAGGCCGGGGCGCCAAGTTCGTCCAGCGGAAAAAGGCCACAAAAACGGGTGGGCTATAGCCATGGGGGGTGGGGCTGGCCAACTTCGTCCGCCGGACTCGGAATGGCGCGAGACTTTGCGAAACGCCTCCGTGTGCCAAAAATAGGCCGCGGGCACAGCCACGCCCAAAAATACCCGCCCGAAGGGCGGGGCGCCAAGTTCGTCCAGCGGAAAATGGCCACAAAAACGGGTGGGCTATAGCCTTGGGGGGTGGGGCTGGCCAACTTCGTCCGCCGGACTCGGAATGGCGAGAGACTTTGCAAGGCGCCTCTGTGTGCCAAAAATAGGCCGTGGGCACAGCCGCGCACAAAAATACCCGCCCGAAGGCCTGGGCGCCAAGTTCGTCCAGCGGAAAAAGGCCACAAAAACGGGTGGGCTATAGCCTTGGGGGGTGGGGCTGGCCAACTTCGTCCGCCGGACTCGGAATGGCGCGAGACTTTGCGAGGCGCCTCCGTGTGCCAAAAATAGGCCGCGGGCACAGCCGCGCCCAAAAATACCCGCCCGAAGGCCGGGGTGCCAAGTTCGTCCAGCGGAAAAAGGCCACAAAAACGGGTGGGCTATAGCCTTGGGGGGTGGGGCTGGCCAACTTCGTCCCCCGGACTCGGAATGGCGCGACACTTTGCGAGGCGCCTCCGTGTGCCAAAAATAGGCCGCGGACACTGCCGCGCCCAAAAATACCCGCCCGAAGGCCGGGGCGCCAAGTTCGTCCAGCGGAAAATGACCACAAAAACGGGTGGGCTATAGCCTTGGGGGGTGGGGCTGGCCAACTTCGTCCGCCGGACTCGGAATGGCGCGAGACTTTGCGAGGTGCCTCTGTGTGCCAAAAATAGGCCGCGGGCACAGCCGCGCCCAAAAATACCCGCCCGAAGGCCGGGGCGCCAAGTTCGTCCAGCGGAAAAAGGCCACAAAAACGGGTGGGCTATAGCCTTGGGGGGTGGGGCCGGCCAACTTCGTCCGCCGGACTCGGAATGGCGCGAGACTTTGCGAGGCGGCTCCGTGTGTCAAAAATAGGCCGCGGGCACAGCCGCGCCCAAAAATACCCGCCCGAAGGCCGGGGCGCCAAGTTCGTCCAGTGGAAAAAGGCCACAAAAACGGGTGGGCTATAGCCATGGGGGGTGGGGCTGGCCAACTTCGTCCGCCGGACTCGGAATGGCGCGAGACTTTGCGAAACGCCTCCGTGTGCCAAAAATAGGCCGCGGGCACAGCCACGCCCAAAAATACCCGCCCGAAGGGCGGGGCGCCAAGTTCGTCCAGCGGAAAATGGCCACAAAAACGGGTGGGCTATAGCCTTGGGGGGTGGGGCTGGCCAACTTCGTCCGCCGGACTCGGAATGGCGAGAGACTTTGCGAGGCGCCTCTGTGTGCCAAAAATAGGCCGTGGGCACAGCCGCGCCCAAAAATACCCGCCCGAAGGCCGGGGCGCCAAGTTCGTCCAGCGGAAAAAGGCCACAAAAACGGGTGGGCTATAGCCATGGGGGGTGGGGCTGGCCAACTTCGTCCGCCGGACTCGGAATGGCGCGAGACTTTGCGAGGCACCTCCGTGTGCCAAAAATAGGCCGCGGGCACAGCGACGCCCAAAAATACCCGCCCGAAGGCCGGGGCGCCAAGTTCGTCCAGCGGAAAATGGCCACAAAAACGGGTGGGCTATAGCCTTGGGGGGTGGGGCTGGCCGACTTCGTCCGCCAGACTCGGAATGGCGCGAGACTTTGCGAGGCGCCTCCGTGTGCCAAAAATAGGCCGCGGGCACAGCCGCGCCCAAAAATACCCGCCCGAAGGCCGGGGCGCCAAGTTCGTCCAGCGGAAAATGGCCACAAAAACGGGTGGGCTATAGCCTTGGGGGGTGGGGCTGGCCAACATCTTCCGCCGGACTCGGAATGGCGAGAGACTTTGCGAGGCACCTCTGTGTGCCAAAACTAGGCCGTGGGCACAGCCGCGCCCAAAAATAAACGCCCGAAGGCCGGGGCGCCAAGTTCGTCCAGCGGAAAAAGGCCACAAAAACGGGTGGGCTATAGCCTTGGGGGGTGGGGCTGGCCAACTTCGTCCGCCGGACTCGGAATGGCGAGAGACTTTGCGAGGCGCCTCTGTGTGCCAAAAATAGGCCGTGGGCACAGCCGCGCCCAAAAATACCCGCCCGAAGGCCGGGGCGCCAAGTTCGTCCAGCGGAAAAAGGCCACAAAAACGGGTGGGCTATAGCCTTGGGGGGTGGGGCTGGCCGACTTCGTCCGCCGGACTCGGAATGGCGCGAGACTTTGCGAGGTGCCTCCGTGTGCCAAAAATAGGCAGCGGGCACAGCGACGCCCAAAAATACCTGCCCGAAGGCCGGGGCGCCAAGTTCGTCCAGCGGAAAATGGCCGCAAAAACGGGTGGGCTATAGCCTTGGGGGGTGGGGCTGGCCAACTTCGTCCGCCGGACTCGGAATGGCGCGAGACTTTGCGAGGTGCCTCTGTGTGCCAAAAATAGGCCGCGGGCACAGCCGCGCCCAAAAATACCCGCCCGAAGGCCGGGGCGCCAAGTTCGTCCAGCAGAAAAAGGCCACAAAAACGGGTGGGCTATAGCCTTGGGGGGTGGGGCTGGCCGACTTCGTCCGCCGGACTCGGAATGGCGCGAGACTTTGCGAGGCGCCTCCGTGTGCCAAAAATAGGCCGCGGGCACAGCCGCGCCGAAAAATACCCGCCCGAAGGCCGGGGCGCCAAGTTCGTCCAGCGGAAAAAGGCCACAAAAACGGGTGGGCTATAGCCATGGGGGGTGGGGCTGGCCAACTTCGTCCGCCGGACTCGGAATGGCGCGAGACTTTGCGAAACGCCTCCGTGTGCCAAAAATAGGCCGCGGGCACAGCCACGCCCAAAAATACCCGCCCGAAGGCCGGGGCGCCAAGTTCGTCCAGCGGAAAAAGGCCACAAAAACGGATGGGCTATAGCCATGGGGGGTGGGGCTGGCCGACTTCGTCCGCCGGACTCGGAATGGCGCGAGACTTTGCGAAACGCCTCCGTGTGCCAAAAATAGGCCGCGGGCACAGCCACGCCCAAAAATACCCGCCCGATGGGCGGGGCGCCAAGTTCGTCCAGTGGAAAATGGCCACAAAAACGGGTGGGCTATAGCCTTGGGGGGTGGGGCTGGCCAACTTCGTCCGCCGGACTCGGAATGGCGAGAGACTTTGCGAGGCGCCTCCGTGTGCCAAAAATAGGCCGCGGGCACAGCGACGCCCAAAAATACCCGCCCGAAGGCCGGGGCGCCAAGTTCGTCCAGCGGAAAATGGCCACAAAAACGGGTGGGCTATAGCCTTGGGGGGTGGGGCTGGCCAACTTCGTCCGCCAGACTCGGAATGGCGCGAGACTTTGCGAGGCGCCTCCGTGTGCCAAAAATAGGCCGCGGGCACAGCCGCGCCCAAAAATACCCGCCCGAAGGCCGGGGCGCCAAGTTCGTCCAGCAGAAAAAGGCCACAAAAACGGGTGGGCTATAGCCATGGGGGGTGGGGCTGGCCAACTTCGTCCGCCGGACTCGGAATGGCGCGAGACTTTGCGAAACGCCTCTGTGTGCCAAAAATAGGCCGTGGGGGCAGCCGCGCCCAAAAATACCCGCCCGAAGGCCGGGGCGCCAAGTTCGTCCAGCGGAAAAAGGCCACAAAAACGGGTGGGCTATAGCCTTGGGGGGTGGGGCTGGCCAACTTCGTCCGCCGGACTCGGAATGGCGCGAGACTTTGCGAGGCGCCGCCGTGTGCCAAAAATAGGCCGCGGGCACAGCCGCGCCCAAAAATACCCACCCGAAGGCCGGGGCGCCAAGTTCGTCCAGCGGAAAAAGGCCACAAAAACGGGTAGGCTATAGCCTTGGGGGGTGGGGCTGGCCAACTTCGTCCGCCGGACTCGAAATGGCGCGAGACTTTGCGAGGTGCCTCCGTGTGCCAAAAAAGGCCGCGGACACAGCCGCGCCCAAAAATACCCGCCCGAAGGCCGGGGCGCCAAGTTCGTCCAGCGGAAAAAGGCCACAAAAACGGGTGGGCTATAGCCTTGGGGGGTGGGGCTGGCCAACTTCGTCCGCCGGACTCGGAATGGCGCGAGACTTTGCGATGCGCCTCCGTGTGCCAAAAAAGGCCGCGGGCACAGCCGTGCCCAAAAATACCCGCCCGAAGGCCGGGGCGCCAAGTTCGTCCAACGGAAAAAGGCCACAAAAACGGGTGGGTTATAGCCTTGGGGGGTGGGGCTGGCCAACTTCGTCCGCCGGACTCGGAATGGCGCGAGACTTTGCGAGGCGCCTCCGTGTGCCAAAAATAGGCCGCGGGCACAGCCGCGCCCAAAAATACCCGCCCGAAGGCCGGGGCGCCAAGTTCGTTTAGCGGAAAAAGGCCACAAAAACGGGTGGGCTATAGCCTTGGGGGGTGGGGCTGGCCAACTTCGTCCGCCGGACTCGGAATGGTGCGAGACTCTGCGAGGCGACTCCGTGTGCCAAAAAAGGCCGCGGGCACAGGCGCGCCCAAAAATACCCGCCCGAAGGCCGGGGCGCCAAGTTCGTCCAGCGGAAAAAGGCCACAAAAACGGGTGGGCTATAGCCTTGGGGGGTGGGGCTGGCCAACTTCGTCCGCCGGACTCGGAATGGCGCAAGACTTTGCGAGGCACCTCCGTGAGCCAAAAATAGTCCGCGGGCACAGCCGCGCCCAAAAATACCCGCCCGAAGGACGGGGCACCAAGTTCGTCCAGTGGAAAAAGGCCACAAAAACGGGTGGGCTATAGCCTAGGGGGGTGGGGCTGGCCAACTTCGTCCGCCGGACTCGGAATGGCGCGAGACTTTGCGAGGCGCCTCCGTGTGCCAAAAAAAGGCCACGGGCACAGCCGTGCCCAAAAATACCCGCCCGAAAGCCGGGGCGCCAAGTTCGTTTAGCGGAAAAAGGCCACAAAAACGGGTGGGCTATAGCCTTGGGGGGTGGGGCTGGCCAACTTCGTCCGCCGGACTCGGAATGGCGCGAGACTTTGCGATGCGCCTCCGTGTGCCAAAAATAGGCCGCGGGCACAGCCGCGCCCAAAAATACCCGCCCGAAGGCCGGGGCGCCAAGTTCGTCCAGCGGAAAAAGGCCACAAAAACGGGTGGGCTATAGCCTTGGGGGGTGGGGCTGGCCAACTTCGTCCGCCGGACTCGGAATGGCGCAAGACTTTGCGAGGCACCTCCGTGAGCCAAAAATAGTCCGCGGGCACAGCCGCGCGCAAAAATACCCGCCCAAAGGACGGGGCACCAAGTTCGTCCAGCGGAAAAAGGCCACAAAAACGGGAGGCCTATAGCCTTGGGGGGTGGGGCTGGCCAACTTCGTCCGCCGGACTCGAAATGGCGCGAGACTTTGCGAGGCGCCTCCGTGTACCAAAAATAGGCCGCGGGCACAGCCGCGTCCAAAAATACCCCACCGAAGGCCGGGGCGCCAAGTTCGTCCAGCGGAAAAAGGCCACAAAAACGGGTGGGCTATAGCCTTGGGGGGTGGGGCTGGCCAACTTCGTCCGCCGGACTCGGAATGGCGCGAGACTTTACGAGGCGCCTCCGTGTGCCAAAAATAGGCCGCGGGCACAGCCGCGCCCAAAAATACCCACCCGAAGGCCGGGGCGCCAAGTTCGTCCAGCGGAAAAAGGCCACAAAAACGGGTAGGCTATAGCCTTGGGGGGTGGGGCTGGCCAACTTCGTCCGCCGGACTCGAAATGGCGCGAGACTTTGCGAGGTACCTCCGTGTGCCAAAAAAGGCCGCGGGCACAGCCGCGCCCAAAAATACCCGCCCGAAGGCCGGGGCGCCAAGTTCGTCCAGCGGAAAAAGGCCACAAAAACGGGTGGGCTATAGCCTTGGGGGGTGGGGCTGGCCAACTTCGTCCGCCGGACTCGGAATGGCGCGAGACTTTGCGAGGCGCCTCCGTGTGCCAAAAATAGGCCGCGGGTACAGCCGCGCCCAAAAATACCGCCCCGAAGGCCGGGGCGCCAAGTTCGTCCAGCGGAAAATGGCCACAAAAACGGGTGGGCTATAGCCTTGGGGGGTGGGGCTGGCCAACTTCGTCCGCCGGACTCGGAATGGCGCGAGACTTTGCGAGGCGCCGCCGTGTGCCAAAAATAGGCCGCGGGCACAGCCGCGCCCAAAAATACCCACCCGAAGGCCGGGGCGCCAAGTTCGTCCAGCGGAAAAAGGCCACAAAAACGGGTAGGCTATAGCCTTGGGGGGTGGGGCTGGCCAACTTCGTCCGCCGGACTCGAAATGGCGCGAGACTTTGCGAGGTGCCTCCGTGTGCCAAAAAAGGCCGCGGACACAGCCGCGCCCAAAAATACCCGCCCGAAGGCCGGGGCGCCAAGTTCGTTTAGCGGAAAAAGGCCACAAAAACGGGTGGGCGATAGCCTTGGGTGGTGGGGCCGGCCAACTTCGTCCGCCGGACTCGGAATGGCGCGAGACTTTGCGAGGCGCCTCTGTGTGCCAAAAATAGGCTGCGGGCACAGCCGCGCCCAAAAATACCCGCCCGAAGGCCGGGGCGCCAAGTTCGTCCAGCGGGAAAAGGCCACAAAAACGGGCGGGCTATAGCCTTGGGGGGTGGGGCTGGCCAACTTCGTCCGCCGGACTCGGAATGGCGCGAGACTTTGCGATGCGCCTCCGTGTGCCAAAAATAGGCCGCGGGCACAGCCGAGCCCAAAAATACCCGCCCGAAGGCCGGGGCGCCAAGTTCGTCCAGCGGAAAAAGGCCACAAAAACGGGCGGGCTATAGCCTTGGGGGGTGGGGCTGGCCAACTTCGTCCGCCGGACTCGGAATGGCGCGAGACTTTGCGAGGCGCCTCCATGTGCCAAAAATAGGCCACAGACACAGCCGCGCCCAAAAATACCCGCCCGAAGGCCGGGGCGCCAAGTTCGTCCAGCGGAAAAAGGCCACAAAAACGGGTGGGCTATAGCCTTGGGGGGTGGGGCTGGCCAACTTCGTCCGCCGGACTCGGAATGGCGCAAGACTTTGTGAGGCACCTCCGTGAGCCAAAAATAGTCCGCGGGCACAGCCGCGCCCAAAAATACCCGCCCGAAGGACGGGGCACCAAGTTCGTCCAGCGGAATAAGGCCACAAAAACGGGTGGGTTATAGCCTTGGGGGGTGGGGCTGGCCAACTTCGTCCGCCGGACTCGGAATGGCGCGAGACTTTGCGAGGCGCCTCCGTGTGCCAAAAATAGGCCGCGGGCACAGCCGCGCCCAAAAATACCCGCCCGAAGGCCGGGGCGCCAAGTTCGTTTAGCGGAAAAAGGCCACAAAAACGGGTGGGCTATAGCCTTGGGGGGTGGGGCTGGCCAACTTCGTCCGCCGGACTCGGAATGGCGCGACACTTTGCGATGCGCCTCCGTGTACCAAAAATAGGCCGCGGGCACAGCCGCGCCCAAAAATACCCGCCCGAAGGCCGGGGCACCAAGTTCGTCCAGCGGAAAAAGGCCACAAAAACGGGTGGGCTATAGCCTTGGGAGGTGGGGCTGGCCAACTTCGTCCGCCGGACTCGGAATGGTGCGAGACTCTGCGAGGCGCCTCCGTGTGCAAAAAAAGGCCACGGGCACAGCCGCGCCCAAAAATACCCGCCCGAAGGCCGGGGCGCCAAGTTCGTCCAGCGGAAAAAGGCCACAAAAACGGGTGGGCTATAGCCTTGGGGGGTGGGGCTGGCCAACTTCGTCCGCCGGACTCGGAATGGCGCAAGACTTTGCGAGGCACCTCCGTGAGCCAAAAATAGTCCGCGGGCACAGCCACGCCCAAAAATACCCGCCCGAAGGACGGGGCACCAAGTTCGTCCAGCGGAAAAAGGCCACAAAAACGGGTGGGCTATAGCCTTGGGGGGTGGGGCTGGCCAACTTCGTCCGCCGTACTCGGAATGGCGCGAGACTTTGTGAGGCGCCTCCGTGTGCCAAAAATAGGCCGCGGGCACAGCCGCGCCCAAAAATACCTGCCCGAAGGCCGAGGCGCCAAGTTCGTCCAGCGGAAAAAGGCCACAAAAACGGGTTGGCTATAGCCTTGGGGGGTGGGGCCGGCCAACTTCGTCCGCCGGACTCGGAATGGCGCGAGACTTTGCGAGGCGCCTCCGTGTGCCAAAAATAGGCCGCGGGCACAGCCGCGGCCAAAAATACCCGCCCGAAGGCCGGGGCGCCAAGTTCGTTTAGCGGAAAAAGGCCACAAAAACGGGTGGGCTATAGCCTTGGGGGGTGGGGCCGGCCAACTTCGTCCGCCGGACTCGGAATGGCGCGAGACTTTGCGAGGTGCCTCCGTGTGCCAACAATAGGCCGCGGGCACAGCCGCGCCCAAAAATACCCGCCCGAAGGCCGGGGCGCCAAGTTCGTCCAGCGGAAAAAGGCCACAAAAACGGGTGGGCTATAGCCTTGGGGGGTGGGGCTGGCCAACTTCGTCCGCCGGACTCGGAATGGTGCGAGACTTTGCGAGGCACCTCCGTGTGACAAAAATAGGCCGCGGACACAGCCGCGCCCAAAAATACCCGCCCGAAGGCCGGGGCGCCAAGTTCGTCCAGCGGGAAAAGGCCACAAAAACGGGTGGGCTATAGCCTTGGGGGGTGGGGCGGGCCAACTTCGTCCGCCGGACTCGGAATGGCGCGAGACTTTGCGAGGCCCCTCCGTGTGCCAAAAATAGGCCGCGGGCAGAGCCGCGCCCAAAAATACCCGCCCGAAGGCCGGGGCGCCAAGTTCGTGCAGCGGAAAAAGGCCACAAAAACGGGTGGGCTATAGCCTTGGGGGGTGGGGCTGGCCCACTTCGTCCACCGGACTCGGAATGGCGCGAGACTTTGCGAGGCGCCTTCGTGTGCCAAAAATAGGCCGCGTGCACAGCCGCGCCCAAAAATACCCGCCCGAAAGCCGGGGCGCCAAGTTCGTCCAGCGGGAAAAGGCCACAAAAACGGGTGGGCTATAGCCTTGAGGGGTGGGGCTGGCCAAGTTCGTCCGCCGGACTAGTTATGGCGCGAGACTTTACGAGGAGCCTCCGTGTGCCAAAAATAGGCCGCGGGCACAGCCGCGCCCAAAAATTCCAGCCCGAAAGCCGGGGCGCCAGGTTCGTCCAGCGGAAAAAGGACACAAAAACGGGTGGGCTATAAAATCAATATACTTCTAATGTCGAATCAGGATCAACTAGGACAGAAATAAAGCATTGGGTCGAACTCTTCTTTGGTGTCAAGGTAATAGCTATGAATAGTCATCAACTCCCCCGAAAGGGTAGAAGAATGGGACCTATTATGGCACATACAATGCATTACAGACGTATGATCATTACGCTTCAACCGGGTTATTCTATTCCACCTCTTAGAAAGAAAAGAACTTAAATCAAAATACTTCATAGCATGGCGATACATTTATACAAAACTTCTACCCCGAGCACACGCAATGGAGAATATTTGACGATACATTCCGTACCTTGGTAAAAAATCGATCCTTGTTTACCAACCACACATTGTCTAACCAAATCCAATTCTCTCTCGCTATGTTCCTCAAAAAATCCGATTCGTGCGGATTCTTCCCCCAACTAACGAAGAGATCTTGGCGGAATTGCCACATATGAAATTGAGCACAATTTTGCAAAGAAATAGCCCACTTGTTTCTCAAGAAGAGATGGGAAAAACGCTCAATATCATTTGATTGAATAGTTGACCCAGCCCCTTGTTGTTTGAGGAAACCCCCCACTTCAATTGGTATTTTTTCACGAAAAGCAAACATGAGATAACAAATCCAGTCTTTCACTAAGATTTCGAATAGATGTCCCGAATTCAAGTTGATTATGTTTCGCCTCTTACTCGGAGAAAGACGATCAAACAATTCCCAATCATGGTCCTTGCGGATCGGATCATCCATATAATATACAAAAAGAAACTCCAGATATTTGAGATCTTTCTCTTTGAATGAGATATAAATTCCAGCGACTGTTTCATTAGATATCTTACAACTAGAATCCCTCTTTTTTCCGAGCCAGTTCCTCCACCACCGCGAACCCCAGTTAGATTCAGGCATGATACACCTTTTAGTTATTGGGAGAACCCAAGTACTCTCTTTCGGATCCAGGAAAAAGCTCTCAGAGATCTTTTTTCCTTTTGGAAGATACAGGAGCGAAACAATCAACCTATTGATATTGGAAGACCCAAAAGATTCTTCCAATGTATCAGTTCTGGGTCCAATGGAATTCATAGGTATAGGAAGAAGCCCTGTCAAATAGAGATTTTTTCTTTCGACCATATTTCGATTGTTAATACGATATATAAGGATCGCTACTACAAACAGTACTACACACTTGATCGTGAAATATCGATTGCTTGTTGAACCCTGTGAATTGCGTGAAAGTAGGATACTCCAAATTCGTGGATCCAAGAGTTTTATAAAACGTTCTTGGTGGAAAAAATGTGAATGAAAGATCCCACTGAATTGAATTGGGTCCATGAATCTAAGAAATAGTGAGAATTCTTGATCTCTCTCAATATCTCTCTCAATTCGAAAATCCAGGATTTGAATTGATGTCCTTTCATTGCTTCCTCCTAAATTGCATTGATTTATCCTAAAGATTTCATTTCAATTGAAATTTGGTTATTCACCATGTACGAGGATCCCCGCTAAGCATCCATGGCTGAAT